>JAGDYQ010000015.1:2015343-2179079 GCA_021962125.1 Bulinus truncatus | reverse complement strand
TTTTAAAAAAATGTTTGGTTTGGCTCAGAGATTGTGTGTGTGTGTGTGTGTGTGTGTGTGTGGGTGTGGGTGTGGGTGTGGGTGTGTGCGTGTGTGCGTGTGTGCGTGCGTGCGTGCGTGCGTGCCTGCGTGCGTGCGTGTGTGCCTGCGTGCGTGCGTGCGTGCCTGCCTGCGTGCGTGCCTGCGTGCGTGTGTGCCTGCGTGCGTGCGTGTTTACGACCATATCGCACTAAGTTTTCTTTTATTTTTACCAGAATCACTTCTCGTGCACGATATCAAATCATCGCTGTACCTGACTCAACATATCAGCTCTTTCTGCATTTTCCCCTTGTATAAACATTGACTGAAAAGTTATTATCTTCGTTGATGACAAAATTTGTAATGATTATCTCGATGGTTTTTAAAATAATCCGGTGTCATCGAGAATAGACAAATGTTCGAAATTTCAAATCGATTGAACATTGAGAAGATTGTGATCATTTATTACATATTTCACAAAACACGAAAAACACAACCTCCAGACAGTGCAAGCATAAAATAAATAAATGAATAACGTTCGAAAATGTGCATTCGTGAAAAAATAATGTAGAATTTAAAAATAAATTACTATAATACACATAGATAGTCATATGACATGTGGATAGATAGATAGATAGATAGATAGATAGATAGATAGATAGATAGATAGATAGATAGATAGATAGATAGATAGATAGATAGATAGATAGATAGATAGATAGATAGATAGATAGATAGATAGATAGATAGATAGATAGATAGATAGATAGATAGATAGATAGATAGATAGATAGATAGATAGATAGATAGATAGATTCAATAATTTCAACATCTCCTCTCCTATCCGCGTCATTGTCCTGTGCCCACTCCGCTTTCACCGGTCAGATGTTTAAGTTGATGGGAGACAATGTTTAAGGCTAAAAGCTCCAGTAAGAGCTGTCGCAGCCGGCCACTAATGGCCACTGAACACGGCCAGCTAAAAAAAACAACTAAATAAATAAATAAATGCAATGGAAACAATAACAGCATAAATCTGTTACATCTGAGTTGAGTGATGGACAGTTCAAACAGAATGTAATGAGTTATGTATATCATACAACGAGACTAGGCTAGACATTGTTGTATTAGGCTTGAAGTTTAAAAAATTACAACACTTTTGACACTAACGATATTTTTTATTTAGAAGTTGCTAGAAGTGTTCCGTCTATTTCTCAGGATGTTGTGTGCGACAAGAGAAATCTGTGCGCCACATATAAAGGCTTACAGACCTACTCAGCGAAAAATATGCGCGCCTTGTTGTATTTGTGTTACGCGAGCTCGACGAGTTGTGTGCGTGCCTTCACGCTCACACCTAAGAGGGAACAGAGGCTACTAGGAGAATGTGTGTCATTGTCATGGCTGTCAACTAGTTATTTTTTTTTAATATGAATGGTGGGGGTAAAAAGCTACCCAAAAACCTGCCCGAGGCCCTATCTTTTGTGGGCCACCGTCGATTTAGAAAGATATTTGTATGTATTTCCTTTTTCTGCAACGACGCCCTGTCTGTTTCGCGGAAAAAGGAACAAAATGGGCTATGTCACTGATCTAGGTTGACCTGATGCATGACTAGATGTATTTTGCGCCATCAGATATAAAAGTAATGTATACATAACATGTCTGTGTGACCTGATGCAGGACTAGATGTATTTTGCGCCATCAGATATAAAAGTAACGTATACATAACATGTCTGTGTGACCGGATACAGGTCTAGATGTATTTTGCGCCATCAGATATAAAAGTAATGTATACACAACAGGGTCTGTGTGGGATTTTTCGTCGCATTTTTATTTCTTGTTAGAAAATTATTGTTTTATATCATTCTAGATATTTATGGATAATTATTCGCGGAAAAGTTGGCAGACTTGACGATATGTTAAATCTGGCCACTGTATAATACAAAATATTGTAAATGTGTGCAGGAAGAACAATGTGGTAAGAGTGGATCTCAATCAGATTAGCTGGAAGCAACAAGCCTCATTGTATTTGAAGGTGAGCTGAGGAATTCATCCAGTTGAACCAAATGAATTGTCTGGCACTGCACTTAAGTTTCAGTGTGCGATACGTCAACGACAATCAGCACAGTAGTGTACATACCATCATAATGACAGCAGTGTACACACCATCGTACTGAATTCTGTAGTGAACTTAATGTACTTCACTTCGCGCTCTAGTACACCTGTAGGGATGTAATATATATACATTTATATGATTACAGCGCTTTACATTAAGTTATTAGATAACCAAAGCTTTAAACAAATATACATGTATACTTTTGTGACATTTTTTCAAGTTCTTGTAAGGGTGAGATGTTTATCTCTTAGATTTTATAAACCATACATTGGACGGTTTTTTATGGTAGTGGTTCTAAACCCTTTTTCTGACTGCACCCCCAAGGTACACCTCATACGTTAGTTCGCGAATACGTGTTAGGTATTTTCGTTTTGAAATGCGCTTACCTACTGAACGCGGTGTTTGGGCTCGTGTGGTTGTGATGGGTCAAGCAACAAACTGTCCACCTTCTTTAAACTCTTAGTTATTGTAAAACGGAAATTATGTGTCGCTGCGTAAATCTACATAACTTTTCCCCATACCCCTTTGGGTTAAGCTTACCACCGGTTGATAACTGCGTATCATATTTTCATCCCCCAACATTATTCCCGAGAGTGCACAATGGTGGAGTCTCGGAAGACAGGCGTAGGAGAATAGCACAACGGTCTCGCTCTCCGAACTAATCTTAGGTTGGGTGGACCAAGAAACTTTTAACATGACTTTTAAAAAAAAATCCCAGGTACAGTCAGATCAACAGTCGAAGGCCGGCTTTGCACGACAGTCCGCCCACCAACTTTCAGTTTGCATACACAAGTACAGTACATTTGGTTTTCACACCAACTAACATCAACACTGTAACTCAGGGGGAAAAACAACTAAAAAATAATTCAACGCTATTCAAGAATCATAAAATCAATTACAGCCTTGTGCTAAGTCTAGTGTACAATTGTACAAGTGTACAAACTCAACGGTTCCGGGTACAGTATTCTTATCGATGAGTAAGAAGATGTTTAACCTTTTTGCACTTATTTTTTATTGTAAGGACCTAATTTTTCATTTTGTCTTTTACAGAAAATGTATGTATATCGCAGTGGCGTAGCGAGCTTAACTCGCGCCCGGGGCAAAATATCTTTTTAGCGCCCCCCCCATTCGAAAACCATATAATGTTATATGTAAAATATACCATTTGGCGCCCCCCCCATTCGAAAACCATATAATGTTATATGTAAAATATACCATTTGGCGCCACTTGATGCCCTCTTGCTCCCCCCCTCACTACGCCACTGGTATATCGTAATGGAGTCGTTACAGTCGGTGTGATCTTTGTTGTGCCATTATAGTTATGTCCCCTGGATGTCTACAGAGACTCATAATTGTCTGTCTACATGTATACTTTGTTTCTATTCGTCTTTCTCTCTCTCTCTCTCTCTCTCTCTCTCTCTCTCTCTCTCTCTCTCTCTCTCTATCTCTCTCTCTCTCTCTCCCTCTCTCTCTCTCTCAAGTTCAGTTGTCAGTTTCGTCCTGTTAGAATTAAAGAAACAAAAAGACTAGATTAGTTTGGAACACGAAACACACAGCTGTGATGAGTTTTATCTTAAACACAATTTTAAGACCACTTATAGATTAGAGAGAGTTCACATCAGTCAGATGGAAAGAGTATATTAGTTTACTTTCTCTTTTGTTAACGTTTTCAAAGAGTGCACATAAATTAATTGACAACTTTCTCTAGCCACAGACACAGGTTAGACCGGGGAACTGTTTCCACAGACACAAGTCTGACAGAATGGGGAACTGTTTCAAAACGTACGTCAATTACAGAAGGTGCTTTCATCTTGTCAAATATATTTTCTTCTAAGTAAAAAAAAAAACAATGTACATTATATGAATGGCTTTCCATTAAGAGGATTTTTTTTAATTGTTTAAATTGTCTGCCCTTAAAATATTTCTGTACCTATTAATATTACAATATCTCATTATGGTCTCATTAATCAATAGTTTCTTGAATTAAATAAACCAAGTGTTCAAAACTGATGCTCAGCGTCAACCTTTAAGGAAATGGTTTTGAACCCGTAACATGAGCAGCGCCGATGGTGCAACTACAGCGCCACCAAGTGCATTCGTCAAAAGTAGTGACAGTTATTCAAGGGTGGGTCCTTGAATGCAAGTAGAAAAAACAAGTTCTATTTATACGTTCAGTGTATCCAAATAAAATACTCGACTCACACTGACTACTGTGTGAACAGATAATAATTGTCAACATCACTAACCTATGTAATAAGAAAATAGCGATCCATAAAATAACGTCACCAATGTGAGCGGTGACGTCGATGTAAATGTAGTGATGTTTACACCTTATTGACAAACGTGAGAGATATATAGCCTGTATAAACATATTGCGGTCATAGTGACAGATCTGTAGCCTGTATAAACATATTGATGTCATGCGTTTAATCTGATTAAACTTGCCGCCCTTCGGCAGATCAAAGAGTCAATAATTACTTTTTTTTTTAAATAAATAACACCATTGCTTTACTTCAAAGAGAAGCCACAAAGTGAAGATGCTGTTGACGCTAACAAATGATGACCAAGTAGTGAAACAGACGGCATTAGAATAGATGGTTGGCAGGTTGCACAATTTCATTAACCTTCTTCACAGTAATCCATTCATCTATTCTGACTTGTTGTTGTTGTGTTTTGTTACATTACACTATCCAAACCTCGTCGTTTAACTCTTTAACTTCTTCCAGTCATAAATTTTGAAAGTTGTGAATCATGAATTTTGAAAGTTGTGAATCATGAATTTATTAGATGGCAACCATTCCCAGAATTATAAACTACGTATTTTTTTTATCATATTTGTATACTTTGTATAAAAGTAAAAAATATGATTACAATTTTTATGGACATGATCAAGTTGTGGTCACTTGTATACAATCTATTCTACATTTTAAACAATTGAACAAACTGGGTCTGAAGTTTAAATCACTAGTTGAAGTTGGTTCCATTTATGAAGTTAATTATAAACACAGTCAATGGGGTGTATGATCGTGCAGTTTTGTGATGAGCTCGACTGTTGACCTGTGGGTCCCGGCACAGTCAATGGGGTGTATGATCGTGCGGTTTTGTGATGAGCTCGACTGTTGACCGGTGGGTCCCGGCACAGTCAATGGGATGTATGATCGTGCGGTTTTGTGATGAGCTCGACTGTTGACCTGTGGGTCCCGGCACAGTCAATGGGATGTATGATCGTGCGGTTTTGTGATGAGCTCGACTGTTGACCTGTGGGTCCCGGCACAGTCAATGGGGTGTATGATCGTGCGGTTTTGTGATGAGCTCGACTGTTGACCGGTGGGTCCCGGCACAGTCAATGGGATGTATGATCGTGCGTTTTGTGATGAGCTCGACTGTTGACCTGTGGGTCCCGGCACAGTCAATGGGATGTATGATCGTGCGGTTTTGTGATGAGCTCGACTGTTGACCTGTGGGTCCCGGCACAGTCAATGGGATGTATGATCGTGCGGTTTTGTGATGAGCTCGACTGTTGACCTGTGGGTCCCGGCACAGTCAATGGGATGTATGATCGTGCGGTTTTGTGATGAGCTCGACTGTTGACCTGTGGGTCCCGGCACAGTCAATGGGATGTATGATCGTGCGGTTTTGTGATGAGCTCGACTGTTGACCTGTGGGTCCCGGCACAGTCAATGGGATGTATGATCGTGCGGTTTTGTGATGAGCTCGACTGTTGACCTGTGGGTCCCGGCACAGTCAATGGGATGTATGATCGTGCGGTTTTGTGATGAGCTCGACTGTTGACCTGTGGGTCCCGGCACAGCCAATGGGGTATATGATCGTGCGGTTTTGTGATGAGCTCGACTGTTGACCTGTGGGTCCCGGCACAGTCAATGGGATGTATGATCGTGCGGTTTTGTGATGAGCTCGACTGTTGACCTGTGGGTCCCGGCACAGTCAATGGGATGTATGATCGTGCGGTTTTGTGATGAGCTCGACTGTCGAACTGAAGGTCCCGGGTTCGATCTCCAGTGGGAACCAGGGGAAATGTTCATGTCATGGTGAAAGTTCTCTCCATGTCTCCCGTAGTGCCTCCTACACTCTAAGTTGTGATGGGGATGAAAGAAGGGCACAACAGAAACAGTCCAATTGTGGTCTACGGGATGTAAGAGATATACATCCCATCCTTACATCACAGATAAGCAAAAATGTCCAGATGCTGGGATATAATTAACATGTATCAGTGCCCAACTCTCACATTATAAGTGAATGTAAAAATTGTATGGATACGTTTGTGTGTCAGTTCGTTCCATATATAACAAATGATCCGATGTATAGTGAACAGAGACAATGTGCTTATTGCTGGCGATACAGAGACGGGTACACCGTATCTCCCGCAGCCCTGATTTCACACAGGTAACTTTATATTCCGCGCCTCTCTCTTATCCGCTTCTGTCGCAATACACAGCTGACCAATGCACACTTGACGTTGTTGTCACAGGTTCGAAACCGTTTTCCATGTTGGGATGATGGTTGTCATGAGATAATATATAATGGTTGTCATCAGATGATGTATAATGGTTGTCATGAGATTATATATAATGGTTGTTATGAGATGATGTATAATGATTGTTATGAGATAATGTATAATGATTCTTATGAGATGATATATAGTGGTTGTCATGAGATGATGTATAATGATTGTTATGAGATGATGTATAATGATTGTTATGAGATGATGTATAATGGTTGTTATGAGATGATATATAGTTGTTGTCATGAGATGATGTATAATGATTGTTATGAGATGATATATAATGGTTGTTATGAGATGATGTATAATGATTGTCATGAGATGATGTATAATGATTGTTATGAGATGTTGTATAATGGTTGTCATGAGATGATGTATAATGATTGTAATGAGATGATTTATAATGATTGTTATGAGATGATGTATAATGGTTGTCATGAGATGATGTATATTGATTGTAATGAGATGGTGTATAATGATTGTTATGAGATGATATATAATGGTTGTCATGAGATGATGTATAATGATTGTTATGAGATGATGTATAATAGATGTCATCAGATGATGTATAATGATTGTTATGAGATGATGTATAATGGTTGTCATGAGATGATATATAATGATTGTTATGAGATGATGTATAATGGATGTCATCAGATGATGTATAATGATTGTTATGAGATGATGTATAATGGTTGTCATCAGATGATATATAATGATTGTTATGAGATGATGTATAATGGTTGTCATCAGATGATATATAATGATTGTTATGAGATGATGTATAATGATTGTTATGAGATGATGTATAATGATTGATATGAGATGATGTATAATGTTTGTCATCAGATGATATATAATGATTGTTATGAGATGATGTTTAATGGTTGTCATAAGATAATGTATAATGATTGTTATGAGATGAAATATAATGGTTGTAATGAGATGATGTATAATGATTGTTATGAGATGATGTATAATGGATGTCATCAGATGATGTATAATGATTGTTATGAGATGATGTATAATGGTTGTCATGAGATGATATATAATGATTGTTATGAGATAATGTATAATGGATGTCATCAGATGATGTATAATGATTGTTATGAGATGATGTATAATGATTGTTATGAGATGATGTATAATGATTGTTATGAGATGATGTATAATGTTTGTCATCAGATGATATATAATGATTGTTATGAGATGATGTTTAATGGTTGTCATAAGATAATGTATAATGGTTGTCATAAGATAATATATAATGGTTGTAATGAGATGGTGTATAATGATTGTCATGAGATGATGTACAATGATTGTTATGAGATGATATATAATGGTTGTTATGAGATGATGTATAATGATTGTTATGAGATGATGTATAATGGTTATGAGAAAATGTATAATGGTTGCTATGAGAAAATGTATAATGGTTGTCATAAGATGATATATAATGGTTATAATGAGATGGTGTATAATGATTGTTATGAGATGATGTATAATGATTGTCCTAGACCCATGATGTATATATCATTTTGTAGGTCTTGGCCTGCCAAGAAATGCCTTTTTTCCATTTCGCGATCTGACCTCTCAGGGCCGTATAAGGGGCCTTAGTACCGTTTTTTACTATATCAGCTATATTAATAAAGGAGCGCTATATCTCAGCAACTATAAGTCCTAGACCCATGATGTATATATCATTTTGTAGGTCTTGGCCTGCCATGTGTACATCAAAAGTTTATTTCGCGATAGGACCTCTGTGGGCCGGGCTTCAGGGCTCCTAAGGGGCTTATATATTATATATACACCTTGTACGTTCAATAACCCGTTCATTTGGTGCGAAATACTGCAGCACGTAGTTTCACCTAGATTTATTAAGAAACTCATCAAATGAAATAGTAAGATTGTGTTCTGAGTTTAATTGAAAGTATCAGAGCTATGCAACAATTGACGGAGTTTTCGGACGATTAAATGACTATAATTTAGAATGTTTTCAATTATGAGTCCTATTTCAGTAACCACAAACCACTTGTAGTTAGATTTAAGAGACAATATTTTTTTTTTCAAATATAAAGAAACGTCTTTATAATTTTTTTTTACAAATATATGCAATACACAATTGTATTTATAAACATTTACAAAATTTACAAATATTTACTGAAAGCTAACAAACGTACTGATACATAACACGAAAATGCGCTAACACGTGAATTTGTGTGTGTGTTTGTGTTTGTGTATCTAAAGATAATGCCTGAATGATGACCTGCAGTACAGTATTCCCCACACTTTCTACATGTGTGCTCCCCTTCTATATTTTCTACATGTCTGTACTCCTTCTATATTTTCAACATGTGTGTTCCCCTTCTATATTTTCTACATTTGTGTTCCCCTTCTATATTTTCAACATGTGTGTTCCCCTTCTATATTTTCAACATGTGTGTTCCCCTTCTATATTTTCAACATGTGTGTTCCCCTTCTGTATTTTCAACATGTGTGTTCCCCTTCTATATTTTCAACATGTGTGTTCCCCTTCTATATTTTCAACATGTGTGTTCCCCTTCTATATTTTCTACATGTGTGTTCCCCTTCAATATTTTCTACATGTGTGTTCCCCTTCTATATTTTCAATATGTGTGTTCCCCTTCTATATTTTCAACATGTGTGTTCCCCTTCTATATTTTCAACATGTGTGTTCCCCTTCTATATTTTCAACATGTGTGTTCCCCTTCTATATTTTCAACATGTGTGTTCCCCTTCTATATTTTCAACATGTGTGTTCCCCTTCTATATTTTCTACATGTGTGTTCCCCTTCAATATTTTCTACATGTGTGTTCCCCTTCTATATTTTCAACATGTGTGTTCCCCTTCTATATTTTCAACATGTGTGTTCCCCTTCTATATTTTCAACATGTGTGTTCCCCTTCTATATTTTCAACATGTGTGTTCCCCTTCTATATTTTCAACATGTGTGTTCCCCTTCTATATTTTCAACATGTGTGTTCCCCTTCTATATTTTCAACATGTGTGTTCCCCTTCAATATTTTCTACATGTGTGTTCCCCTTCTATATTTTCAACATGTGTGTTCCCCTTCTATATTTTCAACATGTGTGTTCCCCTTCTATATTTTCAACATGTGTGTTCCCCTTCTATATTTTCAACATGTGTGTTCCCCTTCTATATTTTCAACATGTGTGTTCCCCTTCTATATTTTCAACATGTGTGTTCCCCTTCTATATTTTCTACATGTGTGTTCCCCTTCAATATTTTCTACATGTGTGTTCCCCTTCTATATTTTCAATATGTGTGTTCCCCTTCTATATTTTCAACATGTGTGTTCCCCTTCTATATTTTCAACATGTGTGTTCCCCTTCTATATTTTCAACATGTGTGTTCCCCTTCTATATTTTCAACATGTGTGTTCCCCTTCTATATTTTCTACATGTGTTTTCCCCTTCTATATTTTCTACATGTGTGTTCCCCTTCAATATTTTCTACATGTGTGTTCCCCTTCTATATTTTCAACACGTGTGTTCCCCTTCTATATTTTCAACATGTGTGTTCCCCTTCTATATTTTCAACGTGTGTGTTCCCCTTCTATATTTTCTACATGTGTGTTCCCCTTCTATATTTTCAACATGTGTGTTCCCCTTCTATATTTTCAACATGTGTGTTCCCCTTCTATATTTTCAACATGTGTGTTCCCCTTCTATATTTTCAACATGTGTGTTCCCCTTCTATATTTTCAACATGTGTGTTCCCCTTCAATATTTTCTACATGTGTGTTCCCCTTCTATATTTTCAACATGTGTGTTCCCCTTCTATATTTTCAACATGTGTGTTCCCCTTCTATATTTTCAACATGTGTGTTCCCCTTCTATATTTTCAACATGTGTGTTCCCCTTCTATATTTTCAACATGTGTGTTCCCCTTCTATATTTTCAACATGTGTGTTCCCCTTCTATATTTTCAACATGTGTGTTCCCCTTCTATATTTTCAACATGTGTGTTCCCCTTCTATATTTTCAACATGTGTGTTCCCCTTCTATATTTTCAACATGTGTGTTCCCCTTCTATATTTTCAACATGTGTGTTCCCCTTCTATATTTTCAACATGTGTGTTCCCCTTCAATATTTTCTACATGTGTGTTCCCCTTCTATATTTTCAACATGTGTGTTCCCCTTCTATATTTTCAACATGTGTGTTCCCCTTCTATATTTTCAACATGTGTGTTCCCCTTCTATATTTTCAACATGTGTGTTCCCCTTCTATATTTTCAACATGTGTGTTCCCCTTCTATATTTTCAACATGTGTGTTCCCCTTCTATATTTTCAACATGTGTGTTCCCCTTCTATATTTTCAACATGTGTGTTCCCCTTCTATATTTTCAACATGTGTGTTCCCCTTCTATATTTTCAACATGTGTGTTCCCCTTCTATATTTTCAACATGTGTGTACCCCTGGTTTCCCTTCATTTCATTGTTTTCACTTAAGCTGTGTAGGTTGTTTACCCGATGTTCTGAGCCCGGTATGGGGGCATATAACCCCACAAAACTCTTCGCGTTCCCCCGGGGGTAGGAGTACCACACTTTGCCAAACACTGCTGTAGAGCAACTAAATAGACTGACTTAAATTATTGAATAACATAGGATAGCATAATATGATTTATAAAATAATTTTAAGAATACTTGATAGAATAACAAATGACTTATATGCATATTAACGTTTGTTAAAAAAATTAGCTATTCTTATTTAAAATACAACTTAACGAATCGTTAGCTATTTAGAAGTTTATCACTGAAGTGTATTTGCTTTTTGAAAAAACCAACGTTTTCACCGATTTTTCACTCTTGCTGGACACTAGGCCACGGTTTATAAAAATCTTACATCAATCACTTATTAGTATCCACGTCACATAGAGAGGAAAGAGGGAGAGAGGTGGAGAGACATGAGGAGAGAGACATAGATGGGGGGAGACACACAGAGCGACGAGGAAGGGAGACAGAGAGAGGAAGAGACAGATGAGAGAAACACGAAGATACATAGATTTACAGAAGGAGAGAGACAGATGACGAGACAGAGAGAGAGACAGACAGACAGACAAGCGGAGAAACAGTGGTAGAGAGACACAGATAGGGAGGGGCAGGTACAGAGAAATATATAGAGAGAGAGAGACTAAGAGACTGATGGGGAGACAGTGGGAGAGAGACAGAGAGAGGGAGAGACAGAGATAGATACAGAAAGATACAGAGGGAGAAACGGGGAGACAGTGTGAGAGAGACGGAGATGGAGAGACTCAGAAAGAGGCACAGAAAGAGAGAGAGAGAGAGAGATACAAGGAGGGAGAGACAGATAGAGAGACAGACGGAGAGAGGCGTCTTGTAAATGTAAAGGGGAGGGGCAGGGGGAAGGTGTCTACGATACAAACCATTACGAACGTCCTTGATGAAGCGAGACGTCTAGCAGTAAATGTGATGACAAATGTAGCGACACGATAAATTGTTTCTGAAAGTTTGTTTCTAAACATTGCTTGCATCAAACTAATGAACACAAAATTATGACTTGTATTCAATGTTTGATTGGTTTATGTTGGGAACGAAAAATCAAAAATCAAAAAAAAAACAAGTTCATACATAAAGGTCCATGTAATTAGATCATTTTTTTTTCTTGATAAACATTTTATGCTATAACATTATTGAATCATCGAACGTCATATTAGGACTATCGAGCGAGGGATTTCAATAACAGAATCACAACACCTGAGGGATAATGCACTAGATGACTTCTTGTCATGAGTACATTTTCTTCTTGTAGTATTTCTGGTGCATGTATATATATATATATATATATATATATATATATATATATATATTATTTATATTTACTGTGCTGTGGATCTTCTTGGAAGGTGTATATAATATAGTCTCCTCGGAGTTTCTTGAATATTTAAATGTCTACAGATATGTGGGAGACGTAACATATATATATATATATATATATATATATATATATATATATATATATATATATAAACAGTTATAAATCAATGAGTAGACAGTTAGCTAATATATATATATATATATATATATATATTGAGATATGAATGATATACTTACTTTCATATTTGTAGATATAATAATACTTTTATAATACACACAATACTGAAGAGTGAATGATGTGATATCTTGAGATGTATGAAAATAATATCTTGTCTGTAAAATTACCTCCTTCCCTAATCAATCTCTGTGGTCGTCTGTCTTTACTATCGGCTGCTAAATCTACTTCCTAAAGTGGCCAGTTAATTATGCTTAACTAAATGTCGGGGGCCAAATATAATTATTACACTTCTGGAACATTTCAACTAATGTACAGTAAAACTGTTATTAGAATCGGTGTTGTGAGATGTACACAAATCAATCGCTACTAACACAAACATTCTCATAGGCAAACAAATCAATCGCTACTAACACAAACATTCTCATAGGCAAATAAATCAATTGGTACTAACACAAACATTCTCATAGGCAAACAAATCAATTGGTACTAACACAAACATTCTCATAGGCAAATAAATCAATTGCTACTAACACAAACATTCTCATAGGCAAACAAGGCGACTACCCTCAACCAACAAAAGGGTTTCCGCTGAGTATTAATTATATCTGGTGCTTTGATGATCACGACTGATACTTCTGCCCAATTAAGGGCTCAATATTCAAAGTGTCAAACACACAGGGACGGATGGCTTTCAATGAGTGTCGTAATCGTATGAGAGCGCCTTGAATCAGATGCGCGCGTCACCATGATACGCTCCAATCAGGAAGTCTTAGAGCACAGAAAGTACATTTCATCAGCGAGTGGATCGAAATTCCCGCAGTTAGTGGCAACGATCATTTCTGCAACATGTGACTTGTTAATTTAATGTGAGCGGCGGAGCTCATTAGATGATTTATTGATCATTGACTATCTTTCAGCCCCAACATGGCCGAGAGTGAAACTGTTTTGGGGGGCAGCAAGATAGACAATCATAGGGGACTAGACACGCCGTTGGACCGACTTCAGGTCGAGCTCAGAAACGCCTTTAGGTCACAACTTTGGCCTTGACACTCATCAGTCATGCAACTATTTCTTTGTAAATTGATTGTTGGTAATTACCAATTTATTGGGTTATAGTCTGCACGGTTCAGTAGTCACACGTAATGTCATATATCATTAACATAGTTTTGCATTCATTGTCCTGGCTTTTGGTTGGGGGGGGTGTATAAAATTTACGTGCTGGTGTTAAAATTATGCACTTTGGCATGCATCTACTGACAAGTTAAAATGTTAACACACTTGGGTATATTACCAACGGCTAAGTACAGTGTAACATATGAACCTGAATTAAGTAAAAAAACTTGTCATTGTTTAGTAATAAATGTAACATGCAATGAATAATATGTCATGGTAATTAAACCTGCATCATCATTTTTGACAATTACAGCCTTTGGCAAAGACGTTCTAAAAAAAAAAGGATTGTACGCTACCAGTTTGACACAAGTTTATCTGTAATTTTATAGAACTACAAAAAATCATCGCTATTTAAAAAAAAACTACATTTTTTACAAATTTTATTGAAAAGTAAATATCTACCTAGGGCTAAAATTGTATTTACAAAAGGATGGGGGAGGGAGGAATAAATACCAACTAATTACTAAACTGTACTCTTTCTAAACCAATAACGTTTTCCTTTTATCTTTTCCCATCAACTGGGTTATTGTCAGTGATAAATTGTTTTCCATAAATTTGCATCTGTCTAGTGGTGTGCAGTTGTTGTTGTTTTCTCCTTACGGCACTGTTCTTGAACATGGCATGGGGTGCGAAATTCATCCACTGATACATCGCAACAAATTCAACGACACACTCCCATGTGACAGATCACGTGCTCATTCCATCATCGTTAGGTGTCGCCCTAAGCTTAATCCTGTTGATTACTTCATTAATAACTTGATTAATGAGCTGTAAAAAAAATCCCCGATATTATTGACAACTCTTTTTTTTTTATTTCCTTGGGGGAGGGGGGGGGGTGAGGGGTCTTTACAATATTTATTTTCATTTACCGTTTTATTAGCGTGCGTTTTTTATGATTATTTTGAATGGCATCGATGAAGTGAAAAGTACAGAGTGCTACATACAATTAGTCTTTAACTTCAATAATGTTTTTATCAATTCTAACATGTATTTATTACTCTTTATTATTATCATTCTCTTCTAGTGTGCTGTTGTTTTGATGTGGGTGTTAAAAAAAAAATACGAAATTAAGAATGTCAGGTTTGCGTGTTTAGTGTGTGCGTGTGGGCGTGCATAAATCCGTGTATGGATACAGGGCTGTTCTTATGTTTTTAGAGGCCCTAGGCAAAATATAAAATGCATAGCTATGGGGGGGGGCTCTTATGCAAGGGCACATTTCTGGGTCTTATTGTGAGAGGCAGATTTGGCCAGTGAGTGACTTAGTGTGGCAATCCATAAGAACTGATTACTGTGTGTGATGTCCCAGTAAGGATGAGATGAAATCTCTTAGATCTCATAAACCAATCTCGGACTGTTTATGTGAAGCCGTTCTTTCATCCCCACCACAATGGCAGCCGATAGCGCAATGGCCTTGGAGGCACCAAGAGAGATACAGCTGGGAATTTAAACATGACCTGAAACATCCATTTGCCTCTCACCGGAGATCAAACCAGGGACCCTCGGGTCGACAGTCAAGTGCGTTACCGCACGACCATCCATCCCTGGTTTCAACTTAGCAGATGTTGACATTCATTTAACCCGTATTAAACTGAATATTAAAAAAAGATTCCAAGAATATTGAGAGTTATATAGCTCGGGGTAAAACTAATGGATAGAAAAGGTTAAAACTAATCAAGATATTCAGTAATTAGTCTAGTTAATTGAATAAAGAGGCTGGAGATTGATTAACGGAAACGTCTAATAAAAAACGGTTTTATTTAAGAAATAATTAATAACATAATAACGCTATAAGCTAATGAACACCTCCTATTGCGTCAATATAAAGTTAATCAAAACCACCCATTGCGTCACGATAAAGTTAATCAAAACCACCTACTGAGCATATATTAATTGGCCACACACACACACTCACTCACACACACTCACACACACACACAGATGACACAAAATTAACCAGGGAAAGAATTAATCTGGTATAAATGTTGACATCCTCAGTCAAACGTCACTTCCTGTGAGATCCCTGTGAGAATAACCCGGGTCAAGTGACGTCCGATGCTCTTCCTTCAGACTCCCACTGAACTAATTCCCTCTCTGCGAGACTCTGTCACGAAGATTTCAGTTGTTGTTGTTTTTGTTTTCTTTTTTTTTCTCTCTCTTGCCGCATCGGGGAAATATTTCTCTCTGTCAATGTCAATGTTTGTTTTATTTAAGCTGTCACTATTTTCGGCACCTCTTGCCTTCCCCCCCTCCCCTTAATCCTTGCCTGTACCCCCCAGCCACACCTCCCCCCCCCACCCCAACCCCCGCGTCCATTCTCTCTCCTTTAAATTTTATCTGTGAAAAAAAAATCAAAATCAACAACTCCCCATCGATGGCTGATGATCACCCCCCCCCCCGAGCTTCAATTCTGCCTCACATTGACAACATTTTGGGTAATTTATACACTACACTGATGCGTGACACTGCATTGAACACTCAAAAAATGGGGGATTTATTGTTAAAGCCCTTTGGATGCCCCAAAAAACCAAGTCGTCTATCTGTGTGGTGAAATCTCCACACTGGATCCCCATGTCGTCTATCTAGTGCTCCGAAATTTGTGTTGGAACGAAGCCATCAGGCTGTGTGTTGTTATACTTTGAAAAGGAAAGTGTGGGGGTGGGGGGGGGGGGGAAGCAAGCTTATCTGTCAGTAGGTTGATTTATATGTTGGCGGCTTTCATAGGTCAGTGCTTGTTTTGACATTACTTTGAAATGACGTCATTCATAACAGCTGAGTGTGAAACGACAAGATGGAGAAAGGGAGGAGTACACGTTAACCGTATTTTGAAATATTTAATATATTTGTATCTTTGATGTTAATAAAATGTAGTGTATGAAATAATTCGTGTTATCATTAGAAAGCAACCTAGGAACTTAGGGGCTTTATATGGGCCCTTTTAAACGCCACCGTTAGATCCGCCTCTGTAGGCCACAATTTCGAGGCATCATCATTTTCCATTAATTTTCCACTTCACTTAGAGAAATCCAATAGCCAGGTCAATAGCAAAGGGGGAAAAGAGGATTAAGAAATGGGCGGAAAACTTATACCTGTTGCTATGTACAGAAGCATTGTTTAAATTCGTGCTGTGAATGAAAAAAAAACAGGTAAAATGAGTCGGTTTGAATTACGTTTCGCATATGTATTGCCGAAAATCCTTTCTAAGTAAACTATGAAACATTCTGGGGTTTTCCCCTCGGAGAATAAAGCGCGGATGCCATCCTATCACCTATAAGACTCTTTTAAAATCATGATAGATAGATGGATATATTAGATAGATTAGATAGATAGATAGACAGACAGACAGACAGACAGACAGATAGATAGATAGACAGATAGATAGACAGATAGATAGACAGACAGCCAGACAGACAGACAGATAGATAGATAGATAGATAGATAGATAGATAGATAGATAGATAGATAGATAGATAGATAGATAGATAGATAGATAGATAGATAGATAGATAGATAGATAGATAGATAGATAGATAGATAGATAGATAGATAGATAGATAGATAGATAGATTATAATTTCTCTATCACATATAAAGCTATTTTACACTCATTATCAATCAATCGCTGCAGCAACCACGCTTTATTCACGAGCGATGAGAAATTTAATGCATTTTATACAATTTTTTGAAAAAAGATTTGTTTCTTTTTTTTAAAGTCCTTTTTTTTTTTTGAAATTTTTGTTGAGACTGTCATTCATTATTTCCGTGGCGTTGGTTGGTCGATGATTTTTTTCTTATTCGGAAAACTAATTTCTTCACACTATCCATAATAAGCAGTCTGTGGGTGTTATTTTAAGCATTACAAATAAAAATAGTGTGACGAATTTTTCTACTTTTCCACATCGCCTGTCCCACATCTTAATGTTTATACCCATAAAGCCATTAATTACTTTCCTGGAATGCGCACAAAAGAAATGGCTAAATGTATGGGTTCTCTCCCTTAGCACATTTTTTTTAGTCCCCAAAGATAGTTGTTGTTGTGTGTGTGTGTGGGGGGGGTTATGGTGATTATATGACTAGATAACGCCCACTTCATTCTGGTCAGAAGTAATTATAGTCTTTTACTTGTTTCTAAACTATTCAGACTCGATGGGGGGGGTGAGGGGGGCGAGCAAACAAAAAAAAAATCAATGGAGTTGTCCATCATAAATGTATACAGGCTATTATTATCTGGGAGGACTTAAAATAAATATTGGCATTATTTAGGAAGTGGGAAATATAAGTAAGTAACAAAGTTTCTAATAAAATAATAGCGTGTGGGGGGGGGGTGGAGATAGAGTTATAAGGAGATAACCTTAACTGGTCAGGATGTAGCTAACAATAGATCCATGCTGTAGTGTGAATGAACTTACTATGTTGCGGCTAATAGTGATTGATATAAGAGGGATGTCAAAGGTCGTGTCTGAGCCGTTCTTGAGCACTTGGGCATGCGCAATGAAGGCTCACAGTGAGACATGATATAAAGTACGCTTAGTGCAATCTTTTAATGGTTGTAGCTAAATGACATAAAGTACGCTTTGTCCAATCTTTTAATGGTTGTAGCTAAATGACATAAAGTACGCTTAGTGCAATCTTTTAATGGTTGTAGCTAAATGACATAAATTACGCTTTGTGCAATCTTTTAATGGTTGTAGCTAAATGACATAAAGTACGCTTTGTGCAATCGTTTAATGGTTGTAGCTAAATGACATAAAGTACGCTTAGTGCAATCTTTTAATGGTTGTAGCTAAATGACATAAAGAACGCTTTGTGCAATCGTTTAATGGTTGTAGCTAAATGACATAAAGAACGCTTAGTGCAATCTTTTAATGGTTGTAGCTAAATGACATAAAGTACGCTTAGTGCAATCTTTTAATGGTTGTAGTTATATGACATAAAGTACGCTTTGTGCAATCTTTTAATGGTTGTAGCTAAATGACATAAAGTACGCTTTGTGCAATCGTTTAATGGTTGTAGCTAAATGACATAAAGTACGCTTAGTGCAATCTTTTAATGGTTGTAGCTAAATGACATAAAGAACGCTTTGTGCAATCGTTTAATGGTTGTAGCTAAATGACATAAAGAACGCTTAGTGCAATCTTTTAATGGTTGTAGCTAAATGACATAAAGTACGCTTTGTGCAATCTTTTAATGGTTGTAGCTAAATGACATAAAGTACGCTTAGTGCAATCTTTTAATGGTTGTAGCTAAATGACATAAAGTACGCTTTGTGCAATCTTTTAATGGTTGTAGCTAAATGACATAAAGTACGCTTAGTGCAATCTTTTAATGGTTGTAGCTAAATGACATAAAGTACGCTTTGTGCAATCTTTTAATGGTTGTAGCTAAATGACATAAAGTACGCTTTGTGCAATCTTTTAATGGTTGTAGCTAAATGACATAAAGTAAGCTTTGTGCAATCTTTTAATGGTTGTAGCTAAATGACAAAGTACGCTTAGTGCAGTATTTTAATGGTTGTAGCTATTATTCAGTTTTAACTGCATTGATAATTATTTAAGTCTAAAAGCTATGTTGTACGTATATGTGTGTGAATTGTACAGCTTTTGAGATAAACTTCTAAGCATATATATATATATATATATATATATATATATATATATATATATATATATATTCCTTAAGTATGTTTTTACGAATATTAAAACTTGGAAATTATGTTTTTGTATAAAACAAAATGTAGTGTTCTGACAAAACTGAATCAACTTAAATCAATCACCAACAACTATGATCAGGAGTAACGCCGTGTGTAATTTCATCTGAAGTAATAAATATATCTCTTGTAACCAGATTTATTCAATATTTTAGTTAATATAAAGACGATTAATTCTCAATGTTCACAATGACGATAAAAAATCTGGAGTTGTGGAGACCGGGGCCATTCAGTAAGTCATTTGATACAAACGCGTTTTAAAAGTTATTAACAAACATAGTTAGTAGTTGGTAATCAGTAGTTGGTAATCAGTAGTTGGTAATCGGTCGTTGGTAATCAGTAGTTGGTAATCGGTAGCTGGTAATCAGTAGTTGGTAATCAGTAGTTAGTAATCAGTCGTTGGTAATCAGTAGCTGGTAATCTTTAGTTGGTAATCAGTCGTTGGTAATCAGTAGTTGGTAATCTGTAGTTGGTAATCAGTAGTTGGTAATCAGTAGTTGGTAATATGTAGTTGGTAATCAGTAGTTGGTAATCGGTAGTTGGTAATCGGTAGTTGGTAATCAGTAGTTGGTAATCTGTAATTGGTAATCGGTAGTTGGTAATCAGTAATTATTGTTAATCAGTAGTTGGTAAACAGTAGTTGGAAATAAAATTTAATTGATAAGGACGTGCAGTGAAGAGGCATAACTGAATTACACAGTGACTTCGCCAGTTAAATAATTAGTTTGAGAATTTATATTTATTATTATCGATATTTTGTTTTATTGTCAAATTAGAAGAATTTTATTGTTGTATCTTCGCTAGTTTTTGAGCAGTGATGTTTAGAATTTTCATGTGTGAATGAAAATGAAGGAAGGGAGAAAAATTCAGTTAGTTTCGTACCAAAATTTTTCAGTAATTAAGGGCTAAAAAAAAGTTGATTAATTTTCTCGTCAAACTACTTATAAAATCTACTTGCACATTTTGGGAAAACTTGTTTGTGTTTCATTTTGTTATGAAGTTGTATGGGTAGATAGAGGGATATATTTCACTGGCCTCCTCTCTATCTTTACTGTTATTTTAAAATGTATCGAACAATTTTTTAATGTTTTTTTTTTGGATTATATTATTAGCAGGAAGACAGGGTCAAAACATTTAAATTTACAGTCTGTGCATTTTTTTTTATTAATACAATGCACGTTTTCATCGTTTGTCAGGAGCTCCAGAGTGATAGTGGCCATAGATGATTTACATAATGTGAGCATGAAAACATGGCACTATAAATCTGCCCTAATAGGGACCAGGCATTTAAGACATTAGATAGATAGATAGATAGATAGATAGATAGATAGATAGATAGATAGATAGATAGATAGATAGATAGATAGATAGATAGATAGATAGATAGATAGATAGATAGATAGATAGATAGATAGATAGATAGATAGATAGATAGATAGATAGATAGATAGATAGATAGATAGATAGATAGATAGATAGATAGATAGATAGATAGATAGATAGATAGATAGATAGATAGATAGATAGATAGATAGATAGATAGATAGATAGATAGATAGATAGATAGATAGATAGATAGATAGATAGATAGATAGATAGATAGATAGATAGATAGATAGATAGATAGATAGATAGATAGATAGATAGATAGATAGATAGATAGATAGATAGATAGATAGATAGATAGATAGATAGATAGATAGATAGATAGATAGATAGATAGATAGATAGATAGATAGATAGATAGATAGATAGATAGATAGATAGATAGATAGATAGATAGATAGATAGATAGATAGATAGATAGATAGATAGATAGATAGATAGATAGATAGATAAGCTTCTAACCCTAACCCTAACCCTATCCGTAAAAGCATGAAATAAAATCATATGTTCAGCAATATTAAGTAAATCATATGTTCAGCAATATTAAGTAAATCATATGTTCAGCAATATTAAGTAAATCATATGTTCAGCAATATTAAGTAAACCATATGTTCAGCAATATTAATTAATTAAATCATATGTTCAGCCATATTAAGTTTAATTTAACTAAAGCGTGTAGCACTGTTTGCACATCTTTTATTATTTTTACTTTACAAGAAATAAAACTTAACTTTTAACAATTTAAGTAAACAAACGTGAAGCTTGGAGATCTGCTTTGCACTTAAACTTCTGCAATTCTCATAACAACACTGGTGTCTGTAAAGTACCACATGACGTTTGAAGGATTACGTCAGAATACTTAGCGGTGAGATGTAAGACGGCGCTGTCATTGGAAACAACAAAACAAACATTACTTCTAATTCTTACCACCACACTTGTACTTACGTCATAAGTTTAAGACCATTTCACTTCTTTTTTTGGTTTATTTTTAAACCAGCTTGAAAAAAACGTTCAGCAAAATTAAAAGACGGGCCTGGGAATATTTAATAATCAGTTGATGCTGCTTGAGCCCTTGATTTTAATTTGTCCCCAACAGATTCGACCGAAAGTGCATCAGTAGTCTTCAAAGAAAATATAGATCGATACAAGAGGTTCATTTGGTAACACTTTTAGATAATCCCTGTTCTGTCTACCTTTAAATCTGTTTATACTAAGCTTAACTGAAACTTTCAACACTAATAATCAAGTGTAACTATTTATAACAAACTTTGAAAGCTGAAGTAATTATCAACAAAGTAAACCGAAATGATTCGCTCGAGACATTCCAGAATACATATAACAGAATTAGAATATATTGCTAAATACTAAAAGAAAACAGACGTGTTAAATATAAAAGACTGTTGAATGAGCCAATTAACCTATACATATGGGGCTTAACAGGGACAGATAACTCTTGCAATTTGTGTGACTTACAGGGGTTTTTTTTTACACTCAAGGCTCCTGGCTTGTTAAAAACGCAATGTACCGACACAATGTACCGACACAGTGTACAGACACAATGTATTAACACAATGTACGGAGACAATGTACCGACACAATTTACAAACACAGTCTACCGACATAATGTACCGACAAAATGTACCGACACAATCTACTGACAGAATGTACCGACACAGCGTACCGAAACAATGTACCGACACAATGTAGAGACACAATGTACCGACAAAAATGTACCGACACATTGTAGCGACAAACTGCACCGACACAATCTAACAAACACAATATAAAAACACAATGTGTACCGACACAACCAATGCACCCAAATACTCATTTAAAACAAATTATATATGTCATCCATTTTTTTAAAGTGGGTTTGCGTAGTGTTGTTTTCGTTGACGAAAACTAAAACTAAAACCTTCGTTGACGAAAATGTTGACTTTTCGTCAACGAGAACTAAAACTAAAATTAGCAGCAAGACTAAAACTAGACGAAAACTGAAATTATTACAGAAAAAACGAAATAAAAACTGAAACTAAAATATAGTGTTGCTTTCGTTCACGAAAACTAAAACTAAAACCTTCGTTAACGAAAATGTTGACTTTTCGTCAACGAGAACTAAAACTAAAACTAAAATTAGCAGCAAGACTAAAACTAGACGAAAACTAAAATTATTACAGAAAAAACGAAATAAAAACTGAAACTAAAATATGACCTGGGACTAAAACAACACTAGGTTTGCGAAAATATCAAAAATAATGTAGACTAGCTGTACCCTGCAAAACCTTTGCATAGAGTTATATCCCCTTAGGCTTGATCGGTAGGCTAGGTTATATTTTGGTTTCGGGCAGATCCGATTTTTTTCAAGGTTGTATTTTAAACTGGAATACTGTTGTATTAATTCTTTACTTTCGATTTAACGCACACTGGAAATGAGTATTATTATATATGATATTAATATATGGTCAACCATCATTGGTTGGTTCGGTTGGTTTGTTTGGTTAGTTCGTTTAGCTGGTGGTATTGTTAGATGTTTGGTTGGTTGTTTGGTTAGGTTTGGTTGGGCTGGATAGGTTGGTTAGTGTTGACGGGTAAAACGTAATTTGTGACGGGTTTGGTTCGGTTGGTTGGTTGGTTTTGTTGTTTTGATTGGTAAGTTCGTTCGTATTGTTTGTTTGGTTTGGTTAGCTGGTTTAGTTGGTTGTTTAGTTTGGTTTGTTTTGGTTTGGTTGGTTTGATTGGTTGGCTCGGATGGTTTGGTTGGTTGGTTGGTTTAGTTGGTTGATTGGTTTGGTTTGGTTGTTTGGTTGATTAGCGTTGACGGGTAAAAATTAAATTGTGACGTATGAAATGTAGGTGTTTTCTGCACAGTAGGTAGATGGCATATATTGGCACCCATATCTTTACCTAACGGTGTGTTAGAAATGTTTCAAGTGTCACGTTTGAACTCCAGACTTACCGGGCAACGCCGGATACACTTCTAGTATGTATGTATATATATATATATATATATATGTATCTATGGATAGGCTTGCCATACGTCCCGGTTTGGTCGGGACAGTCCCGGATATACTGGGTTGTCCCGGTGTCCCGCCCGGTTGTTGAAATTGTCCCGGTTTAGATTCAGGGCACAGTTTCTTGGAAATAATTGAGCAAAATTATTAGATCAGAGAATGATTAATCTGCTCTTGCGTGATCAGTAACATTTTGGTAAGTAACACAGTAATACAAATTTACAGAAGTGAAAAATACGAGTGGTACAACAAGAAGAAAACTGTTTAGTTTTGTAAAAATATCATGTTTGTGTACCATTATGAATAAAATAACAAAGATTATCTATTCTATATTTTAAGTGTTTTTTACATTACTGTTTTCATACCCCCCCCCCCCGGAACCGACATCCCTAAACCTAAAGTAAAAAAGACAGAACTGTCCCGGTTGGTCCGTGAAAAAATATGGCAACCCTATCTATGGAGCATGCTATTACCGGTAGTTTAAAAAAAAACAGAATAAATTATATGATACAATGAAGATAGTGAACAAAATACCTGAGTACGTCAGTGAACAAAATATCTGAGTACGTCATTTGATAAATAATTGTTTCCAAGTTTGAAAATGCGCACGTAATTTCGTTCACAGAGTTGATCTATTTTTAATACACTCGTGATATAAAAATAATGTTTTAGTGATTAGTGTGTAACGTACACAGTACACATACATACACCATGCATAAGCCTACATGCATACAGACATTGGCGTGTATACATAGAGAGATATAGAACAAAGATCTAGGGCTAATGGACGCTTCGTTTAATATGTACTACCCATGCTATATCTAGATTTCCATGGTACTACCATACTCCATTTCCCTTCCGAACTGACTCATCGAGATAAATAGTTAACTAGGCAAGAGTCATGTCAAACATAACTTGTGCACGAATGAACCTGTTCGTTTGAGTTTAAATAAATTGTTTTTCATTCGTTGCAGTGGGTAGAATTAATTAAGCAGGCTAATTTTTTATTTTTTTTTTTTACAAAACTGAAATAATATTTTGATTTACTAGTGGCAATTTTCTCACTTGTTTATCTACCAAAAATATTTAAGCTGAAATCGTTATTTCATGATATGTGCACCTGTTTCAAAAACTACTCCAGTCTATAAATAGATTTTACTACATGTTTTTACATTTTTTTTTATTTAAGGTATTCTGGATAAACAGACAACCATGTAATCGGGCAGCGACCAGGGGCGGCGCCGAGAGCCAACAAGGGCCCCAGGGCAGGACATCATTGCGGGCCCCTTAATAAACAATTAGTCGTGAAAAAAATTGACATGTGGGCCCCCTGGCAATGACCCCCCTGACCCCCTCTCGGCATGCCTGGCAGCGACTAGCCCAATCAATTTACTTTATTTATGTTTATTTATTACATTATATAAAACAAACTGATAATTTTTTTTTTATCTTAAAAGACCTACCCCTGAAAGATATTTAATCCCCAGTCGCAAGTACGCGTGACTAAATAGCTAACAACTGAGCTTAAAGAGAAAGCTGAGAATGAATGTTGTTCTTTAATATCTCATTTTTTTTTCAAAATGGAACTCTTTTTTTTTTAAGCCGATAATTCAAATAAATCTTTATTAACGAACTCAAAATCGCCTCATTTTAAATTAAAGTAAGTACTATTCAAATTCTCGCTGACTCCAACCTTCCACAAGTCTTACCCGAAATGACGCACGCCCCTGTATATCTGATAGTGAATGTCAATAAAACTAGAATGTGACATCAGTGAATCTAGAATGTGGCATCAGTGAAACTAGAATGTGACATCAGTGAAACTAGAATGTGACATCAGTGAAACGTTTTTATTAAAAATAAACAAAGCCTCCATTCTTCAGCGGATATGGGTCAAAGTTCAACATAAATGACCAGATTTGCTATCATCTGGATTTCATCATCTCTCAAATTAGTTAATTTCGTGGTGATCATTTTTTTTAAGGGCATCTTGTGGTTCTTTCTATTGCTCTGTTTCTTGCTACATTTTAAGTACGCAGTGAATATTTGCCAACTTGAAGAGACTTTGGATAAATTATTAATACACAGAAATCGAACAGCTATGAAAACGAATGAAAAATATATATCTCATTTTTACCCGGAATCCGAAATAACAGTTGGCTATTATATTTGTCTATTTATTTAAGTGCCCTTATTTCTTTAAATTACAGCTTTGTAAATTTCAAATAATTGTACCACAAAACACAAATCTTTAATTCTATACTAAATGAATGTGTGCTAAAAAAATGCGCTACAAAACACAAATCTTTAATTCTATACTAAATGAATGTGTGCTAAAAAATGTGCTACAAAACACAAATCTTTTTTTCTATACTAAATCAAAATGTGCTAAAATGTGCTTCAAAAGACAAATATTTAATTCTATACTAAATGAAAGTGTGCTAAAAAAATGTGCAACAAAACACAAACTTTAATTCTATACTAAATGAATGTGTGCTAAAAAATGTGCTACAAAGAACGAATCTTCGATTCTATACTCGAAATAAAAACTCATGGCCAACGTCAGCTGTCAAGCATGACGTCATCTCAGACAAACTTTCTTCTTATAAAGCTCTCCACAAACGCCATGTGTGTGTTTTTGCTGTGTGTGTATTGTTGTGCGAGTGTGTAAATGTGCCAGAATGTGTGTGTGTGTGTGTGTTCGCATTACACTGCTGTCGTCTATTGCTTTGCATTTTCTGTCAATGGGTGAGCTAAACCGGCACAGAGAATATAGAATATATATTGTAACGGAACGCTCCACTCTCGCTGCTACTGGTCATTTTTCTTTTTTTTTTAAGATGTAGGCTCATTAGTCATAGATGTCATTGTTTTGATGTCATGTTAACTAAATCATATTAAATGCTGGGTGAGATAGTAGCAAAAACAATGATATATATATATATATATATATTTATATATATATATATACAGAGACAGAGAGAGAGCTGCCATAGCATTCCATACCTTAGTTCACAACTTGACAAATTGTTGGAGTCGAAAGTATATTTCGAGTATAATGTTTTCATTGGAACGAAAATGATTGTGTCTATTCATACTTCAGACAGTTATGGCTATTGTGATGTTAAATGCACAAAAATATAAGGCTTGCGATTATCTTTATCATGCGGTTTTTTTTTCTACCTCAAACATTTGTTTTAATCAACCTACATTCTTCACTATAGACTTAGAAGACGTGCACTTAGTGGCGTCACTAGAGGTTGGGGGGGGGGGGGGGGGTACGAACCGCACCGGGTGACACTAACATTGGGGTAACTCAAAATGAACAGTTCTAAATTTCTTAGCGGAAAGAACTCGACATAGTCGGTTTTGTAGCCGATCATAATCAAAAAGCATGAGCAGTAGCACAGGCTGCCACCATGCAGAGCGTCTGGAACTTAGGTACATGAATACAGTTCAAAGCTGCTCGGATCAATTAACGATTGTTGTTTTTTTTTTGCAAACGTTCTAAAAAAAAAAGGACGCATGTAGTCACGTGGTTTCATGAAATCGGAGACGTAATTGCAGTCAGTGATACTATCGTGTTTATCGCTAAAAGTTTGTTAAAGTAAATTCTCTAAGGTATAGGGCAGGGAAATTCGAAATATGTTTCATTGCTCATGGTGGGAGTCTTGAGGGGGTGACACCCTGAATTTCCTGCACCGGGTGACACCAACCACGGTGACTGCTGGTGATATCCATTCTCTGATTTTCTTCTCTAGCCTGCGCCACTTATCCCTGTGAATAATTTAAAGGATTTGAAAGCAACATCTTTTAAAACTCTTTCAATAACACAATCAATTGTTTATCATCCTTTATATGGAGTTAAAATAATAATAATAAGCTCGTATCAAATTTTAAAAATTATAAAGATTTGAGGCTTATAAATAACCAGGGTTGTTAACGATACTCTTAAATTGTATCGTCAATACCGATACCAATACTTCATGAGAATAATATCGCCAATACCAATACAAATACTCAAGTAAAAATGTATTGCCAAAAATCGATACCAATACAATATCAATACTTTTGAGAACAACAAAATAGTTTTATTTAAAATATAATTATTGCAAGTTTTTCAAGTTAAAAAAAAAGTAAAAACAATAAAATATAATGTCAAAGCACAGTTTTAATGCTAATCGCTTCACTACTTGGTAGCACGTAACAAGACCATCATTTCAAAACGATCTTTGCTTAGCCTAGAACGTAATAGCATAAAAACACGCCCACCTAAATGAAAACATGCGTTCAACTGCAGCACTAGTCGTAAGTCCAGTGTTCAGTTGCAGGTATAGTTTCTTAATGCTTGGATAGGCTGCTAATGACAGCACTTCTGATGAGTTATCTTCAAGATATATATCTACTTCAGCAGAACTGTTACTATTAAGCAATTCGTCCTGGTTCTGCCGCCGTGTATTTGTACTGCTGACTGTACTGAAGTTGCACCACCCTGCCGAGTAAGTTAAGCGGGAACTGCACTCAGTGCACTGCAGGTTTGTACAACTTCAGCCTTGTAATCCAAGTTGTCTTGGTGGGGTGGGGTGGGGGGGGGGGGGTAATATTGCTAGGGTTGATGGCTATGATTACTAGTAGTGATTGAATGTATGTAGATTACTTTTAAAACAATGTATTAAAATCGTCATTGTTTTTCTGCAAATAGCTAATAGTGGCAACAGAAAAGTATTGGTATCGAGTATCGAAATTTTTTCATTTAAAGTGTATTGGCGATACACAAATCAATACTTGATACAAAAAGGATCGGCAATACAGCAACCAATACTAAAAAAAGTATCATCGATACTATATTGGCCGATACTGATACTTCGATACTAAAAACCCTGTAAATAACACACATAAACCAAAAGAATATGCCTGCTACTATACTAAGTCTGAATCATTAATACCTCGAAAAGAAATAGTCATACTTACAGATCCAACCTTTATCCATTCATATAAATCGGTCGAATGCAAAAATCATCCGAGTTTGAAATGAGTATTTTTCCTCTGTAAAACATATAAGACGGATTGATCAATACCTGGATTCCGACAAACTAATGTTTTCATATAATAGTACTATACAAGACGGCCAATGTGTAGAATGGTTTATGGCAAAAGTTGTTATTATTCTTTTAATAAAACATCAAATTATCATATAAAGTTTCGATTTTTTTAATACATAATAATTCGATAGAGTTAGTGAATAATTTTCCTACTTAAACAACAGAAAAAAAAACATAAATAACTAACTCGCTGTACATTAGAATTCCGACACATTCAGATTCTGGAATTTTTGTCAGATTGCAAATTCTTCATGTTTTTGTTCTTTTGAATTCTTGAGTATGACTGGGTGTGTGTGTTTTTTTTATGTTTAATTTAGCAAGGTCCCCTCAAACATTTTTCTGACGGACACCTAAATTCTTACCGCCTTCTGCTGCTGCAGCCAGGCTTGCGGAGCCGGAGCCGAGGAGCCGGGAGCCGCTACTTTTTGCTGGAGTCGGAGCCGGAGCCGAAAAAATCTGGCGGCTCCACGGCTCCCAAATGTTTGTTTTTTTTTACAGCAAATTTTTTTTTTTAGCTTTAAAATTGCAAATTTGTTTGATTGTTTGCCTCCTACAATTTGAAATGTTGTCATTTTACGAACGCCACAACAGTAACAGCATTTTTAAATGATAGCGTGCACGCACATCACAACAAGAAATCTTTAATGGGGAATCGTTTTGTGTTCGTTTTAATTCTTGTTTATCCTCCGAAATTTTTTTAATGGCATGTTTTTTTTGTTATATATAAAGTTAAAACAGTTTCATTTCATAGCATAATTGTATCAATCATTTAAAATAAATTTTTACTACGACGAAAAATAGAACGCATCATTTCGTATTATTATTTGACCGCAAATTTGTAATAGACTAAAAACAAAATGGTCGCTTTCTGTGTTTAACAACTTTATTATAAACAGAATATCTGAAATAGAGTAGATAAATTTATAAGGCTGTGGCTATTCGGACCCGGGTCCCAATAAAATCCGATTGTTAGTCGGTCCCGTGGCAAATATGCACTTAGCTTAGCTATATTTAAACTTTATTAGACGGAACCCGAAAAAATAATAATACAGAGTCCGCTTAGTGGAACCCTAGACACTGAGTAACCATTAAGTCATACAATTCAAACAATTATAAAAAAAATAAACAAAAAACAATAATAAAGTTTATGTATAGCTACGCTAAGTGCATATTTGCCACGGGTCCGAATAACAATCAGACTTTATTGGCATTGGGACGGGGTCCAAATAAAAATCGGAGTTTATTGGTAGCCGGGTCCGAATAGTCACTTCGAATTTATAAATAATAAATATAAATACTGAAGTCTTTAAAATATTTTAAATAATGTATCATTTTACTATTTTCTAATTTGATAATTGAAATAACTTTTTTTTACTTATGAAAATGGCGATTAGTGAAACCTCGGTCGAAAATAATTATATGATTCTGGATGCACTGAAATGGTTTGTTTTTAGTAAAACCTACATGCGTATATTTTTCAAGTTCCTGACAAGGGGGTGAACGCGGCAAAATTTGAATAACTTTTTATCAGCGGCATGTTTGCGTGGCGCAATTACAAAAATTGTTGTCTCGTGTGATACTATCATAATAGGGAGCCGTGCCGGAGCCGTCAAATTTGTGGGAGCCGGAGCCGGAAAAAAATTTGGCTGCATATGCTATGTGAATAGAGAGCTTATATTACTATAAATAAGTGTAAAGAGACATCAAGGCCGTAACCAGGGGGGCCTTGGAGGCTGCAACCCCCCCCCCCCTTAAATTAATTCTAAAAATCAAATTGTATTATAAATTATACTTCTTTATCATTGTGTTCCAATTTTTTCTTATATAAAACTCTCCGCACAGCCCCCCCCCCCCAAAAAAAAAATCCTGGGTACGGCCTTGAGAGACATTATCATTAACGGATTGTATCTTTATAATTTAAGTGTCAGGTGTGAAAATATTAATTATTATTTTAATAAAAATGGATTTCCTTTGTAGCTAAATAAAGCTGAAGATTTTAATCAAAGGGAGGTAGCTGCATATATATTTGCAATTTTCAGCTTAAAATTTGATCTCTGGAATGTTAAGGTCGATTTTTTATGTTTACTGTTACTTTTCTGTAAATAAATAATATTTTATTATTCAAATCTACTGTAATATTATGTGTTGATCTAAATTTACGTTGAAAGGGATGTATTTTGTGGCTAAGTGATTATATGTAAACAATTTAATGATACAGATAAGTGATCTCAATAGACACGTTTTTGCTTCCGGTTTCAAGTCGTCCAATAAAATTTGCCCAAGTAGAACACACCGGCTTTATTCATTATTCCTTGGCAGAATTAAAACTTCACACTGAACTTCAAAAGACGCTTTAGTTCGCTGACTTTCAAAGTCGTCATGGGCTTTATTTTAGCTGGTGCTCTTTTGCTTGTTATATCAAGCGTAGTGTCCAGTACAGAGAAAGGTCCAAAAGTTACCGAAAAGGTGAGATTTATCATTATTTAGTAGTCATAGCACAAGACTAGGATTTCACATAATACTTAATAATAGTCTTACTCTTGGCAACCAGAAAACGTTATAGTACTTATAGCAAGCTAACTACTAGAAAAACTTTATAATAATTCTTTAAATCATTACGTAATATATCGGTTTTTTCAGTATTATAATTTATATTGATATAATATGGAATTATTTATTTAACAATGATAATACAAAACTTAACACTACACTGTTACAGTGACTGTACTACACTTCACTTCAGTAATAACATTCTCGTGTTAATGTTACTATTATAACTTACATAATTTCTTTTGATATGCTTTATGATATATGTAAATATTTTAAGGTAACTTGTCTTTGTCATTATAATATTGATAAAGAAGTCTTTAACTTTTTCCTTAGCTTAGAACACAGTCAAAGAAAAATAAAAGCATAAGACGATAAAAATATCATACTTTTAAAGTTTGTTTCTTTAGATTTACAATTTTAAATCTTTTGTATCGCACTTTTAGTTCTAAGTCTTAGAATAATGAATATGTTTAGCCATTAGTTTTATGCAATTTTTTAAATAATGTGTTCTTTGCATCAGAGACTTAATAACTTTAATAATTAAAAAAGGTCAACTTCTTTAATTCAAATGAATGAAGTTTAATTTGTTACTACACCAGAATTAGGTACTTTGATAAACCCATTTCCGATATGTTTTGCGATTGCCGGAAATAACCTCAAAAATTGTGACCGTGATTTAAGCGGCCGAAAGTGAGTGCAATATCGCGATCTAGATTGTGTCTGTTGCTTATCCCTAATAAATGTGTCAATAATTAATTTAAATCATGAAAAGTTAGACCTTTATGAAAATTAATGTTATTTCAAAATCTGCATAAAGTTCGATTATTCTACTTGGTAACAACAGGTAAGTTTATAAATTAATTTTGTCTGAAATATTTATTTTATCGGAGCAAAACTAATATATTCATATTCTTCGTCTTTTCTAGTTTCTAAAAATGTGCACATTCTTTAAGATATATCCTCTCAGAAGAAAGATATTTTAATTCAAAGTGACCATGTGTCAGCCATGTTTCTTAACAGAGATTATATAAAGACGAACTAGGTTTTATTTTTTTTTCGGTATCCAAAGCTCAATTTAGAAGAACAAATCTAATACATTCATATGCTTTGACCTTTACACTATCTAAAAATGTGTTTCGTTTTTGCAAAATCCTGTCTCAGAAAAAAGATATTTTACTTTAAAGTTAGCATGCTGCTGTATTTTTCTGTCTATTTTTAGAAACATGACCTTAACCGGAAGTAAACATTACACTATTTTAAAGAGTAATGTCAGCTTGCTATTTAAAGTCTTTTCCAATCTTATTAAATCAATACAATTGAAACACAATCCACAATTTTTACTTTATTATCTTGATGTTTCAATTCAAATCCAATAAAAAATATGATTTTAGGTGACCTTTTAGCCATTTTTTTTAAAGTCACATTTATGTTTTAAATAGGCGATGATAGCACTTGTACATATAAACTGACAAAACACTTGCAACAATACTTATTTTTGATCGTAATTCTAATTCTTATTAATCAACATAAAAATTAAATAAATATATATCACATGAATTATCATATATGCATAATCGCAAATAGGTGGTGAAAATTTGAACCTTCTGTCTTTAAAGACTCTCAAGATATGCAGTTTTTAAGTTACATTTTGAAAAATTTGGTCACTTGTTTTCTTATATAGCCTATAGTAAAAAAAAAATCACTAAAAAAATCATAACTTCGCTTATAATTAAGATATAATCACAAATGAGGTGTTTTTGGAATGTTCTCTGCAAGATCTATTCATCTATACTAGTTTTATTTTGATAAAACAATTTTGAATTTTTTATCAAAGTACCTACCAGAATGGATTTCTTTTTTATCTTTATAAACAAACAAAAAAATTTAAGTTGCTATTTGTCCAGTTTTACAAAATAAATTGTAATTGTTAGCATATTTGTTATCTTAAAAATGTAAAAGCTCTTAATGTCTTTTTGATAATATCTGATTTTATACCAACATTTGATGGTCCAAAATTAAGCAGCAGATTAGTTGCACCAGATACTAGTTTTTAACTTACATACAAATATAAAGTACATTCATTGTCACTTACAGTATTTAAATCAATGTGGTTTTTTTCGTTTAGTAAAAATTTGTACATGACCTCATTTCTGTAGAGCTTATATTATGTTAAAAACAAAATGTTTCATCAGATTAACCAGTTGTTAGTATTTATAGCAATTGGTGAAAATGGAAGTATGTATTGACTTATGAAAAAATATACATCCCTTTAATTCTTTCTAGACACTATTGTATATGTACCAAAAACACATTTTATATGGTGTCTACATCTTAAAAGCAATAAAAAAATTAATATAAAATTATTGTAGGTAAAAGACAAATGTGTTAAATAAAAAAGCTTATTTATGGTATAATACACTAGGTTAGTGCTTTGTGGTGAATATACAAACCGCAGTAAACTCATTTGGGGGATTCCTGCTGTAATTGGGGATACTTATTATTAAAATAGAGCACTTAAAATGTATTTTTTGTACTTTGCTTTCTAAATGTTTTACAAATTGTCACTTAGCTTATATCTATCTTAATCTACTTTTCTAAATCTTTATACTTCAACAAAATGGAGTATTTCTTTTTGGGTTAAATTTTTTGCAGATTTCTCTACTTATTCTTTTTACTTTTTTTTTTGGATATTTTTCAGGTTTATTTTGACATTGCTATTGGTGGAGAAAATGTTGGAAGAATTGAGATAGGTTTATTTGGTAAAACCGTTCCTAAAACTGTGAAAAATTTCAAAACATTGGCATTGGGCGATCAAGTGGTAAATTATTGCTTTTTGTTTGGTTTTTTTTATATTTATTTAGGAGTTTTTTTGCACTTTTGTCAAGTAATCATATTTTATTACATAAACTTGTGTTATTTTTTGAAGGCTAAAGATGGTACAAAATTGACTTATAAAGGAAGCAAGTTCCATCGTGTAATTAAAGACTTTATGATTCAAGGTGGTGATTTCACAAGAGGAGATGGTACAGGAGGTAAACTTACATATAATAATGAATAAATATGCAATAAAAAATATCTATATTAGAACAGAAACTAAATTATTGGTCATATTTTGCATGTTTCATTTTCAAAATTTGGAACAATACCGGTATCTGATCATTAAAGAATTTATAAATTGTAATTTTTTTTTTTAATTGGGAGCAGAATTGTGAGGATATAAATTGCAATACATGTATAGTTAAACATGCCGTGGGTGTTATAAGGTAGCGTTCACAACATGTGGTTAGCGTATCTCATCACTCCAAATCTTCACTAAAATTCGTATGGTTCATACATTTTAATACCAGTGTCACAAAAAAAACTGTTCCAGATGTGAGTAAATATAGCCATCCCATACTAATTCATTTCAAATGAATATCCTTAATAAGTTAGCATGGGGATGAATAGGCCACTTATTTAGCAGTCAGCTTAAGATATTATAAGGCAGGTTTTTCAGTGGAACCTACAAGATTGGCCTCACTAAAACCTCTTGTTAAAGGTCAATCTTAGTAGAAATAAGATGAAACATGGGGATCTATGAGAAAAGCCAGGACATGGACTAGTGGAGATCTGTCGTTAAATAAATTTTGATTCAGAAGGATTTGTCAAAGCCTTCCAAACCATTACTATGATATACTTGTGAGGGTGACATGTTTCTTCATGACCCCCATTTTGCAACCACAACTATTATTGGATCAGTTCAGTAGTTCCCCTGTGTATCCCCACTGAAGAACTAATCACAGATACACAACTGGGAGCCTATGATAACTGGATAGCCCGATGCCCATCCACCTCTACCCAATGTGTCAGATATCTAAAACTGTTTGATCAATGGAATATCTTCCACACCTTTTGATACAGACCACCCTTGTTAGTATTCAAGCCTAAGACCTTTGAATAAGTAATTGATTGAAAATATATGTAAAAAAAAAAATAACAATAGTTTACTCATTATCATATTTGTTTCTTTCTATTAAAAATTAAAGATATTTATGAATATTTCAATTAACATTGTATGTAATTCACTGTAGGTCTTAGCATTTATGGTGACCGATTTGAAGATGAAAACTTCAAACTCAAGCACTATGGCGCTGGATGGTTGTCCATGGCAAACGCAGGCAAAGATACCAATGGTTCCCAGTTTTTTATCACTGTTAAAAAAACTGAGTGGTTGGATGGACGTCATGTTGTGTTTGGAAAAGTTGTCAAAGGCATGGTAAGTAGCTTTTTATGGTGTTTAATTTTTCTCAATAGGTATAATAAAGTTGTTACTAAAATATCTTAGCTATTAGAGATTTTTTTTTTTTTTACGTTTTATTTAACATCCAAGTGGGTCATTGGTAGACAATGAATACAGCCATTTTGAAAACTCAAAACTGTTGTTATTAGTAATAAAGTATAACTTATAGTCTATTCAGTTAGACTAAAAGATATATCTTGAGTTATAATGAATACCTCAGGTGTTAAGAAGACACATCACTATTTAGTTTATGCACTGTTTAAAAGAGTAACTTCAGAAATAATGTTGACAATTAGTTTTATATTTCTTTTATATTTACCCATTATTTTCCTTTTACAGAATGTGATAAGAAAGATTGAAAATACTTCAACAGATTCCAGAGACAAACCATCTAAAGATGTTGTCATAGTAGACTGTGGTGTATTAGAAGTAGAAACACCTTTTACAGTGAATAGAGGAGATGCAACAGAATAAATGTATCTAGCAATAATGCAATAAATGTTTACATATATAGTGTAGATCTTTCTAAAGCCTTATTTACATCTCATCAATACTTCTTCCTCTCATGAATATCTTCATCTTTATATGTCTTGTTAGATGCATTAATTTACTTAAGCATAAACAGTGTGTTGTTCATGATGAATAATAGTTACATTGATTTATTTCATTGATTCTGAATGGCCGTTATAACCTGTTCATTTTTATATTTGAATGTATTGATGTTTTGGTATTTATGCATGAATGATTGTTGTTGACTATTGTTACTATGGCAGTAAAAGAATATAAATGTTAACCTGGTTTGTATTTTATTTTTTGTTAACTTTAGTCTGATAAAGAAAAGATGTGTTTATTATCAACTACATAACACTGTAAATGAAAACCTGACATACGTAAGAATGTACACACAGGTTTTTCACACAAAAAAAATTAGTTGGCATTTGAAAATAAAAATAAATATTGCATTACACAGAATATAACATATTTTTGTAATGGAATCTCTGTCAAGACCACTGAAATTTTCCAGGTGTATTGCTGTTTTTTTTATGTTTTTCTTTTTTCTGCACTCTGTATTGAGGTCAATTAGATATGAATAGGTTTAGTCTGAATTGGAGAAGTTGATTGCACAACATTCTGTCTTTGTTTATATTATATGAATTGCTAGAATTATTTCTGCCATGTGCAGGTTATTTATGATTTCTCAAACGAAGGTAACCTCTTTCAATTCTGCATCAATACTGACGTGTATTTCAACAAAATTCAGTTATTTTTGTTGAATCTACTTGTACTGGAATTATATTTTTTCTATTTTAGCAAAAATAAAAGTGAACTACAAGTAATAATATTCAGGCTTTGCAGGAAAGGATCATCACTGCGTTTTGAGAGTTTATCTTTTAATATGTGTTGTGCAGCAAACGAGCTTGATAGCCTTATCTTAGAATGAAATGAAAAGTTGACCTTTTTAAACAAAGTGTTTGCTTATCTTCCTAATCTCTCCAAGAGTTACAGAGTATCATCATAAAGTATAGGTTCACAATAATTTGAATAAATCAAGTTCTCTCAGGTGTATCCCTTTCTGATTAATTTTTTTTTCCTTGTATCCTAAAAAAATATTGAAGTTCTTAATTTGGCTTTAATAGTGTTCCATTTTCGTTCTCTAGTAGTGCTTCTGTACTCTGTAGTGATACTGTCATGTTAACTACAGTGTGCCGTGAGTGTTACAATGGTAGCGTTCACAACCCATAGCATGTGGTTAGCGTATGGAGCTCATCACTCAATATCTTCACTAAAACTTCTACGGTTCATACATTTTAATACCGGTGTCACAATAAAATATCCATAATCACCAGCAAAATCGGCATATTACTGTTTCTTGCACACACTGATCTCTGTCCAGTACCCTACAAACGATTATTACATGGCATACGTTCTTCAAATTACTTACTGACCATTGCTGAATGGTCTACATTTAGCCCATACCTACTGACCATTGCTGTATGGTCTACATTTAGCCCATACCTACTGACCATTGCTGTATGGTCTACATTTAGCCCATACCTACTGACCATTGCTGAATGGTCTACATTTAGCCCAGAATGAAAAAAAAATATTAGTATGCTATTTGGTCTATTAGAACTACAGAGTGCATTGTCGTAATCATTTTTATTCGATTGTATAAGAGCTTAATAACTGGGCGACAAAGAAGTTCATTTTATTTAAAATTAGTCAATTAAACAACCCCCCCCCCCTTATTTTTTACTCATCAGCATGTCAAAGTCACTTCAAATACATGTGGGTTGTTTTTTTTTATTCTAGAGGTCAAGTCTTGATAAAATTTCCGACTGCTTTTATTTATTGTCATGGAAACTATAAACATTGCACACTCTGCCAGTTTAAAGCCCCAATAGCTTTCTGTGTGATTGATTTGATTAAGATTCTTTAAACAGTGTATAGTTGTCTTTAAAGCAATGTACTTACAATGTTAATACAATGTGATAGCTGTTAATAGGTTTAGTGTTTTGAATTTTTCTCTAGAAATGGCGTTTGTGAAGTAAATGCTAAGTAGATTATGTGCATTTAGTTGAAAAATATGTTTTTTAAAATAGACTTGGAAACGTAAAATGTACGCTGCTGTAATTAAATCAAGTTAAATACGTGCATGAACACTAATTGGCCTAAATAAAGAAACAATAGCATATTAGCAGGACAATGGCCGCGCTCGCGCTGCTCACTTTTCTGATGGATACAAATAGCCTTGTATATTGGGGGGAGGGGGCAAACATGTTAATGTATGGTTTAAAAAATCGTTACATAATATTTCAATAGGAATTTATATTTTTCAATAAGACCCGCATACTTTAAAATACATTCTTCAATTCTTCTGTCTTTTTCATTACTTCACCGGAACCAATGGCGTAAATAGGAAAGTGGTGGGTGAAGTCGGCACTTTGGGGTGATGATGGGGTGGCATTTAGTGTGCTCAGTCCCTTAATACCACAGAATACGAATTTAATATCTGTATGATAATGTTCAAATTCCAGATTTCGAATAATTTACAAATTGTATAAAAATGGACAGATCCGTTTCTGTAAACTGGGGGTGGGCATACGCTGTACTTGTGTACATTATTATAGGGACGGAGGCATTGGCGTAGCGTGGGCTTTCGTCGCCTGGGGCGGACCGGAAATTTGCCGCCCCTCGATTTAGTTATTCTTAAAAAAATAGACAAAATGGTGATTCCCGCCGCCCCTTTGGATCCGGGGCCATGGCACCCCCCTCGCAACGCCACTGGACGGAGGCAGTTTCAGAATCCTTTTATTAAACTTCAATCATGGGTTTGTTTATTGCAGGATCTTCACAATTAGCTTTTACTTGGGGGGGGGGGGGTCTGCCGACAAGCATCTTTCTTTCTTCACGAGTTTCTCACTTATGTAGGCCATGTAGGCCAACAATTATATTCAAAATCACAACTTATTCAGCTACAGGCAATCGCTCTAATTTCAAATCCTTTTTACTTTTGAACCTCTTTCTTCTTCTTCCTTTGGCTCAACAGTCCATTTACGGCCCTGGCCTGCCATACTACTCTTCTCCACTTTTCCCGGATCCATGGTCTTCTTCCTCCACTCTGTCACTCCCATAGCTTTAAAGTCTTTCTCCACCTCCGCTAACAATGTGCTTCTTGGTCTGCCATTAGGCCTTTTCTCATTGGGTGTTGCCTCATATATTGCTTTTGGACCTCTGTTGTTTTTTCATTCTTTATATGTGCCCTACCCACCTCAATCTATTCATTTTGATTTCAGCTGTTATATTTGGTTATTCGTATAGTTCGTATATTTCTCCACTCGTTATTGTCCTTTAAAAAAAGTAAAGTTCCCTTAGCCCTATCGGACCTTCGGGGCAGATGAAGTGTAGAATCCATCTGTTTCTATAACCTCGGCATATGAAGGGATTGTGTGGTTAGCACAACGCCCAGCCGCCTTTACTTCCCCAACTTAAGTCAAGTACTCATTTAAAGCTGGGTGGACTTGTGGGACCAAATTTCACCTGGAAAAATTCCATAGGAATCACCGAGTATCGAACCCAGGACTCTCAGGTCGACAGTCGATTATCTACACCACTCGGCCATCCGTCCCTCTATTGTCCTTTACTGGCCCATATATTTTCCTATACCTTTGAACCACTTTTTGTAAATCGTATCATATGGCCTGATCTGTCGCTGATCCTCACTAGCTCGATTTTTCACATTGAATAAATTTATCTCCTGCCGGATGTGGTGGCGTTGTGTGTGTTCACTGTTCAGTCCCTTTATGCAGCCCCGTAGCGTGAAAATTCTACAGCGGGGGCAGGCCAGTAGCAGGGGAGGGGGGGCAGGACATAAATGTTACTAAGTAGAGCAAACAAGCAGAGGGGGGCCAGACAAAACGCAGTAGGGGAGTCCCGACCCCCACACTAATAGGTAGGTCTATTACAATGTTCGAACTCATAATGCAATGTATCTATATAGTTCGGTTTCCAAGTAACTCAACTTTTAAGAATTTCTAAAAAAAAAGGGGGGGGGGGGGACTATTCTTTTTTTTTTATCGCCTCGGGCGGCACAAAAACAATTTGCGCCACTGCCATGAACCATGGCATATATACCTATGGCCGTAACTACCCGTTGGCGTTATATTTCCTAGATTAAGTTCTGGCCTGTTTATGAGGTATCTTTTATCAGTGTACTAAGCATTGTTTAAATCACAGATTTTTTTTTTTTATTATGGATCAATAGTTATGAATTAATGTCAGCCAGTTTTGATTATTACATTTTTATTAGTTATATTTAAAGACATAATATGTCGGTATATGTCTGTGGTTATATTCTTCGTGTGTGAAGATGTTTATATCACTACCGGTAGCTAGTAAATCCGTCTAATATTTTTATTTTTCGAATTGTAAAGAGCGCTACGCTAGAACATGATCTGAACACGGAAGGATAAAAATAGCGGATATTGTTGAATAAAACGCTGTCGCAGATTTTGTTTATTATTATTATCATCTAGTCAAGTAGGTATGATTAGTATTTAATAAGTAAATATGTTATCAGTTGGAGAAGAAGAATGTAATTAACTGGACTCAAATTATCCATCGAATTGTCTTAGTTTAAGACTCGTAGACGTAGTTGCCTGAGTTACCACTTAGTCTTAACTTGTAATAGTGCCAATAGTAAATAATTAGAACTTTTCATTATTAACTACATCTACCCGACCTTGCGTTGCCTGGCTACGTCTGCCTTAACAAAGTAAGTGAAAATATGTAATAATTATTGGTTTTTTAATTAATTATTAAGGACTCTCTTTGTATACGACATTGCTAGTCTATCCCTTCCTTCCTGGGCTGGATCCCATCTCTCAGCTTCCAACTAAGTCCAAGCCAGTATACCCCACTATTCCATTAACCAACCCCACATTCTCTGGACACCTATTCCCCATCTTACCACCCACTTCTTTCCCCGATCCCCCACACCACTCAGTCCCTCCCCATCAGCCATCCTTATTTGGAACCCAAATCACACTACCCTGTCTTATCTCACAGTCTGTGGGTCTTTCCTCTGTTTCCATGGACACCCCACTTTGCAGCAGGCCCACACCTCCGTCATGCCACCAAAATATGTATTCATGTCTGTTAAGTTAGGATAGGGATCCACCATAACAAATTTCATGAAAATCAGACTATGAATAAGAATGAACAATTTTAAGAACTATATTTATAGTTTTTTCTTTGTAAATTGTGAATTTTTTCAAGGAAAAAAAATACATTTTTATCTCCTCTAAAGAAGGCTTTCAATAAAAGAATAATCACAAAAGTAAAGAAAACAATTCATAATTACTTAAAATACCAAATATAAGTGATTGATCAATTACTTTTTATAATATTACATGTGTGAAATCTATACAGCAATCCCTTGATTATCATGATTAATAAATCCCAGAGAATTACAGCGCTAATCAAACTTATAAACCAATGAGAATAATTGTAATGAATCCTTTAAAATATTTTGGTTAAATCTATACTAAAAACTTGCTTTACATTTTTCAAATAATAGAAGGATATAAGTAAAAGAAATAAAGTAGGTTTAAAATTCATTTTTTAACAAAAAATGCAACTAACTTTAACTGAACAGTAGGCTTTTTTCTTTCCTCCATAATTTTCCTGTAACATTCAACTTGCTTGTCAATTTCAGGACGAACATTATGCTTCTTTCTTCGTTGGTCTCAAATTCTGTTACAATTTCTTTTGCTTTTTCAATAGCATTTATTAGTTCTTCAATCCTTTTAGATGGAATTTCTTTAGAAGGTGTTCCCACTTCTTCCGTATCCTCTTTATTTTCTTCCTCATACGCTTTTTCATACTCAATTGCAAGATTATCATCGTCAATCAAGTCTTTTTTACTGAGATTCCAACAATTCCCTAACGTTTTGTGAATATGCTTCAAAACCAAGTTCTGTTCCTACTGCAGTGATTTCGCCAATAACTTCGTAGATACGATCATCACACAAAAATCTTTTGAGTATTCCGCCAAAAGATTCTAAAGTGATGTGTTTACTTTTAAGAGTTTCTTTTTTGTCTATAATTAAGAAAATAAATTTTAAAAATAGTAAATCAAAATGGGTAGCGCAAACAATAAGTAAAGTAGAATTCTTGGTTTGATGATTATTGTCAAGTGATTGAGAGACAGACAAAATGGCGCGCAGGCAAAGGAAAAAAGGCGCGATAATAAAAACCGGCACATCATATATCTAGGGAGGATCTCAAATTTTTCGGATGCACTAATTAAGAGATGGCTGTATAATAAAAGGTATATATAAACCTGCGCATATACATTCGCTAAGTAATCAGTGAAGAACTTTCAGAGATTAGTAGTCATTAACAAACAAACATTTACATTTGATAGATAACATGCAGATTGCTGAAAACCTGTTGACATGTTGTTAATATAGATTTTTAGCTGGGCTTTTCTTTTTGTTGATTTATTTTGCCTTAAATAGGAGTTCTTTAATGAAGATATTGCTATATTATATTTTTTAGCCGTTTAGAATAACAGGTTGTATTTAACTAAAATAAATTATACTAAGATGACTTTCCTGGTGTGATGGATTTTTTCAGATTAAATATTAATTTTTTCATGTTACAAATTTTTTTATCTACATCTTAATATACATACTTAATTAGAGTTTTTTTTAATTTCTTTTTATTTAAAGATTTGTAAAACATCTTAGAATCTTCAGCCTGAAAATTATTCTCTGGAAAAAAGGAGATGTTTGCATCAAAATATGAACCTTTAAAAAATGAGTGGTGATTTGAAAAAAGAATGCATACAGAAATACAAGTCGGACTCATATTCAAGAGCTATTCCAACTAAATTAGTTGAAAAATCTGTTAGTGCTTTGTTTGTTATAATTTTTTCAGACTTCTTAAGTTTTTTTAAAGAAATTGATTTAAATAAAGTCATTGAATACATGTCTGTAAATTTTAATTGATATCAATTTTTATTTCTTTTGAGCATAGGTTTGTCTGGGAGAGTACTGTGAACCTGTGGACAGCAGACGTGCTAAGTCAACTTTAGAAGGAGAGGGTTACAATTCTGATCCAGATTATAGATATGCACAACCTCAAGGTTATCGTTAGTTAATTAATTTTGAATGATGTTTGGAATTTTTATTTTTTTATTAAATGTCTTTCTTTCTCATACATGGTTTATACCTAATAGTAAAGAATATATATATCTTTATAAATTTATATTTTTTTTAGATGCTGTTTTGAGAAAAGGGAAGATAACTAAACAAGATGATGATGCTGGTGTTTATAATTTAGCTAAAGCTCCTGATGATGATCACAGCACAGTTTCAACAAAAAAGCCTTCACCTAAACCACGGTCATCTAGAAATAAATACTTGGTACTTGATGATACTCAACAAAAAGCTAAAGATGAGAAAGAGAAAATGCAGGAGTCACATGCAGAAAGTGTCTCAAAAAAGGATCATAAAATCAAGTTGGCTGCCACACGTGATCCTTTGAAAAGACCTGGTAAAAAGGTAGTAGAAATTGAGTATGAAGTAGCTATGTCTCTTACAGCAACATCAGTTGAACACAGCCAAATTAAAAATCCAAGTGATAACCATTCCAGTATTACGTCTGGCAGTATGAAATCAGAGTCACCAATGAGTCCAGTTAAAATCGCTGGGGTTTTTTCAGACAGCTATAACCAAGCTCAACCCATGGGATCTGATTTTGTGTACAGTGTAAGTAAATCCTTTGGACCTCCACTGGGCAATGAGGTTACCTATGAAGAGCCTTGGGACCTAAAAATGAAGAGATTAAAACAAGAGCAAGAAAAAAAAAGCAAAGATCAGATCAAGCCAGCTGAAAAGAGCCATGATATTAAAAGAGGAAATTCGTTGTTTGAAGATGCTGTTGAGAGCTTCCCACAAAATCTGTCTGAGGTGAAGCCTAATTATTCAAGAAGTACTTCACAAACATCTGAGGTTGATATTTTTCATGATGCTGTGGAAGTTGTTCCAAGTAATAAGGTAAATGTCTTCTATGCAATCTATAATTATAATATCAAGCATTGGTTGAATAGATATTTTATTTAATATGATAGACTGTTTTATTTTCATGTTAATTTCCAAAACCCTAGTTCGTTTTTTAATTAAAGTTTTTAAAATTTTTGTTTACATACATGTTATGTACTGTTAAAGTTATTACTGAAACATTTCTGTTTTATTTTTTAACTGTTTTAGTTAACAAAAGGCACTGAAAGTACTATCAAATCTTTACCAAGCAATACCTATGAAGACGCATGGGATATTAAAAATAGTATTCTGGAGCAAAAACTAAGGTTATAAAAATTAATCAGTGAATACAATTTTAGTGACCATTAGTTTTTGTTTTTTTACATGATATAACATTAAAGCAGCATCAGGACTTGCTATCTTCAATTCTCTTTTGGTATTTCACTTTGAATAATATGTTATGGCAGAAATAAAGCTTTTGTTATCATACATTGTAGCACAGTATGAACTTAAACTTTTGTAAACTTAAAGCATTCAATGACTTGTGTTTTATATCTGAGACAGACAGATGCAAATGCAAGCCACTCCAAGTTATGAAGAACCATGGGATGCCAGTAAACAACAACTGTTGTTACAAGCTAAATTTCAAGAAGAAAAAAGACTGGAGCAAGAGAGATCTCCAAGGCATAAATCTATTGGTGATAACTGTGATACAGCAATGGATGGTGATAATGAATCAAAAACCAATGTTGTCAGAGGCAGTAAGTGTGATGTGTATGTGTAAATGTTTATATATATATTTATTTAAATATGTGTATATATGTTAGCCACCAGTGACTACCCATAATTAGAAACAGAAAAACACAACTTCTTCACTCACCTTGTTCTTGAGAGCTGTGAAAAAATTCATTGATGAGATAAAATATGAAAAATATTGAAACATCTTTGCTATCACTAAAGTGACTTTTTTTATGTTTATCAAACTAATTGAAATAATAAATGATAGTTTTTCACTTTCACCCAAAAATAAACATATAAAAACTTAGTCTAATACATGTAAGAACACACACGCAATAGTTTTAAAAAATATATAGTTTAAAAACCACTAAAAAGTGAAAAAAAATGTAAATCCCTTAGACCATACAAATATTTATAGAAAGTGTCATTGCTAAATATAAAATATTGGGCATTTATTTAGATCAATAGCTTAATTATTTCTGATTTTCATTTTTCACTTAATTTAAATTCATAATACTGTATTAAGTCTAGTATAATGCTTTCAAGTTAGCAATGCAATGTAAGACATACTAAGAACTGGATATTTTGTTCTCTTTTCTGGTCATGTCTTAAATTTTAACATCAGGATGTAGAGAAATGATTATCATTCTTTTATTTTTAATAGTGATAATTTCTGAAAATATTGTATGATCCCTGGAACGACCCCCATATAATATACCTATAATATTTACAAAATTCTATTAATTATAAATTACAGAATTTTTTTATCAACAGAATATCACAGTATGGATGAATCAAAAATGAAATCTAGAAGCAGAGGATGCAATGTAGGCCAGCAAATAAATCCTATGATTCCACTAACCAGTCAAAAGTAAGTTGGCAGTTTTAGAAATTTAAATGTATAAATATAGTACAAAATTAATTATCAAAACCATAATTATGAAAAATGTATCTCTTTATAAAAACAGTTGGTATCACGGAAACATAAGCAGAGATGATGCTGAAAAAATGCTCCGCGTTTGTAAAGATGGAAGCTATCTTGTTCGTATTAGCTCAGATAGAAAATCATATTCACTATCTATAAAGTGAGTTAATTTTTTTTCATCAAAGCACATGGTTTTACAGTTTAATAAGTTTATTGCTTTGTTTTTAGTGTAGGATGATTATAATTTTACTACTTTGCAAAAGTATAAAATGTCTTGTATCATAATTTTACTACTTTGCAAAAGTATAAAATGTCTTGTATCATAATTTTACCTCAAAAAAACACTTAATTAAATACACTTTGAGTTAATAGATTTCCATTTTCTAGAAGTTTGTATTTTAATATTCTAGGAGCCCCAAACAGTATATCCATGTGCAGATTGAACAAGTTACAGATGATGGTCATGTCAGCTACATACTGGGCAAAAATAGCAAATCCTTTTATTCTATCCCTGAAATGATTGACTACTACACCAACCATAGAGTACCATTGAAAGGCACAGAGCATATTACCTTGTTGCACCCTGTTGAATGCAAGTGGTCTTAAAAATATTTCTCACTTCAAAGAAATAGTTCATTTCATGAAAAAAGTACAGTACTTGAAACACTGTGTATCCCAACTCAAAATAATTTGCAAACTTCCTTACTTTATAATTAGTCACAGTACAGTTTAAAATCTTTACCTTAAGTGCTGTGACTGGATACCATTTAAAAGAGACTTAGTAAATGGTCATGTTTGTTTTTTCAAAATGTGTTCACTTTCTTTATATATTTTTTTTATTTTTACTCTGAAAACATCTTGACATGTTAATTTATGTGACACTATTGCATGCCTGTTTTGATCAACACCAATTTTTTTTTTTGTTAATTGTAATCAAAAAATTTTATTTGCATGCTTTTTGACTTATGTACATGTAGTAATTTTTTTTTTACCGAAATTGTATTTCTGTATTTTTTGCATTTAGATTTCTCTTTGTTTTATTTTCAGTTTATTTTCCAACATAAATCTACAAATTAATTATCAGCATCTCCAATTATAATTCCATTATTGAAATTTAAAACATTTAGCTTAGTTGTTTTTTAAAGTAAATTCCATTTTTTTCCCCATTAATTTTATACTACAAATGTAATATTAATTTGACTTATTAGACATTAATCTTCAGCTAATGATTTAAAATTTATTTTTCAAAATGTTGCCAGGTGTGTTACTTTTATATATTTATAGCATGTTTTGAATATATAACCCTTGACCAGAAGATTCACTTGGTGTCACAATTGGTGTTTAATGAACATATGGGAACAATGGTCATACTTTTTTAAACTAATAAAAAATATGCAAACAGTAAATAACTGTTTTGTTAAATACTTAGCATCTTATTCAAGTCTTCAATCCTATGATTTGTACATGTGTTAAGTAAGTTTATTACATACAATTATTATTTTAAATAACTTCCATCAGCATTTGAATTAAATTATTCTAACTTGTTATATTTGTATATAGACTATAGATTTTGTTGTTGTTTTTTTTTACGCTGCATTTGAATTTGATTTGATTGATATTATATGTAGTTAGTGTAAAGAAAGGCATTTAATTAAATGGATAATTCATGTGCAAATCTGTTGTTAATAGAATGCAAGTTCACTCATAAATTTTAATTATTTTGCAAATGGCTGTTTTCAAGATTTTAAGTATTTTTTTTTTATTTCTCATTTATATCTTGCCTTTTATCTCTGTGCAATTAATAGATTCTTTGATTGCTTTTTTGAATTAAACTCTGTTTAAAACTGAGATTTAATTATCTGAAATTTGAATATATTGTATATCTGAATGTAGTACAATACTTTCTACTATATATAGAAAAAAACTGTCACACTAGAAAAAAAAAATTATGGGTGTGATATTCCTTGTCATCTGTAAATACTGTACTGTATTTGTGAATACAAATATTTTATATGACAGAAGATAAGGAGTTAAGCCAGGTTCTTATTCAACAAAATAATTTATTCATATAGAAAAAATACACCTGCTAGCCCCAATGAGTGCTCTTAGAAGTCTGAAGCCTTACTGATCCAAATCACTTAAAAGAAGATTTAGAGTGATTTATATAACACCCGAGCCACTCAGTCCCTTCCCCTATACTTATAGATGGGCTCCACCAAATACTAAGAACATTTCTCCTTCTCCCTAATTCAAACCAACTAATTGATACCCTTCTATATGTCCACCTGCTTAAATCTAGATTTGAATGTACATGAAACACCAAGGGAAAGTTATAGTCAAATATGAGATTAAACAAAAACTGAATCATATGTGACCATGGTTTTAGTCCAGCCATGGACAAAATCCACACCACCGGACTTTGTTTGATCCAGCTCACCTCCCGATACTCATTTTATGGCTGAGGCACAGAAATATACGACTTTATTATAATGTTTAACTATGATTTGTATTGGCTTATGTCGGGGTGGGCACACTTTTTCTATGGAGGGCCACATTGAAAACTTGATTATCGGCGGGCCGCAACTATATTTTGTCTACTTCAGTTACAATTTACAACATATGAAAATATTAACTAATAATAATAAATTTGTATTTTCACTATTTGTCATTTTATTTCACATTCACGCCCTAATACACATGCACATTACATTTTAAAAAAACGAACTAAATCAGTTCAGTGCTAATTTGGTAATAAGACTTTACTATTCATATTAATTCAACTAAAGTTTATTGTTACCTGTCATAATAATTATGAAGACAAGGGAACTTAATTTACATACTAGCTGACCACAGAGTACATTTATAATTAATGAGAAGTATGTAACTGTTCACAACTTTGGATGTTTATGAACTGTGGAACTAGTTTATTGGTTGTGATTCGCATGACTGAATATAAACTGAAGTCAGTCATAATTGATTTATTCTTAGACTTGTTTATTTTCAAACAAGAAAACGCTTGCTCACAAATCTATATGTGAACCAAATAGTGACAAAAGCTTTACAGCAAAGTATTTTAGGTGGGGGAAATGCCACTGCTGGCAAACATCCTCAAAACTCCAACAAAAGAACTGACTTAAACTTCTCTTTCAGGTCATAATTTGCTTGTGGGTCAAGCAGCTCTAATATTATCGAGCCATAAAACTCTAAACAAAGAAAATTAGCATCGACAGAGGATTGCCACATGCATATGGCCGCAGAATATACTCTGAAGGGCCGCATGCTGGCCCGCAGGCCGTAGTTTTCCCAACCCTGGCTTATGTCAACACTCTTGTCATTTTGTTTTTATGAAATTTACAAACCCAATGTGGACAGCGACTCAAAAAGTTTATTTACCGCTGTTCAATTCAGAAAAGAGATAAACGAGCCTTCACAATGGGGGAAATGAGTGGAAGGATTATTATAAAAAAAGTGTCATTTATTCACATCTTAACAGAATTTTTCTAAATTATAAAAAGGCCACATTAACTGTTCCCATAGTTCTCAACCAATAATATGTGTACCCCAAGAGGATATGGGAAAATTTATGTAGGGATGTGTAGCAAATTATAATTCTTGTTTAAAACAACCAAGAGTTTCAATATGGTTGCCAGTTTGTTGTGTGACTCCACACCAACCACATGCCCAAGTATTGCATTAGAAAGGTAAGTACATTTCTTAATGAAAATATGTACATTTATTGGCTATGTAAAGAAAAATAAATATTTTTTCTCAAAGAGTATATTTGTTTTTATTGCTCATGCAGCAGAAAAAAATGAATAACAAAATATGACACAAAAAATGCTTCAATTAGCAAATAAACACTTTTGACATGAAAATTCATGCACAAAAAAAAATAAAAAGGTGAGATGAATTAAATAAATATAAAATAATATTATATGGCAAGGTATTTTACGCTACAGAGCTGAACAGGAGAATGTAAATATGCAACAGTAAATATTGAGTAAATGCTGCCACTTAAATGCAAGAGCCAACGATATACAAGTGTATAATGATAATTGAGAAATAAAAATACTATTTACGCTAAATGAAATATACAATATAAAATATTGTCAATGTGTATACTTATTGTATTTATGATCAATATCATATAGGAATACAGTAACAGCATTAATTTTTTCTAGCTTTGTAATTAAACATGAAAAAATCAACTACATGTATTAACAAACTATATTTTTTACTGTACAAAAATAGCTCAAAATTTCACAATTATACAGAGATTCCTCATAGAATGTTAAGCATTTATTCAGATTTTAAAGATCTTTTAGAAGTTAATTTAATAGGTGTTGATAGTTCAACTGTAAAAGATCGTCCAAAATGTTCAGCATCTAGTCTGCACCACCAAGCAAAAAGCTGTGGCATGACAACCAAAGCAATGTTGATGCACCAGAATATAAGAGCTGGTTGGCCCACGATAGGAGCCTGTAGAGCTTTTCCAGTATGGTGATGTAAAGAACCAGCGATGTAGCTAAATTGGGCCTAGAAGGAAAAAAAAATAGTTGTATCATCATTTTATAGATATTAATGGTGAGATTTTAGCTCAAGTTTGACATAATATTTTCATACAGTAAAACAGCATATTTAATAACAAAATATGCTATGAGAAGATTTAAGATAGAAAACAGATCGTAAATAAAACTAGTTTAGAATTAAGTCTTCGGCGTCCGAACTTAGTAATTTCCTGATTTATTTACGGATGAGAATGACCCCCCTTTGAACCCAAAAAATTAATATTTTCTTTCAAAATATTGTTATATATTTTTTTTTTATTTTAAAGAGCGATAATAAAATTAGTTAAAATAAAAATGAACAATAAAAAAAATAAATTTTGAAATTTAAAATATTACACGAGAAAAAAAACCCTTTTGTGCCGACACGACAGTCACCATTTTGGCTGGTTCGTTTACAGCGTGTATCTGTCGGCACACTTCTGTCTCCTTTTAAATAATAAAACGGCTTCAGACGACTCGGATTTTAGTTCAAACTATTCCCCTAGTAAAGTTCTCATGAATGGGAGTCAGATGGTAGCCTTTATTCATCATAGCATGAAGATATTGCATTAGTTTCTCCACTGAATGCTAATCTAAGAATGTAAGTATGATGTTTTCTTATTTTATGCTAATAATTTTAATTTTTTTAAATGAAAAATATTTTGTTTTCTATTTTCCTGGGTATTATTAGTTAAAGTATTCATTTCTAGGTTAAATAAATCTGATTTTTCTTTAAAATTTTATAATTTTCTGTAATGAATCAATAAATAATAACACGTGCTAAAGCATTGTTTATGTTATCAGCTGATTTTAATTTTTGGCTAAATAAATGAATCCTTTATAAAGAAAATTATGGAATATTCTGTCATGTAATTTAAAAAGAGATATAAATTTGTAATGGTGTTAACTACATTTTTTTAAACCTGATAGTCTATATAAATGTAATTCAATTATTATGCAGCATATTTATATAAATATTGTCTTATCCTTAACTTTAGGGAACAAACATATATGACTATGACATTTAGTGATGATGGACCTCTCAAAGCGATTCGACACTTCCAGCAAGGGGACCAGGCCTTCATCTTTTCAATGATGAATGACAAGAAATAAGACAATGTTATCTTGAATTTCTTATGCCAGGTAACAATCATTCATAAATAAAATAGCCTGCTAATAATATCAAAATAAAGCATTGTTTATGTTATCAGCTGATTTTAATTTTTGACTAAATAAATGAAAATGCTTATAAAGAAAATTATGGAATATTCTGTCATGTAATTTAAAAAAGATATAAACTTATAATTGTGTTAACTACATTTTTATTTTTAAACCTGATAGTCTATATAAATGTAATTCTATTATGCAGTATATTTATATAAATATTTTGTCTTATCCTTAACTGTAGGGAACAAACATATATGACTATCGCATTAGTGATGATGGGCCTCTCAAAGCGATTCGACACTTACAGCTAGGGCACCAGGCCTTCATCTTTTCGATGATAAATGACAAGAAACAAGACAATGTTATCTTGAGTTTCTTATACCAGGTAACAATCATTTATAAATAAAATAGCCTACTAATAATATCAAATTCATTGGTGTATATGTATTCTTTACTAAGAAAAGTGTTACTTTTTACTAATTTGTTAAGTTTTATATCATCAGAATTTTGATTATTACATGTATGGAGTTAGAAATCATGTATTACAAACTGTATTGTACTTTTACATTTATGAAAAAAAATTCCACTCAAAATTTACATTGTTTTTACTTTTCTGCAGGAGCTTTTATCAAGTTGTGTTCTTCTGGAGTTGTGGTACAAATTGGGAACTATACAAACAGCAATGCAAAACATGAGGAAGACCTGAAAAGTTCCCTGTAGGAGTACTGGACTAAGTGACACCCAATGAGCTTTACATACTTTTTGTTTTGTGCATGAGTATTATTCTAACACCAATTTAACATTCATATTTCTCCACACATTCATATTTCTCCACCGTTGTGCTATTCTATGGACTTTGGATATGATCATTTATATCTAAGCTCAGATTCAAACTAATTCATGGATTTTAAAAATATAAAATTTTGAGACTGAACAACACACTGATTGGCAAGCCAAGGTAAAATATCCATTAATTTTTTTAGAATAAAGTGTACTGCCTGCCTTATGAAAATCTTACTATAGATGAAATAATCTGCATTGGTAAATATAGTTTTAGACAATACATTATAGATAAGCCAACTAAATAGGGGATGAAAATTTGGGTTTTAGCTGATACATGTTGAAGAAATGAGCACAATGTTAAAATGTCTTTCACTTAATTTCAGGAAAAAAAATCTTTTTTTTTTTTCGATAAAGAAATGCTTTTGCATGTTTTACTGAAAATGATTTTTTAATTATATTTATGGATAAATATTTATGAATCCTTAGTACATTGTGTATATTAAATGTAGATTTAATATAATCATAAGAATTACAAGGTTTATAAAAAAAAATAATTTTCTACCTGTTTTTTTAATTGTGAATAAAATTTAACACCATCTTTTTTTCTACATTTTACATACTATAAAATCATTATAAAAAAGTTGTCTAAAGTAATCTAATAGATGATAAAACATTCTGCATTTCTGCTCCCACTAATATATAATATGTGGCATTTTATTCAATTTAAATTAATTTGTTTTTGTTTGTTTTGGTTATCTGATAATTTCGGCTCATAAAATTAGTGTGTGTGTGTGTTTTATATAAAATGTCATAACTATTTTATTTATTGATAGATTTCATTGAATTTTGTGTTGTAATATGTAATTTTGATTGAGGTTTCATATAAGAATAAAATTTACAGTATATCTAAAAAAGATTTTTTTTTTCCTTCTTGGTGTTTGAAGTTTGTTTGTAAATTGTAAAAAAAAAATATTTTTTTTTTTTTTTTAATGCAAAATTTTTTTTTATTTAAGAGATATGTCAACAAAAATAGCACAGTTTTAATGTTTGTGCATTTCTGAATGAGTTGATATATAATAATGGGTATTTTAAAAAGTTTTAAATGAACAAAAACTTCATTGAACAGAGCAACCCAATGATAGTTAAAAAAAGGCAAAAACCCATAGGTCACGGAAGAGTTAAACGGGAACCTTGGCTCAGTATATTGAAAAATAACTTATTGACTGATACATGTTTTCCTCAGTTCAGATTCAATAACAATGGATACACACCTGCGCTGCTGCTCCTGCATGTATCAGGGACCAGTCTGCCATCCAGTGTTGACCAGGGTGCAAAAGTCCATAAATAGCAAATAAGTAGTACACCACATACATATACTGATAAGCTAAGGCCTAAGAGAAATGTTAAAAATTATCTAAATGAAAATAGATAAAAAAAAAAAGTGGTCAAATGTTTTCACACAAAAAAATTATCACAATTAACCATTTAATCAGTTACTGGGGTTTCAGTATGTTTGAGAACCTCAAGTTTTTACACATGGTAATATAAAAAAGGATGAATGGCATATCGTTATTTTTTTTAATGATAAATGTAACTAATCTACTGTAAGCCTAATGATGCGCATAGCCTTAAAAAAAAAAATAGCTTGTATAAAAGATATGTTTACATGTATTTTAAAACCACAATTATGCTGCTAATGGTTAAGTTTTTAAGTTTAATTGATCTCAAGTATTTCAAGATAGAACATGCTGCTTTCAGTGTATACAATTACTTACATTTTTAAAAGGCCATATTAGTATATTTGTAGTGTAATTGAAAAACAGTTTGAATCACCTGATATTTAGGAAAATTGGATGGATCCTTCAGGTATGGTTCATACACATTCAAATAATCAGTTACGCATTTTGAACTTGCACCAAGAACAGCCTAAAAAGTAATATTCATGGTTATACAGATTATATTTTTAAGTTTTTTTTTTTAATTAACCTTTTTAAAAATAATTTTTAAGAAGAAATGTATTTGATTGCATTACCAATCCACGAAAAACAGCCAATGCTGATGCAGACAAGAAGAAAATAAGAAATATAAAGTCCACAGGCCTCTTCCAGATTGGGAAAAACTGAAAAAATGAACATAAAACGAGAGTTTATTTCTGATATATAAATGAATATTTATCTATATTTCTCTTCTTATTAAAAACTGCTTCAAACGACAACATTTTTTTCAATAAATCATATACCTTTAAAAATGTTCTTGCTTGCAATGGACTTCTATAAAAATAGTAAAACAAAACCAAAATGGACAGAGCCAAGTATGCAACATTAAAATAAACTGATAACTTGGCAGCACTTGAACCTACAAAATAATGAAACAAATATTAAAAGATTTTTTCATTAAATTCAACATAATCATTGTAAAACAAAAATCAAATACATTAAAAAGTGATAATTTAAAAAATATAGATCAGTATTTTATTTTGATTACACCCATCCCTCCTATAACGCTGTCATGTGATACTAAGAAATTAGGAGAAAAAAGAATGCACACGAAAGATAAAACACTCAAAATGCAGACAAGCAGAAAGAAATAGTCTTTTTTACTGGGTAATTCAAGGGAAATTCAAAATTATTTAATCCTAAGAAATGGACAGTATCATAAGGAAAAAGCATTTTTTTTAAATTTCAAGGACAGAGTATGATTTTGTTTTCTGGCATGTATCTAAGAGAAATAACCGTAAAAATTACATATAAAATAAATCAGCTGTTATTTCCCTTTTTTTTCTAAGTGTGCAAGTACATGTATCAAGCTAATTTTAGTAATGTGCACCTGACTAGGATATTTCCTATGGCTAAACAAGAAACCATGCAATAAAGGTAATCTCTTATTTTACCATCCAAAATTATTTTGATACATATTATTGATACTTTACCTCTATAAACATTCCAAAATCATAGTATTGATTGTTATTTATTAAAAGAATAAGAAAAAAATATAAAAAAATGTGTTTAAATGCATTAAATAAATTTTAAAAAAGGTCCTCTATATTCTATATAAAATACTGCCAGCCATGTTAAGAGATGACCTGAATTGTTTACAAAAAAAGGCAGCTGCCAACTACAAGGTTATTAAAAAAAAACTGAAAGATAAGACAGTACCTTCGGAAAATTTATGCCCATCACTTAAAAGGGCATGACCAAAATTATTTAAACCAAATTTATGTTAGGGGGATAGCTACTCTTGGGGCCCCTAGGGCCGTTTATCTTGTACCGCTACGTATAAGGTGTAGGATGGGGCCCTGAAAATGACATACTTATTAATATAGCTTATATAGTAAAAAACGGTACCCTTACAAACACAGACGCTTAGCCCTCAAAAGGCATGACCAAAATTATTTAAACCAAATTTATGTTAGGGGGATAGCTACTCTTGGGGCCCCTAGGGCCGTTTATCTTGTACCGCTACGTATAAGGTGTAGAACGGGGCCCTGAAAATGACTCAACCATGACATAATGATTTATATGTAATATTAGACTTATTAGAAAAATAAAACAGTGCCAAACGGTTAAAGAAAATTGAAACAAATTCATTATATTTTATGGGGATAGAAGCCATGTAAAATATTTTTGTCTAAATATTGTAGTTTTCACTAATTACGCAAAGAATAGTGGAAAATTTATTTTGGTGTTTAGATTGATTTCGAAACACAAACTCTTGCAAATATGAATGAAAGAGACCCTCGCTTGTCCCAAATTGACTTCTTAATTTTCGTTTTGCCCTCATCCACAGATTTTCGATATTTTGAGTATGGACTTCAGGGTCATGGGGGTCAACAAAATGTTGTTCATGTATAATTACAGAGTGTGAATAAACTCCGCCACCAAGTCCTTCTATCCCCCTATACGCGGCCCATCCATCGGATATGATATGGGTGCCTGGCATTACATGTTGCAATATCAGGGCTTCTAAGGTTTCTGCCCTTCTATCGGGAACTTCAACTAAAAAGCATTTCCCTGTTCCCCTTTCTACACCACCAAATACCCAATGGCCTTCCCTCCAAGTACCCCTGTGGTATTTACGATGAAAGTACTTTGATTCATCTATTTCCACAACAATAGGCTCAAAGTTTTCATTTACCCCACCAATTTCTATCGGCCGGCGGTTCATATAAGTGGACATTTCCTCCCTAAGAAAGTTAAACCAGTCGACCAAAGTGTTCTCTTGGAGTATGTTCGTTTCGCGTTTGGTGGATTTTTGGGAAAAGTTGTATGCAAAGCAATAAATAATCTGAGTTATAGTTTTGAGAGACAAATGGCTTCTCGTAAAGAAAGAATTAAATCTAATGCTCTTTTTTAAGTGACATGTCGGACAAACCCAGCGAAACCCATCGATACGGTATTATGATTTCCAAGATAACATAACACATTGCACGTGGTGCACTGCATATTATTTCTCAATAGACGCCCTAACAGCTAACCACTGAATAGACGATTCTTGGTTATGCATTTCTCTTTCTAAACCAGATAGATTCCACATTTCTTGTAAAATGGCTGCATGGTCCATAATATTTTGAGGATCTACTATATTGAAACGAAGATTTCTAGGTCTACCTGCCATTACAAAGTTAAATTCGACACTGCAATAAATCTTGTTTTATGTCAAATAAATGAGCTAACTTCAATTAAGTTCTGATCACTCGTGTTGTAATAACAAGTTGCAATGTACTAAAAAGATTTACTTAATTGAAATTGTATTGACAAAAATTGTTAAGATTGAAACTACAAAAGCTTTTTTTATATCGGATGGTCTGTCTATCAAAGAAAAAAAAACAAGGATGAGGTTAAAAAATTAAGAACACAGTGGAAGTGTACTTATCTGAATTAGCAGCTATAACAAGGAAATTCAATAACAAAGCAATCACTATTTCCAAGATGAAGAATGAAAATCCAAAGAAAATCAAACTCTCTCTACAAATTAGTATGAAATACTGAAGTGAAACTTTACATACTGCTTATATTTGTAACAAAGTTTTAAACTGATCTATCATGGAATGTTCCAGATGTCACAATGATGTCACGTTGCATAATTTTATGGAAAAGGTCCCAAGACCCAGCCTCCCACCCCCTGCCTTATTTCACCTGTTACTCACAGAAAAGAGGGGGGAGGGGTATTGGATTAAACAGGTTATTCGAAACGTTTAATAATCCCACTTAGTCTTTGTTCCTCCAATTCAGACGCTATCTCCTCTGCCCAGGCCGTTCGACCACTCGAGCGCTGGTCAACAGATCTAAGAACTTTCACATAAAAACGTGAAATTCCTGTTAAGATACCGACCGACAACAAACGAATTGCTAGACTGAAAAGAAATCTTACTTAGTCTACCTTATCTGAAGGTCCATTCCACCACCACCCCTTCTCCATTTCACACTCACCTCCCAAAAGGGCGGGCTAGCTGACCATGAGTGATTAGCGATGAAAATTGTACCAGTGTGGATAAAAGGTGATAGAGATGGTATTCGTCCAATAGGCTCATACTTCATTCTGAAGTGGTCGTAACAGACAGGCCAATGAAGGTGAAACTGATGGGAGGCTAATATAATAGGTTTGATTTATTTTGGTCAAGCCCTCTGAGGGCTGGGAAACAGCGTTTCTGATGGCTCCGTTTTTTCTAATATAGCCTGTATTAAAAATTATGTCATTTTGAGGACCCCATCCTACACCTTATACGTAGCGATACAAGATAAACGGCCCTAGGGGCCCCAAGAGTAGCTATCCCCCTAACATAAATTTGGTTTAAATAATTTTTGTCATGCCTTTTGAGGGCTAAGCGTCTGTGTTTGTAAGGGTACCGTTTTTTACTATATAAGCTATATTAATAAGTATGTCATTTTTAAGGCCCCGTTCTACACCTTATACGTAGCGGTACAAGATAAACGGCCCTAGGGGCCCCAAGGGTAGCTATCCCCCTAACGTAAATTTGGTTTAAATAATTTTGGTCATGCATTTTGAGAGCTATACATCAGTGTTTATAAGGGTACCGTCTTTTTCTATATAAGCTTTATTAATAAGTATGTCATTTTTAGGGCCCCATTCTACACCTTATACGTAGCGGTACAAGATAAACGGCCCTAGGGGCCCCAAGAGTAGCTATCCCCCTAACACAAAATGGGTTTAAATAATTTTTGTCTTGCCCCAAGAGGGCTAAGCATCAGAGTTTGTAAAAGTGCCGTTTTTTTACTATATAGGCTATATTAATAAGTATGTCATTTTCAGGTCCCCGTTCCACACCTTATACGTAGCGGTACAAGATAAACGGCCCTAGGGGTCCCAAGAGTAGCTATCCCCCTAACGTAAATTTGGTTTAAATAATTTTGGTCATGCATTTTGAGAGCTATACATCAGTGTTTATAAGGGTACCGTTTTTTTCTATATAAGCTATATTAATAAGTATGTCATTTTTAGGGCCCCATTCTACACCTTATACGTAGCGGTACAAGATAAAGGGGCCTAGGGGCCCCAAGAGTAGCTATCCCCCTAACATAAAATGGGTTTACAAATTTTTGTCTTGCCCCATAAGGGCTAAGCATCAGTGTTTGTAAGGGCACCCTTTTTTTTACTATATAAGCTTTATTAATTATGTCTTTTTCAAGGCCCCATTCTACACCTAAGATATAGTGATAAAAAATAAATGGCCCATTGGGGCATCAAGGGCGTCTACCCCACTAGCATAAAATGTGTTTAATCATTTTCTTCATGCCCTATGGGAGTCAGGCTTTACTGCTTCGCATGGTACTGTTTTTCCTATATAATCCTTTGTTAAGTATGCCCCATTAGTTTCTTCATTGTAAAATGCTAAATTGGCAGCAACGTCACTGGAATTCAGTCGTGTTTTTTTAAATTGTTAAACAGAAAATTTACGGAACGAAAGAAAATAGTAAAGAAAAGTGTTATAAGTTGCAATTTTTTTGCGATTAAGTAATAAAAATGAACAAAATATTGTCTAAAATGGATTATATTGATGTGAAATCATTAATACTATGATTTGGGAATGTTTATATAGGTAAAGTATCAATAATATTAACAAAATAATTTTTGCACGTAAAATAAGAGACATAGCCATTCTAATGGGTTTTGTTGTTTTTGGGGGGGGGGGGGGGGGCACTATGTAGAGAAATTTTAGAAGTTCAGTATTTGGGGACCCTAGACTAAATTACCCATTAGAGCCCCAATAGCATAACATTTCATCTACTTTTATTAGAATATTATCTTTCTTTAGTGACTGACTGTGCATGGCAATGTTTTATTCATTGCTTAGAATAAATGATGTGATTTCAAACATTTAATGCAACATACAAATAACCAAAATATATTTTTAGACTACCATTTTTTTTTTAAAGTTCCAGTTGTTAATGCTTACAGTTTAAGCCTAATATTAATAAAGGCTGATAATCAATAATATTACAATTTAATCTTAGTTTATGCCTAACTTGGTTTATCAGAATTTCGCAGGACTGGCAACACTTTCTAAATAAATCCTCACTTAATATACGAGCGAGATATTGTAGTATGAGTAATAGAGTACTAAGTATTTGCTAAATTTTTTCTGCAGAGATATACATCACCAATGAACAGATGGTTCTTTTTTACTATGCTGGGTCTCACTCTGTGTGCTTCACTTGTAAAGACATATGTGTGATATGTTTACATAAGAGTTGTAATGGTTTAATATGAGTATATACAAGTAATAAATGTGACATTAAGCCCCATATATAAAAGAACTGAGAGGTCCCTCACCTAACAGGAAATTAGGGTGACGTTTAAAAGTTGGTAAACATAAAAAGATGTAGCAGTGTAAAGGATGAATCTATTTAACAACAATACCATCTCACATTTAAGCAAATGCTACTGCTAAAGAAAATAGTAAGATGAACAAATAAGTTGCAGTGATTCTAAAAGTATCAGCAAAAGACAGCTTACAAAATATTTAAGTATTAAATATTAAGTTTAAAGAATAAAAGGATAGAAATGTATTCATTATAAAAATACACAAGAATATTTTTTGGTTTCTTATGGGGCTTTGATTTACAATTGCATTGGCTTTGGCTTATGAGCACCTCTCTGGAATGCATTATGCCACTTTACCAAAGATAATCAGTTACGCATTTTGAACTTGCACCAAGAACAGCCTAAAAATTAATATAATATAATACTTTGTTAACTTTGACCTAAGGAAAAAATAATCATATTTTCATACTAAACTGGTGTACCCAAAATTGAATAGTCGCGGCCTTTAAAATGAAAAAGTTACTCTGCATCAAATAATATTAAAAAAACATGTAAATATTATAGCTTACTGAGCAAGATGTGTTGAAAATTACTTGCAATAAAAAAGATTGAATAAAAAGTATTTAAAAAATTCAAATATGGAATTTTCTCAACAAAACAAACATTTTAAAATAAATTAATATTTTCTTATAACTGAAATGCAGAAATATTTTGACTAACCTGTCAGATATCCTGGCAGAAGTACTATCATGCTGTTTAATAATGAGCCAGCCCAGTACAGACTAACTTCACGATGACTATACCTAGTAAAAACAAATCAAATGCAGCAAGTTAACACTAAAACATTTTAGAGAAATATTAGTCTTTTAAAGCAAACTACACAATGTTTAGGAATGTTTAGTTACTATTTTGAAAAAACTCCTACTGTTCATTTATCAATTAAAAGGAAGTCTCAAAAAAGCAAAGTTTATAGAATATTTCTAGAATACTGATTGTAGAATAAAATATTTTAAATTGCAATACTTGTTTCTGACTTAACTGCTCTTAATAATGAAAGCTACCTGTGTATGTAAAGAAATATAGCGAAAAGGCAGAGGAAGAAGTGAGCAACCCCATTCCAATATGCAGCAACTGTGCCATGAGCTGTTTTCAAATAAGGATCTACTTCTGTTAAATTGTTGGACTGTAGGTTTGGAATATACCCATCAATTTCCAAGATATTGCCGAGTCCACACATAGCATCATAGCAGAAAATACTGAAAACTGATTATTTCAAGAATATTAGTACAATATTAGTATAAGTGTTTTAACAAAATATAGATAATAATAATATTGTGGTTCTGAAACGTGGCTCCAGTGTTCCTTGCATGAAGCAATTACAATCATTTCAGGGGATGGCAAGTTGATAAAATAAAGGGGTCACCAGCTGGCATTTTGCTAAGCAATAGCCCTGTCCTAGAAATTTTTGCATACATATACAAAATCCTGCTATTTTCATGGAGATTTTCAAATACAAGATTAAAGCCATCCAAAAAAAATCACACAGATCCTAAAAAAGTTTGTGAGCTACTTGTGCAGTGCTTCTCAAACTTGAGTGTTTAGTGACGCACTAAGAAACCTTTAATAAGATTTTTGCAACCCACTTTAATTACTTTAAAGAAGAAAAAATATAAGAAAGCATTGACCATGCCATTCAACCCATTGTAAAGTAAAGTTATTAATATTCTCTATTTAGTAATTATTTAAAACTTTTATAACTTTATAACGAACCAATTCAAATCTCGTCCTACAGCACCTACACTTTGAGAATCACAGCATTAGTGTATTATAAACAATAATCTATGATAAATAACTACCAATTTAATACATGGGAGGAAAAAAAATAGTATTATCAACAAAAAAAAATTAATATTATATTATCTTTGATTACATATAAAATAGTAATTAATAGGACTATAAGTATAATGATACTGATAGTTACTACCCATTAAAAAGGCATTAATACTGGTACAGAGATTTTCTTATTATTATTGAATGTAGCCACAGAAATTAATAATGTTAAATCTAATCTTTGAAATAATATAATAAGTATAATGAGTAATGTGAAGTCAAGCCTAAACTAAAGCAAAGGGACAGCCGGCCTTAAACTTGTTAGTCTAAATATAAGTCCTAACTAAGCCTAAGCAATTAACTATTCTTTCGTTTATTTATTAAAGTTTCAAAATTGAAAATTTTAAAACATGAATGGATTCAGTGTATATTAGCATATAATTATTAACTGTCTATAAGGCTAGAATGTGTTGCTGTTTTTTATGTTATTATCTTTTGTTTACTGTGTAACTAAAGTAGGTCATGCACGCCTATGACTAAGGGGCCTCTCCCTCCACTTTTAAAACTAACTTCTGAATGCTTTTTCTGTCCACATTACTTTTGACAGCAATAACGCATGACTGTTAGAAATTATTTTTTAAATATAAATTTGACTTACTGTAAATTACTGGATCAACGTTTTTGAAAAATCTTCTGAACAATAAAAACGTTCCAATAAATGCCGCAGACAAGCAGCTTGCTCCGGCGATCAAAACATTACGTTGATTTTTCATGCAGCTTAACTGATTTAATGCTAACGATAGTGGCCAAGATGTCAAAGATAAAAGAATGACACCGATTAAAACAAACTTGGTCATTTCTTAAGTGAATTATTGTATGAAATGCAAAGGTTTAATAAGAGTCACAACGGATTGTCGACACGTCGTTTTGTGTATAGTCTATGTAGACTGTAGCAGTAAGAGTGTGTTTCACAGATCACAGCTACTAGGTCTAGGTCACTGCCAGCCAGGTAAAGAGTATCCACAGTTACGCCTCACTTGTCATGCAGGATGATAATTTATTATTGATTGATAGAAGAATATCATTTTGAACACATACAAAAAAACTACTTTTTTTTTTTAAAATAATTCATATCATTTTATTTTTTATGTAAATCATTGACAATAATCTTCACCAACATCCCAACCACGGCTCGATTTACCGCCGGCACTATCCCCGGCACTGAGAACTGTCGACCCCGACTCTGCTTTAGCTAATATATCCCAGCCGGGGATGACATCATAGACAATTAGACATTTATCCCGGGCTCTGCAGAAATTATTTTTCATCCCCCAGCGCTGGTTTTTCTTAAATCGAGCACTGATCCCAACGTATGCTTACACACAGTGGCGCAACCGGAGGGGGGGGGGCAGGGGGGGCTTGAGCCGCCCCCCCCCCCAGGCCAAATCATCAATACATAATTTACGTTATAAAGTTACAAATGTGAGCCCCCCCCCCCAGCACTTTTTGCTGGTTGCGCCACTGCTTACACATAAATGAGAAACTAGTTAAAAGTACAAAATTGTAAATTGGCTAATCCAGATTTAGTATAAAAATTACTGCCCGGCTTGAGCCCCCCCCCCCCCCCCAGGCCTAATCATCAATACATAATTTACGTTATAAAGTTACAAAAAAGACTGGGGGGGGGGGCGTTGAATTTATTTTTAGAATTAAGATTGTCTTCATTTAATAATTTAATTTCATTGTATTTAAATATTCCTTTCAAAGTAAAATACAGGAACACCAAAAAAAAAATGAATATAAATTGATTTAACATTTTAAATCACCAGATCGCTAAATCAATGAGAACCCTGAACTTTTTGTTCTCTGCAAACGAAATGGTTCCATCTAGGTAAATAGGCTATATATAGTTGGCAATGACAGTGTGTTACTTATGTCCAGTTTATTCCGTTTTGTTTTCGTTGCTGTCACTGCAGAAGAGCCCATAACATGTCAGAATGCCTCTGTTCACGTGTCGTCCCCGCTGAAGTTTGAAACATGTCCAAAATGCCTCTGTCCATCCCAACAAATCCAGTTTGGTTTTAAATGCAGATACCATAGACTATATAGTAAATCAACTTGAAAACAGTTGTCATTTTCCCGTGAAGTGACAGATTGAGTTCTTTGAGTACGTCACACAGATAAGCTCATCGAGAAGGCTGAGTACGTCACACAGATAAGCTCATTGAGAAGGCTGAGTACGTCACACAGGTAAGCTCATCGAGAAGGCTGAGTACGTCACACAGATAAGCTCATTGAGAAGGCTGAGTACGTCACACAGGTAAGTTCATTGAGAAGGCTGAGTACGTCACACAGGTAAGTTCATTGAGAAGGCTGAGTACGTCACACAGGTAAGTTCATTGAGAAGGCTGAGTACGTAACACAGGTAAGCTCATTGAGAAGGATACGTCACATAGGTAAGCCAGTTTTGCGACCATTCATTGTTACTGAAATGTGCTGTCGGTGGTGACTTCTTTTATGAGAGAAATCTTTGCAATGGCTTTCGTAATTTAAATACTCTGGTTAGTGATTTTCCTCTGGATAACCACCTTATTTCTGTGTACAAGAGATATTTACATCCACATCTATCTCCTCACAAAGCTGCTCAAACAGATGCGAGTTAAGTGTGCTTTTATGTGAATAACAGCTTAAATGACATGAATCAAAAGGCTGTTAAATTCCGGCGATATTTTTCGGCGTGCCAGCATTTCCATGTGAATGACACAATGCGAGAACTCACTTTCAGGTGCAGCCTCCTTAACCCAAGCAGTTAAACCAGACAGTCGGCTGGTCATAGCAGTAGCTCCGTCCGTGCATATGCTGACACAAAATAACCGGTTTAGTTGTCCTGACATATAACCATCTAATGACTTGAATAGATCTGATCCTGTGGTGTTAGTTGGCAAAGGTAGTGCACATAACAAATCCTCATGCACATTCTACTGATAAAGGTATCGCACAAGTAGTATTGCCTTGTTGTCTATATCTGAAGATTCGTCAACCTCGAGAGCGTACCACAACAATTGTGTCTCAGCTTCTTCAGCTATTTCCTCAATGCGATTAGTCCCAGTGTTAGCCGACAAAGCCACGTGTACTATCTTTTTAACAGAAGTTCATGCAAATGTCATTAGTGAAGAGCAAGATCCAGCCCCGTAGCGTGAAAATTCTACAGCAGGGGGGGGGGATAAATGTTACTAGCAGAAAGGGCCAGACAAAACGCAGGGGGGCCTGGCCCCCCAGCATGCTACGGACCTGGCAAGATCATTTCTTCACTGATAATTTATTTGGAAGTTATGTAGTATTTTTGTAGTAAACTTTTTTCTAAAAGGCCAGATTTTGCCACCTGAGTATTTTGCCCTTGAACCACAGTAAAGCACGGCCTTGTTCAGCCCCGTAGCGTGAAAATTCTACAGCAGGGGGGCCAGGAAATAAATGTTACTAAGTAGAGCAAACAAGCAGAAGGGGGCCAGACAAAACGCAGGGGGGCCCGCCCCACAGCACGCTATGGGCTTTTTCATTGTCATTTTGTGTTAATTTTTTATTAGATTTAGACACTATAAGAATTTTTCTTATATAGGCCTATGTATTTTAGTGTCCAGAAAGAATTAAAGAGATTTACATCGGCTATTACGTCAATATTGACTTAGTTTTTCACCCATTCCTATTAATTCTAACAAAGGATTAATTTGGTGAAACATTTTGTTTAACATAATTTAAGCTCTGCAGAAATTAGATCATGCAAAAATTTCACCAAATGAACAAATTGTACCTATTGAAATACTTTAAAAGACTATTAATCAACTTTTTAAATTAAAGAATTGTATGTATAACAGGGTATAAGTTCCTATATGGATAAGATATTTATCTCTTAGATATTATAAACCACTAATAGGACTGCTTTTATCGCACTCTGCTTTCCTTCCCACTATATATGAGTGCAATGGTCTAGAATCACCACAGGGGAACTTTCATGTTGACCTGAAAATCTTATGGTTCACACAGGAGATAGAGGACCTGCAAGTCAACAGTCACTCGCATTTCACTGCACAACCATCTGCTCCCCTTATCCAATTTTATGTAAAGCATTTGAATTTTTTCTATTAGCTCATTACATAATTATTTATTGTCAATAAAGATACAGAAAATAAAAAAGAATCAATGGTAATATATAACCTGATTTATATATTTAGAAAAAACATAAAAAAATAATATGGAAAGCCTATATTTAGTCTATTATTTTTTTCATTTGTAGTTGAATACATGTATATAGAAATTCAGTATTTAATGCATCAGTAACCATAAATAGCAGGAATTAAAATCCTGCAGATAAGTGAAGGTGCTTAATAGGTTTTATTAGTATAGAATAATATTTCATTTTTGTTTTATTCTTCCAAAATCAATCTGTATATACAAAATTTTTTAACTCTATACTATATAATGTGAAAGTCCTATCCTGACGAACCATTTATAGTTACACAAAAGAGAAACAAACATATACTAATTGTGTTACAATTAGTTTATTCTCTTCTTTATTAAAATATAATAAATATGTGTACATATTCTGTTTTCTCAAGCTATCTTATAATTAATATTATTCCAGCCTTAGGAATAAACAAGAGTTTGAATATTTTTAGCCTGTTTTTGTAATTAATTTAACCAAAGAAAAAAAACTGATTAAGTAAATTTTTAAAAATCTACTTGAGTTAATTAATTTTCTTAAGAAAGTTATTCACTTTCAAATGTTTGTCTTTTTTGATATCAAGAGAATGGCCATATATATTTATATTCTTTTTGCACCACCACATAAAAACATGAGGAATGACGAGTAATGTCAAGTTAACTGTCCAGAAAATTATGGCTGGTAATCCAGAGTTTGGGGCTCTCATTGAGGCAGGTGTCCTGTGATGAACAGAACCAACAATGTAGGAAAACTGACCCTTGGGAATAAAAGAAAACAAATGCTTTAGTGTAAATCAGAGTTGTGACAAATTTATTTAGAAAAAAAACAGGCCATATACAATCCTGTTTTTTTTTTTTACATTAAAAATGTTACCAAAGATTAAAAAATACTTCTCAAAATGAAATTATACAAAAGTTGTTTTTTTACTTGTGCTGAAGCTCCAGCATGAATAATAGACCAGTCAGTCATCCAGTTTTGTGCTGGACATAGTAAAGCATAAGCAGCTGCCAGATAATAAACCAAGTAGAAATATCCGTAAGCAAGCATCTGTGAATATTAATTTTAAGCTTCTATTATTTTCAACAATTTATTTGAAAACAAATAATATTTTAATATTTTTTCATCAATATTCTAAATGAACCACCTTGGTAAGTTAAGAAATTGTAGAAATCTATTCAACAAAAAATTTTAAAAATACACTTGATGTCAGCTACTGTCTGAATTTTCTGAGGCTTAATCATTGTAAATAGTTAATTCAATAATCAAGTTAAATTATGTAAATCATATCTGATTTTATTAAATTAAAATGAAAAAATGTTGACCTGAAATTTAGGAAAGTTAGATTTGTCCATTAAATAGGGTTCATAATTTTGAGTATAGTCTTTCATTAGTTCTGCATTGCCGCCCAAAACAGCCTGCAAAAAAAAAAAAATTAAAACAATGAAATTGAGCTAATAAAAGTAAATACAAACTAGTTAAATAGTTTACATTTATTCTTTTTGTATTTAAATTAGAGGATAGTGCACTTATGGAATTCAACAAGTGATTAATACTTACAAGAACTCTAAAAATGGATACTGCAATGGCAATAATGAAATACAAGAAGAAAAGAAAATCAACAGGTCGTTGCAAGATAGATCCAAGCTGTACAAAAAATAAAAAAGTTTCCAACTAGCACAACATCAATAAATACTAAATAACCATACTCAAATAATTTTTTGTTTGCATCAAAGTCATATAATGTGGCTTACATTTGGAATCTGTTTACTCTGGGAACGTCTCTCATGTAATAACTTAAAACCAGCAAAAAGAGGCAAAAGTAAGTATGGAGTATTTAGCAAAATAGAAAGTTTGAAAGGATGATTACCTAAAAAAAAATTAAAAAAAAAATCTTTTATATTTTAAAAACGCACTTGCTACGGCACCAGCAAGACAGAACTCGTATTATTTTTGTCTAAGTACCAGCCATAGATATTGCTCCACACCCTAACCCTATCCCTAACCCTTTCCCTAATCCTAACCCTATATTTAAATATTTTAAAAAATATTTTTTTAAAATTGCAACTTTTGATGATTATAGGTCAGTGACTTTCATACGCTAACTTGCTGGTGCCATAGCCAGTGCGGTTTAAATAATCATTTTTTATCAATCATAAAATTAGTGTTATAAAAATTATAACCTAATATTTTTTATGAAGAAAAGAATAATAATGCTCATCAATATATTTCAGAAAAAAAAAACAACAAAATATTCATTTTTTATTTTAAAATTACCTGCAACAGCTCCGGGTAATAATACAACCATACTGTTCATTATTGAGCCTACCCAGTATAACGCCACATCCCGATAACTTTGTCTAAAATAAATTCCAAAAAGAAATGTACTCATGATTATGATAAGTGTTTTCGCTCAAGTATCTCTTTCAAATGAAAAGTAATAATGAAAACAATATGTGAAATTTATTACATTAAATTGAAAAAACTGCATCTTTTAATTAAATGGGTTACTTTTGAATCAATACTTAACATAATATTTCATGGATAAATAGTTACACTTACTTCTTACAGTAAAGTATTATAATAGCTAAACCAAGGCCATAGTGCACCGTACCATCCCAATAGTTTATAAGTGTACCATGAGCAGTAAAAAGGTAAGGTTCGCCCTCAGCAAAGTAAAAGCCAATAAAATTGGATATGTAGCCATCCAGTTCAAGTCCTATGCCAAGGTCAATCATACAGGACCAACAAAAAACTGATAGAGCTAAATAAAGAGAAAAAAAGTTAACAGTAGGCCTACAGTGACTATGTTATAATCGCCTAAATTTATGTCACCACTCAACCCAGGCCTTGAGAAAAAATCAGAGGTGGACTAAGGTAAGCTGATCAAGGCCCTGTGCACAGATAACATTTTAAATCTATAAGACACTGTTAAAAAAAACAACATGTTAACAGTTTTTCTAACACATAAAAGAAGGCTTTATAGTTGGGTTTTGTGATGCCCCTTACAACTCAGGGTCTTGTGTATACACCATGTGCACCCACCACCAGATCCACCTCTGTATACCATAATATCAGCAGCATTGACTGAAGACTTCAATGAATATGAAAAAAAAACCCTCATCGAGTCACTAAAAAAAATTGGCCTATGCCCTGGGTATTGTATAAATACTAGCATAATTTATAAGTAATAGATATAAATTATAACTATAGTATAACTTAGTTTATAGCTATCATAAAATTAAATATATTAATTAATATTATTATTTATATAATAATTATTATACATTCTACATAAGATATTATAAATAATGTAGTACAGCACTTAATTTAAATGTAAGTCGTAAATCACCACCTACTAAGCACTAAAGGATCAGTTCTTTTTAAACATTTGGAGAACAGAAAATAAGGCACGATTGTAGCTAAGCTTAGAGCCAAAACACCGGCTATGAAAACGGCCACTTGTTCTTTCATCAAATCTAATTTGGTGAGAGTTAAGCCCACCGGCCAAGAAGTCTGTGACAGTAAAAATATAAGTAAGGGTATCATATTAGAAGCATTCATGTTCAATCCCAATAAGACAACAACGAACAAATTAATAAATGTTCTGATCTGGTCTTTATTATCCACGCACAGGCAAGTGGCGTCCTTAGAAGCCTAAACTGTTGCCAACTCTAGCGTTCCTGGGATTGACAGATAGGAACTTCAAGGAAGTAATTTCAAGAGTTCCGAGTTCTATTATTATTCAGCTTGGTCCTAATAGATCAGAGGTTTTCAAAGGGGTCCGTGTGCAAGTCAATGAAATTAGCGAATTTCTCGTATAAAGTATTGCTTGGTTTGGTTGATTTGTCAGCTTTTAGCAAAACAAAAAAAAAATACAAGCTATGCCAATGTTTCCGGTACAGACAACGCTAGTATTTGTTTATGCTACGTCTGAAATATGAACTACTCTGCATACTACATGTCCTTGTGTAGTGAGTTTTTGAGTCGTGTCATCTTGGCAATGTTTCTTACTGAGCTATGGCGTCACTGTTAAAACATCCGCAAGTGCGACATCGTGTGTATTGTTGATAAATAGGTCTGGTTGATTATGCTGTAATGTTTTTATAACAAACTTTGGAAGGGCGGAATGCGCCTTAGATGCTATGAGATTACAATGTCGGTCATGTTTAGAGAAAGTTTGTATTTTTAGGTGACACATACCTGGGAAAAAGATGACCCGGTTATGCTGGAATTAAAGCAAGGCTTAGCGGTCTTGTGTTTTCAAGAGACAAATGTTGCGAAATGCTAATTATCTACTGTCTGGTATCGTATGTATGGCGCCGAACTTCCACATGGGCTTGAATCAGTGTCCCAACGTTTCTAGGTTGAGCATTGTATTTACAAGAATATAGGTCAAACATTGTATTTTCAAGAATATGGATCATTGGGTCAGGGATGAGAGTTAATTAATTAGTTTGTCACTAAATTACAAATTTTCAGGGTTACTGCTGTTTTGACTGAAATAACAGAATATCCCCAATGCGGGACCAATCAGAGACAACAACATAGGTGAGAAGACGCAGTCATTAGGGTGTTATAAAAGAAGTTACCAGATCTTTTGATATGTATAGAGATTGGAAGAGAGAAAGAGAGGGGAGGAGAAGAACAGAGTGGTACAGACATACAGTTCGACAAAAATAGGCAGCCCACAGGATAGAGTAGTGATGTTTCAGTGAATTTGTATCTTTGAGTGTATAGTTTCATGCTACTTATATTTTGAAATTATATTTTGTGTAATCGTCACATAAAGTACATGAATAGGACTTGGCAGTTTAAATCATTTATTTGAGTAGTCTGTGAATAAGTACACGCTTAAATAAAGTGTAAATCGCTAACATAGAAGTGAAGACAGACACTTATCATCACAATAACGCACAATGTATAACTAATAATACGAATAGTTATGACACCTAGTAGCATGGATACATTTGTGAAGAGGAAAACTGACCAGAACCTGGAAGATTCTGATGATCAAGCAGCCAAAGACGAACGGAAAAGAAAACGACGTATAATCCAGAATATATATCATTGGGCTTCGCCGCAGGGGGGACCGATGCTGACCAACCTCTTTGTGTCGTGTGCTTGCAAACATTATCGAACGATGCAATGAAGCCTGCCAAATTGAGGCGCCATTTGACCACAATGCATTCGGAACTTGCCAGTAAACCGAAGGAATACTTTAAGATGCGGAAAGAGCTCTATTTGAAACAGAAAGGCAAACTGGTGGCCTGCACTACTGTGAACGAGAATGCTCTTCGATCGTCATATTTAGTAGCATTATGAATAGCGCGTTCCAAAAAAAACCTCACACAATTGCAGAAGAGCTAATTCTACCAGCAGCAGTCGACATGTGCAAAGTCCGACAGGACACTGCGCTTGCAGTTCAGCAGACTGCCACTGTTGTCGTTCTGGCTAGCATGTTTCCAGAAGTACTCGCTGCTGTCAGACAAAGCCATCAATGTCCTGCTACCATTTTCTATGACGTACTTGTGCGAAACTTCATTCTCTGCTGTTATTGCGATGAAGACCAAGTACAGGTCCAGAGTGGACATTGAACATGAAATACACATATGTTTATCACGCATACCACCATGTTTGAACAAACTCTGTAGTGCCAAAAAGGCACAGCCTTCCCACTGAACAGTGTACTGTGTAACGGACATACCAGTGGAATAAATACTCGGTGAGTATTTCATTATTTGGATAGGTAGATATTCCCGTATGTAAAATGACTTTTACATGATGTGCGCGTAACTCAGGATAGGCCTACCGTTTATCAGAATTTAAGTAGATTGCATCCGTAAACTTAATAATACATATTAGGGCCCAACCTGAGGTACGAAAAGTTAAGGCCAGGGCACCTTGGTCTCTGGGGGTCCGCCACCCGAGCGTGGTAAGTATGTGGGGTCCGCAGGGTAAAAAAGGTTGAAAACCTCTGTAATAGATGATAAAAAAAATCTTTATAAAGAGATATTTGATGTGCCCATAGGCGTAGAAGAATGTTTATGGCCTTTTGAGAAAAGCCAGGAAAATAGATTTGTGAATACAAGAGTAATTCTAGGGTTAGAGTGAGCGACCGGTGCTAAATCCACCCTTTGATGTCTCAACGAGAAGAGAGATGGAGAGAGGAAGAGAGAGGGGGGGGGGGGTGAGAGAGAGTGAGGTAGCATTTATAAATGCTGATTTTGGCGCCGTATAGAAACAGAAAGGGCGGAAGGAATTGGGTATGGGCAGTAGGAGGCCCCAGAGTCCAGAGACTCCAGACATATGCCAGGTTTGCCTGTCTATCTATACGAATGGCTTTGCCAGAATAACTTCCGACAAAGCATACAAGAAAACACCCCATGTCTGAAGACAGTAACGTAAATAGCTTTTGACTCTAAACAATGCCAGACCCCCTTTTATAAACAGGCCTATGTGTTTTAGTCTTTTTTTTTAGTCTTTTCCCTTTGCGATCATGCTATCTGCCACTTATGCAATTCTCTGTGTAATGAAAGTATCCGGTATTATTTTTGCAATTTTTTTTTACTAATCTAAGTTGACTTTATAGTGGGGTTATTTTTAAAGATACATTACAACTTTGTACATTTAACATTCAATGCAGGATGTCCTTATCAAATTCATCGATTGTATACGATTATAATGCAAAAAAAATCATATGTGGAATTCGAAAAGTTTATATCAGTTTCTGAGAGATATTAATTACATAACATGGGGTATATAATTCAGAATATAAACTATATAATCTGTGGTATACAGCACATAATATCATTTTATAATGAGTGGTATAGTGTATAATACAAATTATATAATTACTGGTATATAGTACTGTACACTGTAATTGTGTGTTTTATTTAACAGGTGGCTTTGTTAAATTTTTTTTTTTGCTTCATGTCTCATTTATTCTTAAAACATATGAAAGTAACTACTTAAGTATGTCTTTCTTAAGCCATGTGTATTTTTTGTTTCAATCATTGAGTTTAAGAACATGATCATGTCTGCGTGCATAATGCTACAATGGGCACCGCCCTGTTAAAAAGTTTTAGCACTCAGTAAACTGTATTATATAGACATATTAAAGCCACTACACAATCACATAGCTTAAACAATTAATATATATTTAAATAAGTTTTAAAAAAACCAGAGGCAGTCTAAATTTAATCTCATGTGTACCAGTTTTGTGTTTATTATGTTTTTTTTAGTTGGTCAACTCATACTGATGTTAAGGTCTGAGTGGGATACGCAGCCATTGGTGGAGGGGATTGTCAGTCCAGGAGACTGCCCCCAACTCACCAAGCAGTATGTGGTGCCATTGCCTAAACAGCAATCTAGCTCAGTATAAGTTATAACTGACCTTCGCCTTGGAGTTGCAGTACTGGATTGGATGAGTTCCCCACATGAGCCCACACGATGACAAAATCTAAATAATACAAACTTCTCTAATCAGCTGGCTAACAGCAGCAGACAGTTTAATTGCAGTGAGTTATTGTAGCATAGTCATAAATGAGCAAGCAGTTCGTTAGCAATCTATAACCAGGCCCGTCTTATCCTACAGGCCTAGGGCCCACGATTCTAAAGGAGCCCTCCAAAAAAGGGCCAATAATGAAATTTTGAATACTCTCTAGCATGGGTCCCTTTCAGTCTTTTAAATGAAAAAAGGTTTGTATACAGTGCCCTTGACCTTGAAAGGAGCATTTTTGCCTAGAGCTCCAAATGTATCTTTGCCAAGAGCCCAAAGATGTGCCTTGGACTAAGCCCCCCCTCCTCCATTAAACATAACAATAACTAGGATACTAATTATAAAAATTAACTTAAAGACTATTGAAATTTTATATAATTTGTTTTATTTGTAAATTAAAAAAACTTTTGTAATACAATTAATATTCTAAAATATTGAGCTCAAGAATATAATTAATAATTGGCATCAATTTTTTTACTAACTTTTTCTGAAATATATATCTGCATGTAATTTATTTATAAAAAGTATCACATTAGTAAGGGTATATACATTAAAATAATGGTGATAAAGCAGTTAAGATATCATGAAAAACATGCAAACATACTTTTTAGGTATAACGTAACAGACTACTATAACAACCATTTAATATGTAAAAATAATCTATTTCTAAAACACATTACTGCTTAAAATGAACAGGTTACAAATATATAATGGGTTATATAAATCTTGATATAATAAAAAATGTAATAAGTTTATGATCATTTAACCTTTCAAGTGTTTTGGAGCATCAAATTAATACAAATTATTCCAAATCATCATACTAAAAATAATGTATGTTACTTCAACATTATTGAATTAAAAATGAAGATATGTTCTTTTTAATTTCCTTTTATTCACCTTTTTTATACAATGCAAATTTCATTGTAACAAAAATACTTCTGTTTTCATTCCTAATTGAGTATGTTTATATGTTTATATATATAAGTTCATTCACTTATTTATAAGTCGCCTTTGTTAAATTAAAAAAAAAAAACATTTAAAAAACAGCCATTTTCTTTTTTTTTCAAACTGTTTAAAGCTACTGTAATATTTACAAAATATTAAGAGTTCTGGCGGAAATTTTTTTTTATATCCTTAAAATTTAGGAAATAAATAATTAAAAATATAATTAAAAATGCTAGATTATTAACAAATGTATGTGATATGTTTTATATTTAGCAATAAATAAAGCTTTATGAAACATTACAAAAAATCTCAATATGATCTTCTATTTTACTTTTTTAGGTGAGACTATTTTTGATTTTATGTCTTTCTGGTGTACCTTGCATCCATACATTTCTCTGTTTTGTTTGCACCACCATAAAAACACTTGAGGTACTATAAGTAATGTTAGATTAGCTGTCCAGAATATCATAGCAGGAAATCCTGTTGTGGGAGACCTTAAGGAGCTAGGTGTTCTATGATGAAATGAGCCAACAATATAAGAGAATTGACCCTGTGATAAGAAAACATTGCAAATTAGGGACTGTTGCTAATTTATTTTAACTAATATTACAAAAATGATATATGGAGCTTTATCTTTTTACACATTAATGTTAGATGAACTAACAAAAGGAACGGGCTAACTTGTTGAACTGCTGGCCACAATAAGCCTTAAATTTGACAAAAGGGCTGGGGCAAAAGCAAATAGGTTGAGTGTTATAATGAAAATCATAGAAATTAAATGAAAATGTCAAAAGCAAGAAAGGCTGAAGTTTACCCATGTCTGAACTAAATTATACCTCAATTTGAGTTCATTATGAAACCACTAGCTTTGCATGTAAGCATATTGTCACATCGTCAATTATATTCTTAAATAAATGGAGAAAAACATGCTACAACAGTGTTACCATATTAATACAAGATTTTGTAAAGATTTATGATAAAACATTTTAAATGTACCTGTGCTGCAGCTCCAGCATGTATAATGGACCAGTCAGTCATCCAGTTTTGTCCTGGATATAGTAATGCATAGATAGCACCCAAATAGTAAACCAAAAAGAAATACCCATAAGCCAGCATCTGTAAAATTTGAAAAACAGGGTGAAAAAAGTTCAACTACTTGTGAAGTTAAAAAAAAAATTATCCTGATTATTTTTTTTAGAAATTTTTTAAGTATTAAAAAGGAGTATTTTTTAAGTATTAAAAAAATAAAAGATTTATGCAAACACAATATATTTGAGATACTAAATTAAGCAGAAAAAAAATTTAAAGTTAAAACCTGATACCAGTACCTGGAATTTGGGGAAATTAGATTCATCACTTAAATATGGCTCAAAGGTTTTTAAATACTGCTTCATTATTTCTGCATTTCCATTGAGTACAGCCTAGGTCAATGAAAACATCGTTTTGATTATTAAAGCACTTCTTTTAATATATTTGTTTCACACATAATCAATTGAAGGATTTATAGAATTCTGAATAACGTTAGCTATCAAATGATTAAAGATATTTCTTACAGAATGTCATACTCACAAGTCCTCTAAACAGAGAAAATATTATAGCACCAGTGAAATATATGATAAAGAGAAAATCAACAGGACGTTTCCAGATGGGGTCAAACTATACAGAAAATAGATACAATAAAAGTAGAAAAATTATAGTGAATCCATATGTATCATAGAGCTTTAATTGAATAATCAGTTCACCAAATAATAACTTATGAACCTGTGATCATTCTTTATATATGTTATTAATAATTAGCATAATAGCTTCATGAATCTAAGGCTACATGATGTAATAATTCTTTTTATAAAAATTTACTTGGAGCTTTAGTTAATAAAAATTAGTGGATGTTTAGCATACCAAAAGTTAGTAAAAACTCAACATTAAAAATGTTTAGTTTACCTTATAAGAAGGAGTTATCTGGACTGGCCGCTCATGTAAAAGCTTGAATCCAGCCAAAAGTGGTAAAATTATGTAGGGAGTATTAAGAAGTATCGAGAGTTTAAATGGATTATTACCTGGAAAAAAATGAATTGTTAGGCCTATAATATGAATCATTAATTTAATTTTTTTACTATTTCTTAGTTCACAGAATAAAAGAAAAAAATAATGACAGCAAGAAAATGTATCCTTTTTCATACCTGTGACTGCTCCAGGCAATAACACAATCATGCTATTTAGAATAGAGCCAACCCAATATAAAGCAATTTCTCGATAACTGCGGCTGTGGGTTGAAGAATATTATCACATAATTATATGCATTAACATAAAAGACATGCAGTACATACATGTTAAGTCAGAGCAACTATAAAAAATTCATTTTTTAGAAAAGTTCAAACTTACCCCTGGCAATACAATATAATGACAATAAGCCCAAGTACATAATGGACGATTCCATCCCAATAGCATATAAGTGCACCATGAGCGGTGTATAGATATGGCTCACCCTCAACAAAATAAAAACCAATGAAATTAGAGATCAAGCCATCTACCTCTAGACCTATACCAAGGTCAATCATGCATGACCAGCAAAACACTGAAAGAGCTAGAAAAAAAAACCAATATCAACATGTTAAAAGTTAAAATGGGGACTGGTGGTCGTGCAGTTTAGAGCGCTCGACAGCCGACCAGAGGATCAAGGGTTCCAATCTCGGTGAGAACCTTGGGATTTTTTCAGGTCCTGGTGAAAGTCCCCAAGTCCACCCAGCTTTAAATGGGTACCCAACTTTAAGTAAAGGCGGCTGGGCGTTTTGCTAACCACATGATCTCTTCATATGCAGAGGTTATAGAAACAGATGAATTCTACACTTCAACTCACAACTGTCCCGATGGCTCATTAGGGATAAAGGAAACTTTACTTTTAAAAGTTAAAACTATAATTTGGTATAATGCAATAACTGTGACAATAAAAAAGGAATAAGATAATTACCAATCATCCAATCATTGGACCAATGCTAATGAATAATTAATTAATTAAGATAATTACAAACTTAAAAAGAAATACTTTGAATAATATATCAAAATAATTACTAATTAAATTAAATTACTGGATAATCATTATTGGTTATCGATATTGTATACTGTATTAATCTATTATTACTATTAACATTATTGACTATAAAATTATATGCTAAATTCAAATTGTCTAAATACTATTAATTTAGATTAAATTATAAATACTATTAGTCTAAGTAGTAGTATTACTATGAAGAAAAAACGCAAATATGTTAAAACACGGTAAAATCTAAATGTTACAAAGATATGAAAGAAATAAAGTACATGTGCTTGTTTACAACTTACTTAGTATTATTGGGTCTTTTCGCCTAAAGTATTTATTTAAAAGGATATACGGCACGCTGGTAACGAGAGATAATACAACAACGCCAGCAGTAAATACTGCTAATTGTTCCTTCATTAAATTAAATCTGCTAAGGCCAAATGAAACTAACCACGAAGTCTGCGATAATAGAAATATTAATATCGGTATTGTATAAGACGATTTCATTTTTATTTTTTGTTAAAGTTTAGGAGTATGACAGAATCTGAGAATGTTACGTATATAACTCTATCAATGCTGATGGTCTACGCCCACTTTTTTTTAAATCCGAGAGCAATGGTCTAAATTATATAGGCTATGTTAAATTTTGGTTTCTCTATTTGTCAGAAAATACAGATTTTTTTTTTTTACTATTCTATGTTATGCAAAAATTCGAATAATGGACTAGTCAGGCCCTCCATACGAAATGGCACTTATCAGGGACAACGGGCGCTACAGCTAAAATGACTTACGTTGGAGGGTCAGAGTACCTTGTTAAATTTATAAGGAGTCCAATATTTTATATGACGATCTTTCGCCTGGTACGCCTTCCCTATCACTGCACACCTTCCTTTGGCCCAAGGCTTGGGCACGCAAATGTTTTTATACCTACGACCCAAATGTACCTTTTCCTAGACCCAAATGTACCTTTTCCTAGGCCCAAATGTACCTTTTAAGTCCTTCTCTACCACTGCACACCTTCCTTTGGCCCAAGGCTTGGGCACGCAAATGTTTTTATACCTACGACCCAAATGTACCTTTTCCTAGACCCAAATGTACCTTTTCCTAGGCCCAAATCTACCTTTTAAGTCCTTTATCAAAACTCCCCCCCCCCCCCCGCGAAAAAAAAACTAAAAATATTAACGACTATTCTCACACATATTGTTAAAAAAAACTTATTACCTTATTGAGAATTCGTTTGGTTTGTTCTAACTTAGGGCTAGGACCTGTGTAGAATTAACCTACACAGTTTGTTTACCACTATCGAAAACTAATAGGAAACCTTTGAGGAATGAAGCTAAGCGTGTTACTTTCATTTTAGACATAAAAATAAAACGCTTAGAATTTTTGCATAACATAGAATAGTAAAAAAAAAAATCTGTATTTTCTGACAAATAGAGAAACCAAAATTTAACATAGCCTATATAATTTAGACCATTGCTCTCGGATTTAAAAAAAAGTGGGCGTAGACCATCAGCATTGATAGAGTTATATACGTGATGCACACATTACAAGAAATTCCATGATCGAGAATGTGACTTAATACAGTATGAAAATCTAACTCAATTTAAGAGGCGCATTTTTAATGCAATTTTAAGTTCTATATCTTGTTGGAACATGTTAATGTTAGGCTCACAGTTCTATATCTTGTTGGAACATGTTAATGTTAGGCTCGAGTTCTGTATCTTGTTGGAACATTTTAATGTTTGGCTTACCGTTCTATGTATTGTTGGAATATGTTGATGTTAGGCTCACAGTTCTGTGTCTTGAAACATGTTAATGTTAGGCCCACAGTTCTATATCTTTTTGGAACATGTTAATGTTCGGATCAGTTCTATTATTGTTGAAACATGTTAATGTTAGGCTCAGAGTTCTGTGTCTTGTTGGAGCATGTTGATGTTAGGCTCACAGTTCTATGTCTTGAAACATGTTAATGTTAGGCTCACAGTTCTATATCTTTTTGGAACATGTTAATGTTCGGATCAGTTCTATTATTGTTGAAACATGTTAATGTTAGGCTCAGAGTTCTGTGTCTTGTTGGAGCATGTTGATGTTAGGCTCACAGTTCTGTGTCTTGAAACATGTTAATGTTAGGCTCACAGTTCTATATCTTTTTGGAACATGTTAATGTTAGGATCAGTTCTATTATTGTTGAAACATGTTAATGTTAGGCTCACAGTTCTGTGTCTTGTTGGAACATGTTGATGGTAGGCTCAGTTCTATATCTTGCTGTAAAGGGGGTGGGGGAGGATTTGTTGCAATTTTACTGGAGGTGTGTGGGGGGGGGGATAAGCTAAAATATGCTAACGTTTGTCGACGTAATAAATGGACAACCCCTTACAGGGCCTATTATTCTTTGAACAAATGCCCTAAACCAGTGTTCTGTCACAGGACACATTTTTGGAGTTCATAAAATTGAAAATATGTAGGCTTATTCCATGAAAGGAAACTATAATACATTTATTTTGCTTCCATACCAGTACCATAGCCTCTCTCTCCCTCCCTCACACTCTCCCACCTCTGATAATGACATGGCACGTCTAACAAAAGCGTTTTCAGTTTTAGACATTTTGAATCTCAGAAAAAAAAATCTGTTTCTGAATGAGAGCTCTGTAGACATGATTAGTCAAAAGCTTATACATGCTGACACACACATCAGGAAAGAGTCCTTATTATTTGTAATTTTCCAAGCTATGTAATTTAAAATTCAATTTTTTACTCCATTTTTTATATGCCTACTTAAAAAAAAAATCAATTAGGAAAACTGAGATTTCAATTACGTTCAAATAGTTTGATAATGTGCTAAGTCGACTTTAATTAAGACTTAAGGGAAAACTTACTTTACATAATAATTTAACAAGTCCAGGCGGACAAATGTTTTGTCAGGACAAAAAAGTGCTTTCCCATACTTGGGGCCCATGACAACTCGCAGATGAGATAAGCTTTCGTTTTGTAAATCAAGTTTAACAACTTCAAATATCATCTTTCACATTAATCTTTTTTTTTCAATTGGTAGTTGGACCTGTTCCAATGTGTGTGTGTGTGTATATATATATATATATATATATATATATATATATATATATATATATATATAGATGAGAGAGAGAGAGAGAGAGAGAGAACACCATTTTACTTTCTGAATTTGTGCTAAATAGAGAGACATATCATCCAAGCAATGTTAACCAGCTACTTGTACTTGTATTTTTGAAGCTTTATCTTTTTACCCACTGATTTAGACCCACTGTCACCTAATGTTTGAGAAAATATCAAAAACTAATTATTATGACCGATGGGTACAGTTATTGGTGCCTTTAATTTATTAGCCAATACTTCCTTTTATGACTGGTACCTTTTAAGACGAAATTGAAACCTTTCAAACAATTTTTTGTGTAAACAGCTTTCCGTTTTTCCATCTTACTATTATTATATATTTGTGACAACAATAAATTTAAGAAGTACTAAAATAATCATGAACAATTTAAAATGCGATCCACTGTATTCATAACTTTGTAATTTACTAGCATTGTGTAGTTTCACTGATGTGTGAGATCTGCCACGATTAGACCTTCAGTGTTTTGAAATATCAGCGTTTATCACGAAAATGCTTTATAAAACTATCGCACAGTATTACGACGGTGCACTGCTCAATACCAGAATCTTAAAAGACGCACACATTCCAAACGAAACACATCTACGCGTTTAAAATTAATCTGTTTTTAATTGGTGATCTTGCGTTAATAAACATTTGCAGGTAGCTGATGTTCGCAAACATTACATAATACTTGACAATAATTAATCTTATTAGTTTGCATACCAAGTTCTTGTAGAATTATTTTGAGCATAACACACCATTTCTGATAAATACTATAGAGATATTTTTTTTTCTCCCGCACGCCGTCTTTCAGAGTTTTACAATCACTTTTCGGAAGTGTTTCAATTAATAAACAGGCCTGTATATTATATGTTGAACTACTCTCCACGGCAGCTTACGAGCAAGCATACAAGCAAACTAAGCTTAGGTTGCATAGATTAGATATTATACAATTATAACTCATATTGAGATATGCAATTAAGAAAAAAAAATATCTGGCCCTGGGTTTAGCGCAATAACTTTAAATCAGTGGTTCTCAAAGTGCGATTCGCACCCACTGGTGTGTAGCGGACGACCAGAACGTGGGTTGGGACACAATTTAACTGTTTATTTAATGGATCGAGAATCCAGGTTGACATGAATAAACTCTATATGCTACAAAGTCTGCAATAGTTAAAGAGAAAAATCTATATCCATGTAAACATACCTGGTCTACAAAGGCCGACAGGGTGCAAACGGTCGTTCGCCTCTCCTCCCCTCCGTTATGAAGTACTAAATTAATATATTGCCTACTATGCATAAATAAATCATTTTAAAAAAGATGTTGATTATTGGCTTTCTTTTTAGTTCTAGTTACTACTATTTATTTTTTGTTGCTTAGTAAACTAACTTCTTAAATGGACATTTTGAAAATAGTTTAAACAAAAAATTGTAGCATAACTCAAATTCAAAATTTAATAATAGTCACAAGTGGACGGGGGAAAAAAAAGCGATTGGGGGGGGGGGACGGAGAAGAGAATTTTGTGAAACGTAACCCCGCATGAAAAAAAACCATACATTATATATATATATTAGTGTGTGTGTGTGTGTGTGTGTGTAATTGTTTATTTTCATATTTTTTATTAACACAAAATTTTGTTTGTTTTGTTTACATTAGCTCGACCATAAAGATTTATATTATAATTAATCGCACATTTAAGATAGATAAATAAAAATATTACATATCTTCTATCTATTTCTTTATGTGCAGAAAAAGAGAGAGAGAGAGAATATAGATAGATAGATAGATAGATAGAGAGAGAGAGAGAGAGAGAGAAAGAGAGAGAGAGAGAGAGAGAGAATGTGACATTATGGGCAAACACGTATACAAATATAGGCCTACACTTCCCTACACCATCCACATCATCCATAAAGCTATTAGTCATGTCAGTGGTAAATATCATAGAATGAATCATTTTTTGTTATTTAGTAAACCAAAGCAAATATTCCTACTGGTAAGTAGCAGTATCTAAGAATTAACTCAAACAAACCTCTCCTTTTTTTCCCCTCTTTATTTAAAAAAAAAAAAAGCGTCTGCGTGGGTCAACAGACGAGATGTCGGCAAGTAACTGAAAGAATCCAAACAGGTAGGGGCGAGGACTCGAGTTAAATCGCCAAAAGAACATGGAGTAAATCTTTTTTATTGGCAGACGATTTGCTTGGATAGGATTCACATACTAAATGCAACATGTTTTAGTCCATTTAGTCCAGTTAAAGGTTTTATAATGGAACTACGTGAATAAGGTAAGGAAGAATGTAATACATTTTATTATACATTTATTCAAAATTTAAAAAAAAAAGATTTTTTTCTATTAAGTATTAAATCATGACTGTTATTGACGTTTACATAATCCATAATTGTGTTGTAGATACGAATAAAAGGAAAATAATATCTTTAAGTACTTTAACATCTTGATGTTTTGTTACACAATATAGCTTTTAATTTGGCCATGATGTGGGTGTACTTTTTATTTTTGATTACCACGTTACATTTTTATGGTATTCGAAGACAATTTAGAATGTATCTATGTATAATATATATATATATATATATATATATATATATATATAGAGAGAGAGAGAGAGAGAGAGAGAGAGAGAGATGTGTGTACTTGTGAGTACGTGTGTGCGCGCGTTGTGCGTTTGATTCCTTAGACTTAGACCAACTTTATTTTAAATCTATGGTTGTTAATAGTTGTTATGATAGCCGTAATAATAGACGTGTTACAGTAAAAATGAGACATGATATGTCAGTATAATTCTGTAGATGTCCTATTTAGTTCAGACAGATAATGTAACATATATCATGGCGAATAGATAATGAATGGCAACTGATTCCAAAGAGCAGTTTTTTTTTTTTTTAAATTCATTTGGAAATATTAATCGATAGTCAATATTTTAGCACTTCATCAACTGGCTGAGTAAATAAAGCGACGCTGGATTAATTTTTTTTTTATATTTGTATTGAATTTAGCCATTAATGTTTCTATTTATAGTAGGAGCCATTCTCGAATCAGGCGAATGTATAAAGCAGGGCTGGCTCTTATATAGTTTAGTGCATTGCGCCACCCAGTCTTTGGTGCTGTTTTATAAAGTGTTGTTTATTATACTATGTAAAAACTATTATGTGGCTCTCATCGACCCCATGCGTGGTACCCCACTCATTGAGCCCCATGCGTGGGTACCCCAGACATTGAGCCCCACTTGTCTTATGGCCCCCTTCAGTAAAAACGCACATCAAATCTGTTTCTAGCGAAAGGGCCGCGACATATTCTTTTCCTCAGCAGAACATAAGAACGGCCTAGTGTGTCTGTATTGCTAGTTGATACCTTTCATTTATTTGGCCTGCATATAAACATTCGTCCCACTATCTTATTTTGTATTAATCTCTTATTGTTTTTAGTATAGTGTCGAATACCAGGCAGCCCCGTAGCGTGAAAATTATACAGCAGGGGCCAGGCAATAGCGGGGGGAGGGGGGGCAGATAATACATTTTACTAAGTAGAGCAAATAAGCAGAGGGGGCCAGACAAAACGCATGGGGGGCCCGGCACCCTGCCCCCCTCCCGCACGCTACGGGCCTGATACCAGGTACAGTTAAGTACATGAATTGAAGTATCGCACAAACGTCTCGGTTTTCGTCAGTTCTTGTCAACTGTATGAGGACGATTTGACGCTGAAAATAATTTAAACTATTTTAAGTCCAGATAAATGAAAGAATCAGCCTCTGTAATCTATGCTCATAACCCCCCCCCCCCCCATCGAGTCCCATAATTCTGACTATTATTTTTACTACAGTGGTACCTCGGGTTACGAACTTTATTCGGTTCATAACTTGGTTTGTTACCCGAAACGTTCGTAAGCCGAAAAATTGAAATAAAGACAATGTGTTTCAAGACTAAAGAATCGTTATTTTTATTAGCATCCGTTCGTTATCACCATAGATATAATGGTTATCACACTAGATATAATGGTTATCACACTAGATATAATGGTTATCACACTAGATATAATGGTTATCACACTAGAAACAAAGAATTGATGTAATTAACGTATTAAATAAAGAAAAAGGAAAATAAAATTAAAAATGTAAAATTAAAAAAAAAAAGATCTAGTCTATATTTCCTACAAAGAAAACGTCATTGGGAAGTGTGTCCATTTCTTTTCTATTCTGATTCATTGGTTTCAGGAATCTTCTTGACACTGATTCTAGACCGCCGACTGAGAATTTTTCTGTATGTAGAAACTACCAAGGAAAATGTGTCGTAGAAACTACCAAGGAAAATGTGTCGTAGAAACTACCAAGGAAAATGTGTCGTAGAAACTACAAAGGAAAACGTGTCGTAGAAACTACCAAGGAAAATGTGTCGTAGAAACTACCAAGGAAAATGTGTCGTAGAAACTACCAAGGAAAATGTGTCGTAGAAACTACCAAGGAAAATGTGTCGTAGAAACTACCAAGGGAAATGTGTCGTAGAAACTACTAAGGAAAATGTGTCGCATACTTTGCCGGAGAATCTTTCTGAAGTGGTCCATTGCGTTATCGTTCATCATGTTTACTGCCCTGGTAGCAACAAGTTTGCTGCTTTAGGTATTCGAAGTCTGATCAATAGCTCCGAATTTCTTAAATCTTTGCAGCTGAAACGGTCATTAGCAAGCTCTTCATAATCGGACGACTGATCATCTTTTAATGTCTTTTGTCGTTCATTCTTAATATACACAAGTTCATCTGCAGTGGTCTGACCACTGTGATCATGGGCGCAACCGATGTACGGGTCGTGTGGGTCCGGACCCTACCAAAAAATCAAGCCACTGGTATTTGACCCTACCAAATTTTGGGGGCAGACATACCAATTTTCATCTTACCTAATATTTTAGACCCTACCAACTTCAACATACTGGTTGGGGGCAGACATACCAATTTTTATCTTACCTAATATTTTGGACCCTACCAACTTCAACATACTGGTTGCGCCCCTGACTGTGATCATCAATCATCTCCTCCAAGTCGTTGCATTTTAACTGTAAGCGTTAACCTTGCCCTATCTCTCTTTATTTCTCTCTCTCTCTCTCTCTCTCGCACGCCTTCGTTCTTAACCAGAGACACTGTTTGTTACCCAAGGCATAAAATTCGAAAGTTGTTGTTCGTAACCTAAATTGTTCGTAACTCGGGATACTACTGAATTATTTTAAATATGATCATACCATCATTTAAATTGATTTCACACTTTTATCCATTCATTCTCTATACCCCTAAATTAGTTTTGTCTTTGGGGAGACTTTACAGACTGCTGTCAGTAGGTCACTCTTTGTCACGTGATTTTAAGTTAAGTCACTACATATATTCATGCAGTTCCTAACCCACCAATGTAATGAACGTTTTATTTTACAAATGTATGTATGTATATACTGATAAGCAAACACACCTGTGAGGAAATATTCTATAGTACTCACAAACTTCTAGGTAGGTTCCAGAGTTTATTACTGGCCCTGGTAATTAGTTAATATTTTTTATTCATGTGGGGAGGACAGGGGACTAGACGATTGCCTTGACCCTAATGTTAAAGATCCTCCTTCCAGAATTAAATCTGATTATATAGGGTTCTTTTCAAAGTTCCCCCAAAAAACCTAAGAATGCCTCTGAGTACATTTGCCCTATTATCAAATGCACCATGAAATTCTAATGTAATCCAATGATGATCCAATGGAACATTCTATATATTCCAAATGTACATGTGTTGGTCGGGGTAATTTCTGTGAACCCATCAAACTGATTTATTAATAAAAATCATATTTACACTTCACATATTGGTACTTTCCAAGTGCTCGAATATACACCCTTCCCTCCCCTCCCCCCTACATACACACACATCTTCCCAGTTCCTTCTCCTCGCCTTCAGGACTAAGAAAAAAATCTTCCAAGTACAAAGAGTGTGTCAACATAGGCACATCCTCCTGGATCACTGGTGTCCTGGATCTGACATGATGTGTCCTAATAAAATCTCAGCTTCTGTTTGATCTAAGAGAACAAAAAATGTTTGGTCTCGGTCTCTAGGATTACATTCACTTCATCCCCCTCGATATTTTTTTTTTCAACCAAGATTTGAAATAATAAGACTCAGTGTTTGTAATAAGACTCGGTGTTTGATATCTGTGTCAAAACTTGTCCAAGTTCGCGAAGTGAATTTCGGTGATTGTACAGACTTAATAAACTGTGAAATCTTCGCTGTTTTTCTTCTTGGTTTGCCCAAACATACTTTGTAATTTTAAAAGACAGACAAGGACTTGATGTAAAGATTGATCGGTGGATCGCTGTTTGTTTTGATGTGTTGTTTGGAAAGATGGAAAAAATACATTTAGATTTATTTATTATAATGATATGTTTATCATATGTAGAGACCTAAAGAAACTGAAAGTAAGTGCGCGTGCTTTCAGTTTTTCTTTTTTATGCCTATTAAATAGCTTGTGACACCATGCTATAAATATTAAACCAAAAAAATTAACTCATAAATTTTATTTTGAATATTCCTCAGACAGTCTCAGTGAGTGAATATTTCAAACCTGGGCCTACCATGTCTTGAAAGAAATACTGAGGTGGTCACGTGACGAGCTGGTTGTATTAACGATGAACATTTCAGCCAAGTCTTTCAAACCAAACATGTTCACGTTGGCCACAGTGTTTGGACTACTCAGTCTTGTGTCGCTTGTATTGCCCAATAAAGTAAGTTGGCCACAGTGTTTGGACTACTCAGTCTTGTGTCGCTTGTATTGCCCAATAAAGTAAGTTGGCCACAGTGTTTGGACTACTCAGTCTTGTGTCGCTTGTATTGCCCAATAAAGTAGGCTGGACACAGTGTTTGAACTACTCAGTCTTGTGTCGATTGTATTGCCCAATAAAGTAAGTTGGCCACAGTGTTTGGACTACTCAGTCTTGTGTCGCTTGTATTGCCCAATAAAGTAAGTTGGCCACAGTGTTTGGACTACTCAGTCTTGTGTCGCTTGTATTGCCCAATAAAGTAAGCTGGACACAGTGTTTGGACTACTCAGTCTTGTGTCGATTGTATTGCCCAATAAAGTAAGTTGGCCACAGTGTTTGGACTACTCAGTCTTGTGTCGCTTGTATTGCCCAATAAAGTAAGCTGGACACAGTGTTTTACTTGTCTAATACATCGACATGCAGTGGCGTAGAGGAGTGGGCAAGGGGGCATCAAGCGCCGAGCGTGAGTTAAGCTCCATACACCACTGTTGACATGTACACACAAAACCACTTGGAATAGTAACAGTCGCATGCTTACATACACTCCACCCAGTGACGTAGCGAGCTTAACTCGCGCCCTGGGGCACAATATCTTTTTTAGCGCCCCCCACCCATTTTAAAACCATATAATATTATATGTAAAATATACCATTTAGCGCCCCTTTGTGAGTAGCGCCCTGGGCATGATGCCCCCCTTGCCCACCCCTCACTACGCCACTGACTCCACAACAATTTCAATTATAAACTGAACATAAAACTTTCTTCATGTAATTTGTGACTGTCCCATAATTCAACTAAATTATTGAAGTACAGTGTTGTGATATATGGATCTCACCCTTCTCATTTAAACGTTGTATAGCTATCCGCTTTTATTTTAACCGGAATCTAAAGTTTTTAAAAATGTCGTGCTAATTTTTGCACAGATCACATAGCAAAGTATATATATATATATATAGCACATTAATTTTCATTATTTTTTTTTAAATACAATGATGCATTATGTCTATTCTGTACATCATCGGGTGGTTTTATTTCTTCGGAAACTATATTTGAACTATTTCTGTATCACATTACCCCAAAATGAGTTACTTCCCTATGGTCTGTCGACCACTTTTAAATGAAGTTTAACTTACTCTGACAATTGTTTTATTTCGTAAGTGAAAAAAATCTATTTTTTGTTCCCTCTTTAAAAAAAAACTATTTTTAAAGTAATATATATATATATATATATATGTTTATATATATATATATATATATATATATATATATATATATATATATATGACAGCACTTCCACATGTAATTAAAAAAAAATTTCTGACTGTACTTGATTAAATTTTTGTTTTAAAGTTTAACCGAGGTCAACGATATATCAAAACCAATAATTACGAAATAAAAATAAACCTGAACAACGATGACACCTAGTGACCCTGTATAGGATTAATCATTAGGCTAATAAGCCACAGTCTGAAAAAAAATCGGCCTTTGTTTATCAGACTATCAGTATTCTCCGTGTGTTTATACTGTAAACTTCATACAGGAAAACGGCAAGAAATCTGAATAACTCTTCACTATTTCCGGAAGCAAACTCATACGTTTTAGTCATTTTGTCTGCACAATTAGGCCTTTTTTCAGTAACAAGCCTTAGGCCTACAGTAACCTAAATCCCAGCCCTTATGATGTTACTTTCAGATGGCAGATAGACAGAAAGCTAGAACGATAGAAAAAGAAACCGTAGAGAAGACAGAAAGATAAAGGGAAATTCTATTTTTTATTTTAAAATTTAGCAACAGTAAGCTCCACTGCATATATGTAGATTTGGCTTTTTTGTCTGGCCATGACATGTTCGTCTAAAATTAATACATGCAATAAGCACACTCTTATATAAAGCAGACTGACATCTAAATCCTGCATAGTTCTAATTCATTGTTATACAAGTATTCAGACAGCCCTATCCCATCCCACTCGAACCCCACTCAACTACAGATGTATGAACACATCATTAATCAACATTACTCATATTTGAATACCATGTAGAGTGATCGCCCTTATTTGTAGAGACAAAATAACTGCCCCCCCCCCCCCGTAAATCTCGCGTCCTGGCGAAGAATTGTTATATTGCGACCCCCCCTCCTCCTTCCCCCTTTTCCCTCTTCTCCACAACTCCTGTCTGCTCCCGAAAACTCCCAAATGAGAAGTCACATGATTTCACTGGTGTTTGCTTTCAAATTGGACATGTCAATATAAGCGAGGACTAAAAATAGTTCAGCGCACCATGTCAAAAAAACTTTCAATATGATCAGGTGTTGGATCGGTATATAATTTTCGTAGGCTGAAATTCCTGAGACTTAGAACCCATCAAAGGCAATCAATGATTAGTTCTTTCATTAATTTGTTTGTTTGTTATTGTTGTTGTATTGCATTATAGTGATGTGTTGTGGTGGGGGGGGGTGCGCCCATTCAATCTTTTTTTTTTTGTTCAAGTGCATGTTAGTGAAAGTTCTTTATACCTTACATCTCTCTCACAACCTTTTTATTTTAATTTATGTATTAATAAACGTTTGAAAAATTAAGTTGTACTAATGTTAAAAAAAAAAGCTTGCAATTTTCTCAAACGTATTTTAACTGAGAGTTTTTTTTTTACAATTCTATTTCTCTGGCACTATAAAAACTAGGGGCGGAACAATGTGTGCCTTTCGTTTGGGCGTATTGAGAGGCACAAGGATACACTCTCTGTACAGAGTTGAGCCGTTTTGACCAAATTTAGATTCATAAAGAAATGGGGGGGGGGAGGTAAACAAACTGAGTGACCTCTCCATGCATCTAATATTTATTCACATCTCGAAAAGAGAAAGTTTTATTTTGACACAATCTACAGACATGGCTTCACTTATTTCTTTAAATTACATTGAGACTTCTATCAATTATTTCATCAATATTGTCTGTATTTAACTCAAACCATTTATGTTTATTATTATGAAAAGAGAATTATGGTTTGCTTAAATTAAGACAAACTGAAACAAAGCTGCAGATACAGGCTGGCAGTGCTTTTTTTGTGTCAAAGAAAGGTATTGAAAATCTTGCTGTAGAAGGATATACTATATCAAGTATCTATGATCACCCTAGTATAAATGGAGTGTACCTAGTTCAGTTCCTTGTACCTCTAGTTGTCACGTCTTTTCAACATCTGCGTCCTACATCGACTGTCCCATACTGTGGAGAAAGTTGATTTGGTCAATACAGTACAGACATCTTCATTTGAAGTGTACACATACCTGGCTACCGAGACACGACAACATTAAGTCTCAAGCAGTCACTTGCCAGGTAGTTCCTACCCGATGTCTTTACTTTACTAGACGGGGGTGGCTAGTCTGGCTAGGGGAGTTGGGGGGGGGGGGTTATAGCCTACTGAACCATTTCAAATGTCGATTCGGTATTTTTTTTTAACATATCCCAATCAACTAATTTAGGAGCTGTCTAAATACCTCTAAGTTACTCAAATAGTAAAATTAGTTGGTTTTTTTTTTCTGTTGCACAGAACCTGTAGTTGAATTTTTATCTACATCAAATTATTCTATATTAACTTATACTTACTTTTATCATGCTTAATTTGATTAGTTCTGTATAAATTACACAAATTCATGTGTAGGAAAAAGTAAATGGTAAAAAAAAAGTTATACAAAGTACAATTTGAGATTAAAATAATGGTATGGTTGTCGGAGGTGATATATTTTCTAAGATATTTATACAACATACAGCTTTTTCTATTTCTTGGACTCACATTCGTGAGATACGTGCTCTAACAAAGAACAATACCATATTAAACATTAGAGCCTGTGACCAGTAGAACAATACCATAATACAAATTAGAGCCTGTGACCAGAAGAACAATACCATAATACAAATTAGAGCATGTGACCAGAAGAACAATACCGTAACAAAAATTAGAGCCTGTGACCAGAAGAACAATACCATAATACAAATTAGAGCCTGTGACCAGTAGAACAATGCCATAATACAAATTAGAGCCTGTGACCAGTATAACAATACCATAACAAAAATTAGAGCCTGTGACCAGTAGAACAATACCATAACAAAAATTAGAGCCTGTGACCAGAAGAACAATACCATAACAAAAATTAGAGCCTGTGACCAGTAGAACAATACCATAACAAAAATTAGAGCCTGTGACCAGTAGAACAATACCATAACAAAAATTAGAGCCTGTGACCAGAAGAACAATTCCGTTATAACAAACATTAGGGCTTGTAAAAAAAAAAAAGCTGCTAGCCAGCCATCAACAAATTCGAGATTTCCTTTGCAAGCAAAGACCAAAAGTGTTGTGTTGGCTTTAAATACCTGAGCACACAAACTGCAGTAACTGAGACCAAGATGGTGATAGGCATTTGTGTGTGTGTATGTGTTGTTGTCTAAGCGCGCGTCACTTCCTCCAAATAGTTTCGCTGTTCTTGTAGCGACATTGGCGAATTGATAGACCGTTTAGAACTAGAAAAGATAAAGTGGTCAAGCTCTGTCCCATTTAAATATTAAATTTCTCCATTTTCTGAGCATTAAAAGACTTTAGATGGCATTATCAGTGCTGCCGCTAGGTAATCTTAGGCCCATGTCAATCACTCACATCTGATGAGATACAATCACCAATCGTAAGATAACAAACAGATTAGTGAGTCCGATGGGGGCTCACAAAGTCATGGTCTTTAATTGTATGTATGGTTACTAGTTCTCGGGTCTGCAGACAGAGGATCCCTGTGACTTAAAGGACCCTGGTAGAGGGATATTTTTTTTTCTTTCAGAGGGGCTTCCCTCAAACATTTTGACAGAGAGCCGAAAGTTATTTACGACGCCACTGTGTGACAATGTTTGTGTATATTGTTCGCTGGAGTGGGTGTGTCGTTTAAAGATTCTTTTGTCACGGAAGTGAAAACAAAACCCACCGATTGGTCAACAGCAAAGTATGAGAGCCCCACATAAAGCTTTCACATAATCCCCACGTAGTGCTAAAGCCTCTTCTGAGACGTAGGTCAATCGAACTGATCAGGATAGGATAATATGCCTGTCAAGAAAAATGCCTTTCAAGATAATATATCTGTCAAGATAATAAGTCTGCCAAGATAAAATAATATGTCTGTCAAAATAATGTGTCTGTTAAAATAATATAATATATCTGTCAATATAATTTGTCTGTCCAGATAATAAGTCTGTCAAGATAATATAATATGTCTGTCGAGATAATATGTCTCTTAAGATAATATGTCTGTTAAAATAATATCTCTGTTAAGATAATTCGTCTGTCAAGATAATTTAATATGTCTGTTAAGATAATATGTATGTTAAGATAATATGTCTGTTAAGATAATATGTCTTTTAAGATAATATGTATGTTATAAACACATTATATTGAATGTTTTTAATTCTTAAGTTTCTATCAGTAACATACTGACATTATTTATTTCCCCTGATTTTTGTTTTCTATTTGTCTCTCTGTGTGTTACAGGACAGAAGGTGTGACATATTGTTGAGGTCAGTTAGAATGGAAGTCTCGCCATCCATGATACACACACTGTGTAGAGATGCCACCAACGTCACTCTAGTCATTTCGTGTGAGCAATCTGTTTGGTAAATATATTACCGTTGTCTGTTGTAGCTGTTATTATTATTTACAGTTATATTGGGTGCTCTTTAGCTTAGCGAGTGAAGGATTCAGACTTTTAAAAACTTTATTTTTTACTTTCTCACTAAATGTTTACATTCTGAGAGGAGGATTTCACAGAAGACTACCATAGGTGGCAGAGCTGCTCTTATGAATATGCAGATTAGTTGACCGCCTAGGTGTTGTCTTTGGCTCCCAAAATACCTCTAAAATAATCATTCTGAAGCCCCCAAATACTTATGAAATGATCATCCTAAAGCCGCCTAAATACATCTGAAATGATCATCCTAAAGCCCCCTAAATACCTCTGAAATGATCCTCCACGGGCCCCCAAATACCTCTGAAATTATCCACCTAAAGTACCTAAAGTTCAAAGAATGGCTCTGTTGATAGATTTTTAAAAATATGTGAATTGTTATGTCTCTTGTAGTATCACAAATGTACTTATATTTTTTAAAGACTTAGCTTAATGTCAAAAAGTAAATTATGTTAACAATTTTTTTATTGTCTTGCCATATTGTATCAGTGAGATTAAAAATAATTCTTAAGTAAATAAATTGCAGATTATGGTTTTTATAACTAAATATGCAAAAGTTAAAATATTACGTTTAGATCTAACCATTTTAACAGTTTTAAATTGTTAAAAAATTCAATGAAAAAAAAACACTTTTCACAGACTTTGTAAAAATTTAGAAAAAAAATTCAAAGTACACAAATACTCAAACCGAACAAAAGTTTTTTTTTGTTTTGAGATTTGTATTGGAGACTTAACTATAGATAGCAAATAGTAGTTAGTAAACAGTGATCGATTAGAAGGTGTGATGCTACAGTTAGATCAGTGAACAAACACCGACTGTTCGGGTTATGTAAGTACACACTAACCAATAGTCCACTTTGAAAAACCAATTTGCTCATTGTTGCAGTCGTGACGTATGTCACGCCCAAAATGTCACGTGTGAATGTCACGTTATTTGTTTGACAAATGGAAAGTCACCGTGATGCTAACCGTGGGTTAAGGGTTCTACTGGCTTTGTTTAGAAACTAGACTTAAACGGGGGGGGGGGGAAGGGGGGAGAATGTGCTGGTAGTATTGGCTGCGTGATGTACAATCAGATTCAGATCCTAGCACGGAGTAATATCACACATCATCCGCCGTGTCTTGGTATTGGCTGCGTGATGTACAATCAGATTCAGATCCTAGCACGGAGTAATATCACACATCACCCGCCGTGTCTTGGTATTGGCTGCGTGATGTACAATCATATTCAGATCCTAGCACGGAGTAATATCACACATCACCCGCCGTGTCTTGGTATTGGCTGCGTGATGTACAATCATATTCAGATCCTAGCACGGAGTAATATCACACATCACCCGCCGTGTCTTGGTATTGGCTGCGTGATGTACAATCATATTCAGATCCTAGCACGGAGTAATATCACACATCACCCGCCGTGTCTTGGTATTGGCTGCGTGATGTACAATCAGATTCAGATCCTAGCACGGAGTAATATCACACATCACCCGCCGTGTCTTGGTATTGGCTGCGTGATGTACAATCAGATTCAGATCCTAGCACGGAGTAATATCACACATCACCCGCCGTGTCTTGGTATTGGCTGCGTGATGTACAATCAGATTCAGATCCTAGCACGGAGTAATATCACACATCATCCGCCGTGTCTTGGTATTGGCTGCGTGATGTACAATCAGATTCAGATCCTAGCACGGAGTAATATCACACATCACCGGCCGTGTCTTGGTTATTGCAACCACCTACCGCTTCTGTAGTCCGTTTCTTAGAAATATGTACATACTTTGTACTGTATTAGGCGGCTACAATCGAATCAGTAAATAACTTTTTATTTTACTGTCACCAGTCAAACATCACTCGATAAACTTAGCTGGTTTCTGGTACACACTTACACTTTGTGTGAACATCAAGTTAAATAAAATAATTGCTACCGTAATTAAAAAAAATAAAGAACATATTGATTTGTTATTGGGCCACAGAGGCATAGCGAGGGGTGGGCCAGCGACGCATCATGCCCCGGGCGCTACTCACAAAGGGGTGCCAAATAGTATATTTAACATATAATATTATATGGTTTCGAATGGGGGGTCGATAAAAAGGTATTTAAAGGGTATTGTGCCCCGGGCGTGAGTTAAACTTGCTACGGCACTGTTGTGCTATATCATATTTTATTCTAGTTGAACGAATTACTCATACTTCTAGAACGAGTTAACACATAATATCATTATTGTTATGTTTAACAGACAATGGCTGTCAACCGAATGAATGATAAGAGCCAAGGCAAGGAAAAGCGTGATTCACACAAACTAATAAAATTAATATATGTTGGGGTGGTTAAATGTATTTTTTAAAACAAAATCCCTGCATTTTATTCCATCTTAATTTCAATATATCTGTGATTCCGTGTATTCCGATGTATACTATTGTTTGAAACAATTTTTATCTAAAGGGTTGAGAAAGTGCAAGGTTTCTGTCACAGTTTTGATCTGAATATTGGACAAGCAACAATGGTAAATTTCACTTATTTCGATAATTACTTCAGGTGTTTCAAGAAGAATTTCTTAATGTTTTATTACTGAGTCCTGCAATATATTTATTGTATAGTTATTATATTGTTGTTGTTTTTTTGTGTGGTTAGCGTTACCTGTTAAAGTCAGACACAGTGACACTTAATTTGATGAAGCATGATGACTCACTGGACGCTGCTAGAGTGGTCATTTTAACACCAGAAGATGTTACTCAGTACAGAATATCTGTGTGGGGTCATCATAATACAAGGTGAGATTATATAGGCCAGTGAGGTCATCATAATACAGGTGAGATTATATAGGCCAGTGGGGTCATCATAATACAGGTGAGATTATATAGGCCAGTGGGGTCATCATAATACAAGGTGAGATTATATAGGCCAGTTTAGTACCTACCTGATTGCCAATACTTAATGACTCACAGAAAATTACTTAATTAAAACCTAACATAAACAGTAACAGTTTCACAGTGTCCGCCTTTGATAAACACACTGAAACTGGTGTTTGTGACATCTGTGCCTCCTAGTTTTTTTTAACTCAAATTAATATGTAAAACTTTTGAACGTTTTTTTTTTAAATGTACGTTTAGGGGGGGGGGGGGAATTACTGTGACCACCCCAGACCTTGAATTATTTTTGTTACTTAACTGAAGACAAACAAAACATTACCCATACTCTGCACTAAGCCACGCAAATAACTCTCGGCCTAGGTCCCAGGTACCGCTACAAGCCACTTCTATTAACATAATTATAATATAACTGTAATAAAACCTTGTTTGATTAATATCATTCGTAATTAGCTTTAAATAGATATTGCAGTTATTGAATTTAAGAATTCATTATTTACTAAATTTATTTTATCAACTTTCAACTTTCGTTTTCAAATAAGTTTTCTTTTTTTTCTGCTTTTATAATGTAGATTCTTGCTGACTGTTGAGAACATGTGCTCTGGGTCAAGGCAAATAAATGGTCAAGATGCCCCGTGGACTCATAATGTTACATCTACCAAAGACGTGTCTTTAAACAGGACTAGCTCCAATAGGTCGTCTTACATTGGCCACCAAATACCAGAATATTCACGCCCCAATAATTTGCCACAACTAGATCCGAATACAAATCAAATCACCAAAACAAAATCAACTCCCCCAAGAATACGAGGAGGTATCAAGCACAACTCTTTTCGACCTTCTAATCCCACTGAAGACAGTCTGCAAGCTAGACGCAGTACTGTTTTACCAGGACTTAGTACTCTTTTAGCAAGACCTCAAACTCTAATATACACACCCACTGGTATTAATAACAAGCAGAGTGATAATAAAGAAGGTAATGTATTAACGAGGAGTTACATGGCTCCCAAGGGAACAGTGACTGCCGAGACCAACAGTGCAGAGAAAGTAACAAACAGCGCAGAGAAAGTTTCCAATGAACACCCAGAAGCTGATAAGCTGGAATGGATGGAAAACAAAAGAGTTGTCTTTGAGAAAAAAATGGACTACTACCAAAGTTTATATCAGTCCAACGAGAATATATCAGATTATAGTGACTACGTTACAGAAGTAACAGACGGTGGTTCGAATCCATCAACTCCTTCTAAGACCACCGAGCCACTAAAAATGACCTCGCGTGAATCAGAAGCTAGTAATGATTTCCTGGCGTCACAAAACTATATGGACGTTAAGTTATCGAAAAAGACCCCACAGATTACCAAAAATAACACGGGAAATGTTTCTCCTGTGAAATTGTTGTATCGGGTGTTAAATTATGGAGAGAATAATGTCAGTGATTCAGGGATGGAAAGTAAAGATAATGTGCAGGCAGTTGCTGAGACTATTGCCAGTTCATACTCACCCCTGGAGACACTTGTAGAGAGTTTAGTTACCACGAAAAGTAACATCGAAGAAACCAGCTCTACAAAGGTGGATGTTCCATTATTTCTGTTTAACAGCTTCATTAACAATGAAAGTGGTCAAATCACTGACCACTCCAATGTTTCAACAGTTGTTCCAATTTCTGCGTCATTGGATAGGATACCATATGACCTTTCACCTTCTTCGACAGTTCCAAAAGTTCCGGGAGGTGAAGTTTCAACCCGAAATAATATTGTGGTTTTATCTACAAGTTCAGAATTTCTTGATTACACAAGCACAGTATCACCTCAAAGTACTATTGTGACATCGATACTAATAAGTAGTACAGGTACATCTCTTCTAACCAGCAGTCTGTCGACATCTACTGTAACCAGTAGTGTGCCTCCCTCTTCTGTAACCAGTAGTGCTTCTACGTCTACTGTAAGCAGTAGTGGACCTACAACAATACCAACTATACCCAGCACTGGAGCTTTTCTCCAAACAGAGGGCTATCAGTCAACAAGACAGTCCCAGACTGCCATCAACTCATCCACTCATCCCTCTACCACGCTGATAAATACGACCCCATCCTTATCCACGTCCACTACCACGCCTTTCCAGCCAACCATCTCGCCAACTACAACATCACAGACTCTTACTAAAACTTTACTTCCGGAAACCGCCAGCCCAAACACAATCAGCGCATCTAATAGCACATCATCCGCATCACCATCTACAGAATCAATAACAGCTAGCGGGGTAACTACAGAGTCGACCTCGCCGTCTACGTACACGACATCATCTATTGGTACGACGAATCCAAAGGCGATCAACATATTCAATTTTACTCTACCCACTTTTAAAGACCCCGCCTCTGACTCGGTCCAGAAGTCCACCACGTCGGGTCAACCCGAAACGAGCAAGGATGATGAGACGGTCTGGCCAGTGGTTATCGCCCTTGTCCTGGGGATCCCTGCTCTTGTTGTGGTCGGCATCGCCGTGACGGTGATTCACAGAAGAAGGTTGGCCCACCCCGCCCATCTCGCACGTCAAGTAGCCGCTGCCTCCACATTGCACATGTATCCATCACTTTAATGCCTTCCTCATACGCTTTCACATGCACGATTAGAGTTTTAGAGGTACTCACCTTCTTTACACTCACTTCATCTCTCTCTCTCTCTCTCTCTCTCTCTCTCTCTACTCTCCTCTCCTCTCTCTCTCTCTCTCTCTCTCTGCCTCTCATTTCCCATCTTCCTCTGCATTATTTATTTCTCTTTCTTTATCTTTCTTTGTCTCTGTATCTATTTCTCTATCTATCAATCTATCTGGTCCACAATCTCTCAGCTTTTAGATTGCACACTATTATACGTTATATGCATTTTTTTTTATAAGTTTGTATGGTGTCGTTCATATATAGAACGCAAAAATAGTCCTAAAATTTACCCCCCACCCCTTAAAATGTTATAAAACACTACCCCCAATTATATAACAAGGGCCCACTTACCCCACAACCTCCGATTGCCAAATTATGTAACAGGCAAAATTGTAAATCATTCACAAAAAAAAACATGGTAATATGATAAAGTCATAATTGAAACATTTGTCCCATATAGGCCTACTATGCCTTGGTTGTAATTATATTTTTATACCTATACATTTTATTTAAATTGATATTTTTCTACAGAATCTGTTTTTCAATTTATCGTAAATCCATTTGACACTGCCGTCGCTAACATCTTTGAGGAGAAGCACCGCCCCCCCCCCCGCCCCACCAAGGAGCCCTTCTAAACCAACGAATCTCAATAAGTTTTTATTATTTCCTTTTATCTAGAAGAGCTGCAGTCGAAAAGTCTAAAGTCCCTGACCAACTATGACAACTGTGTTCTCTGACCCTTTCCCTTCGAATTTCACAGCAAAATTAATGAATAGAAATTTCGAAAGCCTTGGAGGGTCCTTGACTGGTAGCCCCCCCCCCTCCTGCGGAAGGCCTAATACTGCCTGTAGTATTGTATAAGCCTATATGAATGTTAATCTCACCCTTAGATTTTCTTCGGTACTCTAGTAAAAAAATCTTACGGAATTTTATAATTTTAAAAGAAGAGCCAATTAAATTTTGCAATGTACATTAGGCTATGTAAAGTCCTGAAATGTATATTAGGTTATGTAAAGTCCTGGTTGACCCTGTGCTGATGGGCCCTTGACATTGAGGGGTCCTAGACGGCTGGCCAGTTTCCAATCCAAAAGAACGGGCCTGATTTAAAGTATTTACAGTCTTATTGGCTGTTGCTTTTTTATATTTAAAATATACATGAAGTATTTTAATTTCTTCAAAGAAACAACATTCGTCAGTATTGATGCTTAACATTTATGTAGATATAAACTTAAGTAAAGAATCAATATTATTATTTTTGTCAAGAAAAACTTGACGATTTCTCCCGTATATTGGAAACATGATTGGGATGTTTGAATTAGTCTTCAGATATAAAAAAAAATAACAGGTCATACTTTGAAACAAAATCACGATGTAACTACAATTAGGATGTGTGTTGATTTTTTTCTGGTCTAAGTGAATTTTAATCGCATTTTTCTGTGGCGATTTAATTTAAATTAATGTTTGTTTGTATTTTATTCAATATTTATTATGTATTGAAATAAAATAAAATAAAATTGGCGTTATATAATAAAATCAACATCAACGACCACCCCCCTCTTATAACGAAATATAACAAAATTCACCCCCCTCCCATCCCTCAAATCGTTATATATATTATGCAAAGGGTCTTTATGATTATGTGCGTCAATGAATTGATCATATTCGTGAATTGCTTGATTTCAGTTTCAAAGAGTTATCCCTCTACATACCCATCAAGTGGTTTGTTTCAATGTTAATATACATTTTTTTTTTAATTTTATTCTTTTTATTACATTGGAATATACTAAGCCAAAACTGTCGCAACTTGTCTCTCAGTAGTACACAATTTAAATAATGCATACTAACAGTAACATCACTTACAGATTTGTGTTTAAAATTTTTGGTAATATTGTGCCATGCTTTCTAGACTGTTGAACCATCCAAACAGCAAACGTTTTTTTTATAATAGAATATTATAACTTAAAACATACCTGACAATGTAAAAATTATACGAACATGCACAGGACTGGTAAATCGCAGAAATACATGCCGGCTTTTGGTATTTGAACTTGCTACTTTAAATTCCTTCTTGGATAATAATTCATTTAGTATTTCCGAATTGGCGTTATATTTCCTTAAAAGTGTATCTTCATTTATGAACGACACCCAGACTTAATTTACTCCTCTTGGACATTTTCTTTAGTTACATCCCCTTTATAGATAGATGGAACATATTGCTAGTTATATTTGTAGTTATATTTTTTTGTACTCACTGTCACTACTCAGTATACCACCGTTTGTATATACTATTAACCTGAAAGTAATTTATATAGGATGATTCTCATTGTGCTTTCAACGAAGCTATTTTTCTGTTTTTTTTTTAAACCTAAAAATACAACAAATAATGTATAGGCTTTTTATGCTATTTCATAGAATCACAGCGAAACAGAAAATTCACTCCAGGTACACATCATTCAGTTGAAACTTAAGAACCATTTTAAATTTACAATGCATAGATATTATATAATACTAGTTGTACCCTGTAAAACCGTTGCATAGAGTTATATCACCTTCGGCTTGATCGGTAGGCTAGGTTATTTTTGGTTTCGGGCAGATCCGATTTTTTTCATGATTGTATTTTAAACTGGAATACTGTTGTATTAATTCTTTACTTTCGATTTTACGCAGAACCCAAATCGCTTTTATAATATTATATACCTATTGTATTCACGTATTTTACCTTTTGTCTCAATCAGCTTGCTTACAAATGTATACGAGCATTTATTGACATTTTATGTTTCTTTTCATTTGTGCTGTTTGTATCTTTTCCTACTGGCTTAGCTTGATATAGATTACTTACCAAGTTAGCGCTATTTTTTCAGGAATACTACAGGGTGGTGCGCGAAAAAAAATATTTACCTTTATGGGGGGCTTATATTGTGAGTACCAAATTGTACCATAACATAGACTTGCTCACAAAATTACTAACAACAATCAATCTTTTCTGTTTAGTCAATCTTTTTTTGTTTACTCCAATTGGTATGCATTCTATTTTCTAAGTACAAAGGATATATTATTCAGTATTCTTAAAAAGCCCTTAATATCAAAATTCACACTTTAACTTCTTTAACGTATTCTTTCAGAATACCTACTCAAGTATCCATGCAAAATACTTTAGAAAGTTTAAAAAAGAATAACAGATTATTTTCTTTTACCGTGTGATTTAACATACTGATTGTATTTTATGAATGAGTTAGTTTTACATCAGATTACAAATTGCTAAAAGTTTTCTTGAAATACAGTAAGCTAATGTAGAACGGTGGAGCGGGGTCTTGATGTTTTTACTGCTGACTAAACCTTGCTTATTGGCTAGGGCCGTCACTACTCATGTGGCTTCATTGATTATTAATTTCTTTTAAATTATCTGATCCTAAAAGAACTTATCTGCCTTGGGCGCCTACCACCAAATACACAAGAACCACTCTGCCTAACAATAGTACTGTATAATAAATAGTTCGATGTTTTTACACATTATAATATACGTATTTTCTTCTTTTCTTTAACATTGAACCGTTTGTTTCAATTGCAGACGTCCAAACCCACAGAAAGTATTTGGTATGAAAACACTGAGAGCTTGTAGTACACCTAGACTTTCAGCCAATAGCTCTACCATACGGACAACTCTAAGACTTTCAACGGCATCTGTGGAGGTCTGACGAACAGTGGGATTTATTCAGGAAATTTATTTTATTTTTTTAAAAGTTCTGTGTATTATGATATTTAAAAAGACGATATATTTTCTTAATTGTGTTAAACTTTCGATAATTTGTTCACCAAAAAAAACATGTCATTGTATTCAGAATTAAACTTTAAAAAAACAAAACAACCGAAGACAGTAATATGTATGATAGGTTTTTTTTCAATTACTGATTGTTTTAACTAAATTGCATACTAATTGCAGCTACTCCATTTTACACTAAACGTTCAACATATCTCAGAAATTCAGGTACTGGCTTAAACATTTTAAAAACTAATAGAAAAAAAAAGACTTGAAAAATGTCAGAAAAAGAATCGAAACTTTAATTTAATTTCATAGAAAATGACTGTGAATGAGCCAAACATCCAGAAAATGTTTACCCAGTCTTCCATCTGCATCAATGCAACATTTTATACTTTTAAAGATGGCTTTTGCAATGTTGGTTGTTTCATTTCATAACTCAGTGTTGTAGGTAAACACCATAGACGTAACTAGGCGGGAAATGGGGGGGGGGGTGATGGGCTTGTAATCCAGGGGCAACATTTTCACCACTATGGCACCTTTTGCATGAGGGCAATATTTAGTCCACTTCATTCAACATTAAAACTATTCCTATCAACCTCTCCTCCCACCCCTTTCACAATTACTTCTGTCACTCTAATCAATCTTAAATATTGTCTATTACCTTTAACTTATTGTTTATATTTTAACTCATATTTAATTTAATTCATTTCATTTTATCTTTAAGATCTTTCTGTTTGTTTATTGTTTGTTGTTGTATGTTGTTGTTTGTTGTTGCTGTTGTTTGTTGTTGCTGTTGTTTGTTGTTGTTGTTGTTTGTTGTTGCTGTTGTTTGCTGTTGCTGTTGTTGTTTGTTGATGCTGTTGTATGTTGCTGCTGTTGTTGTTTGTTGTTGCTGTTGTTTGTTGTTGCTGTTGTTTGTTGTTGCTGTTGTTTGTTGTTATTTGTTGTTGCTGATGTTTGTTGTTGTTTGTCGTTGCTGTTGTTTGTTGTTGCTGTTGTTGTTTGTTGTTGCTGTTGTTTGTTTTTGTTTGTTGTTGCTGTTTTTTGTTGTTATTTGTTGTTGCTGTTGTTTGTTGTTGCTGTCGTTTGTTGTTGTTGTTTGTTGTTGATGTTGTTTGTTGTTATTTGTTGCTGCTGTTGTTTGTTGTTATTTGTTGTTGCTTTTGTTTGTCGTTGCTGTTGTTTGTTGTTGCTGTTGTTTGTTGTTGCTGTTGTTGTTTGTTGTTGCTGTTGTTTGTTGTTGTCGCTGTTGTTATTTGTTTTTGTTTTTTCCCTTTCTTTTAAAAAAGGAATTCCCACTGATTAGTTAAACACAGATACACACATTTTTTTTAAATCCAGTTTTTATATTTGAACTGAGATCAATGAGCTTTTTAAGGCTGGACCAGTTATTATTATATATACAAACAAGTATATATATATATATATATATATATATATATATATATATATATAATTGTATATCTTTACAAAACAATTACCTGCTATGTTTTAATCAAACTGCAATTAGAAATAATATTTTGCCTAACTTTACTTCTCTGTCTATGTAACTATCACATGTGTCGGACAACTTATTGCCAGAAGTGAAAGTTGGTTTTAAGCCGTTGAATAATGCATAAACAAATAAAGTGAGCAGTTCAAATCGGTTATTTTCTAACTTCACCATGTCCGAAAATTCGAAACTCATAAAGGAGGATATTTTGACCGATCTTTCCTTTTAACTACTGACCTGAATTTTTCGTCCAAGTTATAATTATTTCAATTTAGTTTTGTATCAAATATACATCTTTTTGCTTTCTGTGATTGCAATTTTGCAAGCCGTAAATAGGTTGTTTATAATAGGTATTAAATAACATTATTCAGTAGTGATATATTAATCACTGTTTAGTCAATGTATTACGAAACTTTTACATGTCTTCCAAATTTAATAACATCATTTGTGATTATTTCTCTATAAATGTTTTTAAAATATTCTTTATAGTATGACTTTGAATGGCTGTGATATGATATTGATGAAAGATGAAAAAAAAGACATTTATTTTTGTATAAATAAATATTAATAGAACTTGACTAAAATTTATTCAATACGCCAAAATAATTTGATTCATTGAATGTTTAAACTCCAGAAAAAAATTAATGCATGTCTTTTAATACTTTCCGGTCATTTCTGTTTATGTAAAATAAAATATGTGCATACTGTTACTATTAAATACAACTGATTTTTGTTTCTGAAATTGATTTGTTTTTATTTTTTTAATTATTTGATTTTAATTTGGCTAAATGCTCAATGTATGGGAACAAGTGGCAAAATGAAAATAAAATGATGCGCACAATGGTGTGTCGTGTTGCTGTTGAGTTACCAGAGTCTTATAGGTCACCAACTATTTGGTATGATAATTAATTCACCATGTTCTGGATTTTTGATTTTTCAATAAAATAAATTCACTGCTACTCGACTCGATGTACCTGGCCTGTTTAGTGTCTGTATTAGTCAAACAAAAACTGATTGCAAATAAAACGGGGGGCATTATTTGAGTTGTCAGGGCGCCCTCAGTGGGTCAACGTCTGCAAATTTTTCTGAAAACAAAAATCTGGCGTCTGTATTGACTCGACTTGGTCATTTTTTGTGATTCTTTTTTTTTTTAATGATATGAGTCAAACAGGAAGATATTATGTTATACCACAGCAGGTTTAGCCTTGTATCGGGGGAGATGATGGCTGCATTCCGTTTTATTTTTTTTACATAATAAGAAATATTTTAAAGGGCCGCAGCATAGTCAATTTATCAGGATTTATTGACTGAAGTAATTTTAAAAAATAGTTTGTTGGAAGTCACTGAAAACTAAACGTAGAGTCACATTCGTTCACCAATGGTAAAGAGTATAGATATCTTATATATCTGTTGTAGAGAGTAAGGATATATCTGTGGTAGAGAGTATAGATATATTATATATCTGTGGTAGAGAGTATAGATATCTTATATATATGTGATAGAGTGTATATATATGTTATATATATGTGGTAGAAAATATAGATATATTATATATCTGAGATAGAGAGTATAGATATATTATATATCTGCGGTAGAGGGTATAGATATCCGGCCTAACTGATCCCATAAACCCTTTCGGCACAGTACGTCCGACTGTCAAGATTGTGTGGTATGATTTCGTTTGCCTACTAACATTGGGGAGCAAGATGCTGAATTCTACGTGCTGGTAAACTTATAATGTTTTCTTACATGTCTTGGAGGTAATTATAATGTTTACATGCATGACTTGCAGGTGATTTCGTTATTGTTCTTATTATAAAATTTTATTCTGTATTGAAATTATCGTTAGACGTTTATTTTGCTCACAAAATGAGTCTGTAAAACAGTTTGTTTATTAATTGTAAAAAGTACATTATATTACAAATACCAGAAGAAAGTAAACGCATACAGATTCACACATCTTTAATAGTAACTCTTGTTTCCAAAAATAAAATCAACATTTTAATATAATAGTTCAGTGGTTTGATTTAATAGTTCAGTGATTTGATTTAATAGTTCAGTTGTTTGATTTAATAGTTCAGTGGTTTGATTTAATAGTTCAGTGGTTTGATTTAATAGTTCAGTGGTTTGATTTAATAGTTCAATGGTTTGATTTAATAGTTCAGTGGTTTGATTTAATAGTTCAGTTGTTTGATTTAATAGTTCAGTGGTTTGATTTAATAGTTCAGTGGTTTGATTTAATAGTTCAGTGGTTTGATTTAATAGTTCAGTGGTTTGATTTAATAGTTCAGTGGTTTGATTTAATAGTTCAGTGGTTTGATTTAATAGTTCAGTTGTTTGATTTAATAGTTCAGTGGTTTGATTTAATAGTTCAGTTGTTTGATTTAATAGTTCAGTGGTTTGATTTAATAGTTCAATGGTTTGATTTAATAGTTCAGTTGTTTGATTTAATAGTTCAGTGGTTTGATTTAATAGTTCAGTGGTTTGATTTAATAGTTCAGTGGTTTGATTTAATAGTTCAATGGTTTGATTTAATAGTTCAGTTGTTTGATTTAATAGTTCAGTGGTTTGATTTAATAGTTCAGTGGTTTGATTTAATAGTTCAGTGGTTTGATTTAATAGTTCAATGGTTTGATTTAATAGTTCAGTTGTTTGATTTAATAGTTCAGTGGTTTGATTTAATAGTTCAGTGGTTTGATTTAATAGTTCAGTGGTTTGATTTAATAGTTCAGTGGTTTGATTTAATAGTTCAGTGGTTTGATTTAATAGTTCAGTGGTTTGATTTAATAGTTCAGTGGTTTGATTTAATAGTTCAATGGTTTGATTTAATAGTTCAGTTGTTTGATTTAATAGTTCAGTGGTTTGATTTAATAGTTCAGTGGTTTGATTTAATAGTTCAGTGGTTTGATTTAATAGTTCAATGGTTTGATTTAATAGTTCAGTGGTTTGATTTAATAGTTCAGTGGTTTGATTTAATAGTTCAGTGGTTTGATTTAATAGTTCAGTGGTTTGATTTAATAGTTCAGTGGTTTGATTTAATAGTTCAGTGGTTTGATTTAATAGTTCAGTGGTTTGATTTAATAGTTCAGTGGTTTGATTTAATAGTTCAGTGGTTTGATTTAATAGTTCAGTGGTTTGATTTAATAGTTCAGTGGTTTGATTTAATAGTTCAGTGGTTTGATTTAATAGTTCAGTGGTTTGATTTAATAGTTCAGTTGTTTGATTTAATAGTTCAGTGGTTTGATTTAATAGTTCAGTGGTTTGATTTAATAGTTCAGTGGTTTGATTTAATAGTTCAGTGGTTTGATTTAATAGTTCAGTGGTTTGATTTAATAGTTCAGTGGTTTGATTTAATAGTTCAATGGTTTGATTTAATAGTTCAGTTGTTTGATTTAATAGTTCAGTGGTTTGATTTAATAGTTCAGTGGTTTGATTTAATAGTTCAGTTGTTTGATTTAATAGTTCAGTGGTTTGATTTAATAGTTCAGTTGTTTGATTTAATAGTTCAGTGGTTTGATTTAATAGTTCAGTGGTTTGATTTAATAGTTCAGTGGTTTGATTTAATAGTTCAGTGGTTTGATTTAATAGTTCAGTGGTTTGATTTTGATTTAATAGTTCAGTGGTTTGATTTAATAGTTCAGTGGTATTCAGTGGTTTGATTTTAATAGTTCAGTTGTTTGATTTAATAGTTCAGTGGTTTGATTTAATAGTTCAGTGGTTTGATTTAATAGTTCAGTGGTTTGATTTAATAGTTCAGTGGTTTGATTTAATAGTTCATTGTTGATTTAATAGTTCAGTGGTTTGATTTAATAGTTCAGTGGTTTGATTTAATAGTTCAGTGGTTTGATTTAATAGTTCATTTCAATGTTTGATTTAATAGTTCAGTGGTTTGATTTAATAGTTCGATGGTTTGATTTAATAGTTCAGTGTTGATTTAATAGTTCATTTAATAGTTCAGTTGTTTAAATTTAATAGTTCAGTGGTTTGATTTAATAGTTCAATTGTTTGATTTAATAGTTCAGTTGTTTGATTTAATAGTTCGTGGTTTTGATTTAATAGTTCAGTTGTTTGATTTAATAGTTCAGTGGTTTGATTTAATAGTTCAGTTTAACGTTTAGTTCAGTGGTTTGATTTAATAGTTTAATTGGTTTGATTTAATAGTTCAGTGGTTTAGGATTTAATAGTTCAGTTGTTGATTTAATAGTTCAGTGGTTTGATTTAATAGTTCAGTGGTTTAATAGATTTAATAGTTCAGTGGTTTGATTTAATAGTTCAGTGGTTTTGATTTAATAGTTCAGTGGTTTGATTTAATAGTTTGATTTAATAGTTCAGTGGTTCAGTGATTTAATAGTTCAGTTGTTTGATTTAATGGATTCAGTGGTTTGATTTAATAGTTCAGTGGTTTGATTTAATAGTTCTGTGGTTTGATTTAATAGTTCAGTGGTTTGATTTAATAGTTCAGTGGTTTGATTTAATAGTTCAGTTGTTTGATTTAATAGTTCAGTGGTTTGATTTAATAGTTCAGTGGTTTGTTTAATAGTTCAGTGGTTTGATTTAATAGTTCAGTGGTTTGATTTAATAGTTCAGTGGTTTGATTTAATAGTTCAGTGGTTTGATTTAATAGTTCAGTGGTTTGATTTAATAGTTCAGTGGTTTGATTTAGTAGTTCAGTGGTTTGATTTAATAGTTCAGTGGTTTGATTTAATAGTTCAGTGGTTTGATTTAATAGTTCAGTGGTTTGGTTTAGTAGTTCATGGTTTGATTTAATAGTTCAGTGGTTTGATTTAGTAGTTCAGTGGTTTGATTTAATAGTTCAGTGGTTTGATTTAATAGTTCAGTGGTTTGATTTAATAGTTCAGTGGTTTGATTTAATAGTTCAGTGGTTTGATTTAATAGTTCAGTTGTTTGATTTAATAGTTCAGTGGTTTGATTTAATAGTTCAGTGGTTTGATTTATTAGTTCAGTGGTTTGATTTAGTAGTTCAGTGGTTTGATTTAATAGTTCAGTGGTTTGATTTAGTAGTTCAGTGGTTGATTTAGTAGTTCAGTGGTTTGATTTAATAGTTCAGTGTTGATTTAATAGTTCAGTAGTTGATTTAATAGTTCAGTGGTTGATTTAATAGTTCAGTGGTTTGATTTAATAGTTCAGTGGCTCGATTTAATAGTTCAGTGTTTGATTTAATAGTTCAGTGGTTTGATTTAGTAGTTCAGTGGTTTGATTTAATAGTTCAGTGGTTGATTTAATAGTTCAGTGGTTGATTTAATAGTTCAGTGGTTTGATTTATAGTTCAGTGGTCGATTTAATAGTTCATGGTTTGATTTAATAGTTCAGTGGTTTGATTTAATAGTTCATGGTTTGATTTAATAGTTCATGGTTTGATTTAATAGTTCAGTGGTTTGATTTAATAGTTCAGTTGTTTGATTTAATAGTTCAGTGGTTTGATTTAATAGTTCAGTGGTTTGATTTAATAGTTCAGTGGTTTGATTTAATAGTTCAGTTGTTTGATTTAATAGTTCAGTGGTTTGATTTAATAGTTCAGTGGTTTGATTTAATAGTTCAGTGGTTTGATTTAATAGTTCAGTGGTTTGATTTGGTAGTTCAGTGGTTTGATTTAATAGTTCAGTGGTTTGATTTAATAGTTCAGTGTTTGATTTAATAGTTCAGTTGTTTGATTTAATAGTTCAGTGGTTTGATTTAATAGTTCATGGTTTGATTTAATAGTTCAGTTGTTTGATTTAATAGTTCAGTGGTTTGATTTAATAGTTCAGTTGTTTGATTTAATAGTTCAGTGGTTTGATTTAATAGTTCAGTGGTTTGATTTAATAGTTCAGTGGTTTGATTTAATAGTTCAGTGGTTTGATTTAATAGTTCAGTGGTTTGATTTAATAGTTCAGTGGTTTGATTTAGTAGTTCAGTGGTTTGATTTAATAGTTCAGTGGTTTGATTTATAGTTCAGTGGTTTGATTTAATAGTTCAGTGGTTTGATTTAATAGTTCAGTGGTTTGATTTAATAGTTCAGTGGTTTGATTTAATAGTTCAGTGGTTTGATTTAATAGTTCAGTGGTTTGATTTAATAGTTCAGTGGTTTGATTTAATAGTTCAGTGGTTTGATTTAATAGTTCAGTGGTTTGATTTAATAGTTCAGTGGTTTGATTTAATAGTTCAGTGGTTTGATTTAATAGTTCAGTGGTTTGATTTAATAGTTCAGTGGTTTGATTTAGTAGTTCAGTGGTTTGATTTAATAGTTCAGTGGTTTGATTTAATAGTTCAGTGGTTTGATTTAATAGTTCAGTGGTTTGATTTAATAGTTCAGTGGTTTGATTTAATAGTTCAGTGGTTTGATTTAATAGTTCAGTGGTTGATTTAATAGTTCAGTGGTTTGATTTAGTAGTTCAGTGGTTTGATTTAATAGTTCAGTGGTTTGATTTAGTAGTTCAGTGGTTTGATTTAATAGTTCAGTGGTTTGATTTAATAGTTCAGTGGTTTGATTTAATAGTTCAGTGGTTTGATTTAATAGTTCAGTTGTTTGATTTAATAGTTCAGTGGTTTGATTTAATAGTTCAGTTGTTTGATTTAATAGTTCAGTTGTTTGATTTAATAGTTCAGTGGTTTGATTTAATAGTTCAGTGGTTTGATTTAATAGTTCAGTGGTTTGATTTGATAGTTCAGTGGTTTGATTTAATAGTTCAGTGGTTTGATTTAATAGTTCAGTTGTTTGATTTAATAGTTCAGTGGTTTGATTTAATAGTTCAGTGGTTTGATTTAATAGTTCAGTGGTTTGATTTAATAGTTCAGTGGTTTGATTTAATAGTTCAGTGGTTTGATTTAATAGTTCAGTGGTTTGATTTAATAGTTCAGTGGTCATGATTTAATAGTTCAGTTGTTTGATTTAATAGTTCAGTGGTTTGATTTAATAGTTCAGTGGTTTGATTTAATAGTTCAGTGGTTTGATTTAATAGTTCAGTGGTTTGATTTAATAGTTCAGTGGTTTGATTTAATAGTTCAGTGGTTTGATTTAATAGTTCAGTGGTTTGATTTAATAGTTCAGTGGTTTGATTTAATAGTTCAGTGGTTTGATTTAATAGTTCAGTGGTTTGATTTAATAGTTCAGTGGTTTGATTTAATAGTTCAGTGGTTTGATTTAATAGTTCAGTGGTTTGATTTAATAGTTCAGTGGTTTGATTTAATAGTTCAGTGGTTTGATTTAATAGTTCAGTGGTTTGATTTAATAGTTCATTTAATAGTTGCTAGTGGTTTGATTTAAGAATCAGTGGTTTGATTTAATAGTTCAATGGTTTGATTTAATAGTTTGGTTTGATTTAATAGTTCAGTGGTTTGATTTAATAGTTCAGTGGTTTGATTTAATAGTTCAGTGGTTACAGATCATAGTTCAGTGGTTTGATTTAATAGTTCAGTGGTTTGATTTAATAGTTCAGTGGTTTGATTTAATAGTTCAGTGGTTTGATTTAATAGTTCAGTTGTTTGATTTAATAGTTCAGTGGTTTGATTTAATAGTTCAGTTGTTTGATTTAATAGTTCAGTGGTTTGATTTAATAGTTCAGTGGTTTGATTTAATAGTTCAGTTGTTTGATTTAATAGTTCAGTGGTTTGATTTAATAGTTCAGTGGTTTGATTTAATAGTTCAGTGGTTTGATTTAATAGTTCAGTGGTTTGATTTAATAGTTCAGTGGTTTGATTTAATAGTTCAGTGGTTTGATTTAATAGTTCAGTGGTTTGGATTTAATAGTTCAGTTGTTTGATTTAATAGTTCAGTGGTTTGATTTAATAGTTCAGTGGTTTGATTTAATAGTTTATTTGATTTAATAGTTCAGTGGTTTGATTTAATAGTTCAGGTTTGATTTAATAGTTCAGTGGTTTGATTTAATAGTTCAGTGGTTTGATTTTAATAGTTCAGTGGTTTAATAGTTCATGGTTAATAGTTCAGTGGCTTGATTTAATAGTTCAATGGTTTGATTTAATAGTTCAGTTGTTTGATTTAATAGTTCAGTGGTTTGATTTAATAGTTCAGTGGTTCAGTTGTTTGATTTAATAGTTCAGTGGCTTGATTTAATAGTTCAGTTGTTTGATTTAATAGTTCAGTGGTTTGATTTAATAGTTCAATGGTTTGGATTAATAGTCTAGTATTGATTTAATAGTTCAGTGGTTGATTTAATAGTTCAGTTGTTTGATTTAATAGTTCAGTGGTTTGATTTAATAGTTCAATGGTTTGTTTTAATAGTTCAGTGGTTTGATTTAATAGTTCAGTGGTTTGTTTAATAGTTCAGTGGTTTGATTTAATAGTTCAGTGGTTTGATTTAATAGTTCAGTGGTTTGATTTAATAGTTCAATGGTTTGATTTAATAGTTCAGTTGTTTGATTTAATAGTTCAGTGGTTTGATTTAATAGTTCAGTTGTTTGATTTAATTGTTCAGTGGTTTGATTTAATAGTTCAGTGGTTTGATTTAATAGTTCAGTTGTTTGATTTAATAGTTCAGTGGTTTGATTTAATAGTTCAGTGGTTTGATTTAATAGTTCAGTGGTTTGATTTAATAGTTCAGTGGTTTGATTTAATAGTTCAGTTGTTTGATTTAATAGTTCAGTGGTTTGATTTAATAGTTCAGTGGTTTGATTTTGATTTAATAGTTCAGTTGTTTGATTTAATAGTTCAGTGGTTTGATTTAATAGTTCAGTGGATTTAATAGATTTAATAGTTCAGTGGTTTGATTTAATAGTTCAGTGGTTTGATTTAATAGTTCAGTGGTTTGAGTGGTTTGAATAGTTCAGTGGTTTGATTTAATAGTTCAGTGGTTTGATTTAATAGTTCAGTTGAATTAATAGTTCAGTGGTTTGATTTAATAGTTCAGTGGTTTGATTTAATAGTTCAGTTGTTTGATTTAATAGTTCAGTGGTTTGATTTAATAGTTCAGTGGTTTGATTTAATAGTTCAGTGGTTTGATTTAATAGTTCAGTGGTTTGATTTAATAGTTCAGTGGTTTGATTTAATAGTTCAGTGGTTTGATTTAATAGTTCAGTGGTTTGATTTAGTAGTTCAGTGGTTTGATTTAATAGTTCATGGTTTGAGTTCAGTTCAGTGGTTTGATTTAATAGTTCAGTGGTTTGATTTAATAGTTCAGTGGTTTGATTTAATAGTTCAGTGGTTTGATTTAATAGTTCAGTGGTTTGATTTAATAGTTCAGTGGTTTGATTTAGTAGTTCAGTGGTTTGATTTAATAGTTCAGTGGTTTGATTTAATAGTTCAGTGGTTTGATTTAGTAGTTCAGTGTTGTTTAATAGTTCAGTGGTTTGATTTAGTTTCAGTGGTTTGATTTAATAGTTCAGTGGTTTGATTTAATAGTTCAGTGGTTTGATTTAATAGTTCAGTGGTTTGATTTAATAGTTCAGTGGTTTGATTTAGTAGTTCAGTGGTTTGATTTAATAGTTCAGTGGTTTGATTTAATAGTTCAGTGGTTTGATTTAATAGTTCAGTGGTTTGATTTAATAGTTCAGTGGTTTGATTTAATAGTTCAATGGTTTGATTTAATAGTTCAGTTGTTTGATTTAATAGTTCAGTTGTTTGATTTAATAGTTCAGTGGTTTGATTTAATAGTTCAGTGGTTTGATTTAATAGTTCAGTGGTTTGATTTAGTAGTTCAGTGGTTTGATTTAATAGTTCAGTGGTTTGATTTAATAGTTCAGTGGTTTGATTTAATAGTTCAGTGGTTTGATTTAATAGTTCAGTGGTTTGATTTAATAGTTCAGTGGTTTGATTTAGTAGTTCAGTGGTTTGATTTAATAGTTCAGTGGTTTGAATTAATAGTTCAGTGGTTTGATTTAATAGTTCAGTGGTTTGATTTAATAGTTCAGTTGTTTGATTTAATAGTTCAGTGGTTTGATTTAATAGTTCAGTGGTTTGATTTAATAGTTCAGTGGTTTGATTTAGTAGTTCAGTGGTTTGATTTAATAGTTCAGTGGTTTGATTTAATAGTTCAGTGGTTTGATTTAATAGTTCAGTGGTTTGATTTAATAGTTCAGTGGTTTGATTTAATAGTTCAGTGGTTTGATTTAATAGTTCAGTGGTTTGATTTAGTAGTTCAGTGGTTTGATTTAAAGTTCAGTGGTTTGATTTAATAGTTCAGTGGTTTGATTTAGTAGTTCAGTGGTTTGATTTAATAGTTCAGTGGTTTGATTTAATAGTTCAGTGGTTTGATTTAGTAGTTCAGTGGTTTGATTTAATAGTTCAGTGGTTTGATTTAGTAGTTCAGTGGTTTGATTTAATAGTTCAGTTGTTTGATTTAATAGTTCAGTGGTTTTATTTAATAGTTCAGTGGTTTGATTTAATAGTTCAGTGGTTTGATTTAATAGTTCAGTTGTTTGATTTTGTAGTTCAGTGGTTTGATTTAGTTTTAAGCAAAAAAAAATAAAAAAAATTTTCATTGTGAAGTAAAATTGGGGCATATTTGTATCTAATGTCCTTCGTTTCAAATACAATGTTCATGTATTTTGATCTAATGTCCTTCATTTCAAATACAATGTTCATGTATTTTGATCTAATGTCCTTCATTTCAAATACAATGTTCATGTATTTTGATCTAATGTCCTTCATTCAGGCTACATCAGCATTAAAACTAATTTTTTAAAAAGTGTGATATTAAATTGTAAGCAATGATGAAAGGCCTTTAAGTTGAAAACATAAATCTTGTTGAAATGATTTAGGGAGGTGAGATGGTAAAAGCCACTGTTCTCCTGGGTATGGGACATGTTTTGCAGGGGGGGGGGAAGACTGCTCAAAGCTACAGTTCTCCTGGGTACGGGGGATGGAGCGTGTTGTGCGCCGCACATGTCGCCGAACTAGGTAGGGGCGCACGAAAGAACACACTTTTCAGAGAGGGCGCCAAAAAATGTGACTCGCAAAGGGCACCAAAATAGCCATCTACGGTTCTGGTACTCAGCGACATATAATTTTGTTTGAAACAACCAATAGTTTAAAGAAGTTGGCCAGTTTGCTAGTGACTCATCACCAAATCACTTACGTGTGACAGGTACTTTGACGATATACTTTCGCACCTTTTGGGGGTTCAGTCGCGAACAAAGGTTCAGAAGCGCTGGACTAGAGTATTTCTATATATTTAATTCAGTACCTTCGTTAGCAGAGTTTTTTCAAACACATTTTATGTATGTCATCTCTAAATGCATATATTAAGATTAATTAAATAAATAAACAGAAAAATGAAGAAGAAAAAAAAACAATGATAGAAAATGAAACAAAAGCTTCAGTTACATAAACACAAGAAAATAATATCTATAACATGAGTATATCAAGTATGAAGAATCATATAAAAATATTAATAATAGCACAAGCACAGGCCCATAGCGTGCGGGGGTGGGTCAGAAGGGCCGGGCCCCCTGCGTTTTGTCTGGCACCCCTACTTATTTGTTCTACTTAGTAAAATATATTACCTGACCCCCCCCCTGCTATTGCCTGGCCCCTGCTGTAGAAAGCATGGCCCCAGCTGTAGAATTTTCACGCTACGGGACTGCACAAGCATTATGCTGCTATGCAAACCAACCAACAAGTTTGAAAAGAGCTATACTACACACCACCTGCTCATTTCCCAGTTCAAAATGCTCTAGCTACTTGTACATAATAAAGTCATTTATTTGGAACTGTTGTACTGTTTAAATTAATAATCCTAAAGATAGTAAATTGTTAAGTGAGATAATTAAAGTATAAATACTAGCTTATATGCCAAACATACTGAATATTTAATTTAAAAACCAATTTAAACTAATCTGCTTCACATTTTATAACTGAATAATTCAAGAGAAATTAATGTAAATACAATATTCCATGTTCATGTAACTAAAAAAATATATTGTCGGTTTGTTTTTAATAATAAAACAATCCTAAGTCTTTGATTTAACATTATGTGAATAGTAAATAGGACAATACAAATGTATAAGCCTACAATAATAATCAATGTGTAATTCTCATAAAGTTGTGTTTTTTCTGAAGGTATAAATATATATTGAGAAATTTTACAGATACTTTCATATGCAACATCTTAGTGAAGAAATAATCGATTAAAAAATTGCAAATAATAAAATAAAGAATAAACAAAAAAATCTTCTGGAATTTAAAATAAAAAACGTTAATTTTAAAAAAATTGAAGTGAATCAGATTACTCTGACTCGATTCAGTCTGTCCTGGTTGGCGGCACTCTGTGGCAACTGAAACTTCTGCTGGAGTGAATCAGATCACTCTGACTCGATTCAGTCTGTCCTGGTTGGCACTCTGTGGCAACTGAAAGTTCTGCTGGAGAAATTTCTCCCTCATGGCAGCATCTCGGTGGCTCCATCCGGTAAATCCTCGAGTGTTCTGTCTGCTCAGCTGCCTGGCCAACAGATTGGTGTTCCCCCTTCCAGATCGGCCTAGGTGGCTCAGCTGTTGCTGGAGGTGGCCCAAATTGTGGTCCAAGATGTTCTCAAGCCTGGGGAAGTGGCCAGGGTGAGATGGCCTTTGATTCCAGTTTCTAGGCCAGACCATCTATAACAGTGATCAATTATTATGTCATTAAATAATTGTAAAACATATTAATCAATGTTCATCGGTAAAACAAGTAACCATATGAATCGAGATAATATACAACTCTTCTAAAATACACAGCTGTTGTACTTAAAAAAACATAGAAAGATAAACAGAAAGATCTGCCAAATTACATCAACGACTATGTACATACAAAAAAGACATCCGCAAATTTAAATAGACTGAAAAGCAGGTAGGTAAGAAGTATTGTAGACACACTTTATTTGTGATTGAATATTTATCCTTCATACAGACATTCTTCAACTGCGAAATGGATGATTAAATAACCATGTCCCATGTTCACCGTCAAGAATTCTTTTCATTATAAATAATAAAATCGGGAATTCCCAACGTTTTTTTTTTATTTACACACAGGTCAGAGTGATTCCGCCCTGCTAAATAAATAGGTACATTTTATTTTCACATTTGTATAAATACTAGGAGCCGATGTAACTTGACATGGCCTCACTAAATAGAACATTTAGTGTAACTGTCAATGGAACACGACCCAGCCTTTACATAACTTACATTTCTGAATTAGATAATAAGATAATTCAGCACATGTTTCGTAATTCAGGGAGAGTGAATGATGTGTAGGTCAACATTACAGAAGTAGGCCTGTTTGATGTGTAGGTCAACATCACAGAAGTAGGCCTATATGATATTTAATATGTTGGCCAACATCACAGAAGTAGGCCTATATGATATTTCATATGTTGGTCAACATCACAGAAGTAGGCCTATATGATATTTCATATGTTGGTCAACATTACAGAAGTAGGCCTATATGATGTTTGAGATGTCTAACCTGGTTTTTATATGCGCTCCGGACAGTGCCGTGACCTGATACAACATCATCATCAATGCCATAATCAGGGGCGGATTCAATGTCTGAAGGAAGGCTGTGGCTCTCGTCGTCTTCCGATTCAGCATAGTCTGGGACAGGCTCCAGATTTTGGTGCTTCTGAATTTCTTGAACAACAAACCTGGACAGCGAAAGAGATACAAGAAATTAAGTCATCATTAGACCATCTTTATTTTAATTTTTTTTAAATTGCTATCACTAGTGGTAGAAACAAAATATGTGCAGGCCTACCTTGCAAAGTCATCCTCGGAATGAGAACCGCTGAACCAATCAATTCGGGTACTGGACATGAGATGAAGAAATGTACCCCAGCGATGCATGATCATGCCGACAAACTGTAATGGAGAAATTATAACTGTCTCGTGAACTTAATGATTTATTAAACTATTGCATGTAGCCTAAATAGAACACAACAGTCTCTCTGGTAAACATCAGAGATGTTCCTAGTACTGACAGTGCAAGAGAAAGTACTGACAGTGCAAGGGTGAGTACTGACATTGCAAGAGTGAGTACTTACAGTGCAAGAGTGAATACTGACAGTGCAAGAGTGGTACTGACAGTGCAAGAGTGGTACTGACAGTACAAGAGTGGTACTGACAGTGTAAGAATGGTACTAAAAGTACAAGAGCGACTACTGATAGTGCAAATGCGAGTTCAAGTACAACTAAACATGTTTTTTAAATGCAGGTAAGACTGTGAGTACTGGGGTAAAATAATTATCAAGTACCCTCATATCTGGTGAAACAAGTATCAAGTACCCAGGGCCGCTTTATCAACTAGACACAGTAGGCACTGTGCCTATGGCCTACGGACTTTTCAAGGGCCTACGAAAGCCAAAACATAAATTGAAAACAAGTTCAAGAATGCCAGTAAAATTTAATAATGTTTGTATTAAAGTAACTATATATAACGGTCTGAAATGAGCACCGGAGCAATTCAAGCTGCAGTGCTGTAGATCTGTAAATTACAGTAAGTTAACTTTTCGGCTCTTTGTCTTAGCAAAGTCACATATAAAGTCCTCAAAGTTTATTTAGATTTCAAATCGCAAAGAAGTGCGGGTGCATTCTTGAAAAATATTAAAAATGAAGTCGGGGAGGGCCTACGACTTTAAAGTGCCTTGGGCCTACGACGACCTTAAAACGGCCCTAGTATCAATAGAACAGACTGTACTATAAGAAAGTCTGTCTAGCACCAATAAACTGTAGTAAAGATGAATTAATATTCTAGTGAATATACGTAGATATAATAATGTATTAAATATAATAGTTAAGTTATCTAATAGAGCATAGTGAAAAAAGGTAATAGTGCAGAGTGAAGTTACGTTATAGTGACAAAAGGTTATAGTGTGTAGTGAAATAAGGTAATAGTGTAAAGTGAAGTAAGGTCGTAATAGTGTAAAGTGAAGTTAGGTAATAGTGTATTGTGAAATAAGGTAATAGTGTAAAGTGAAGTAAGGTAATAGTGTATAATAAAGTAAGGTGATAGTGTATAGTAAAGTACGGTAATAGTGTATACTGAAGTAAGGTAATAGTGTATAGGGATTAAGATCATCACCTGAACGACCATGACTGATGCGAAGATGACCAAAAACAACAAAGACATTGGCTCATATTTTTTCACGATGTAGTAATCCTTCAGAGCATCTTCCGAAGTCTGGAGTTGAAGTGCGATGACCGTCCATAGAAAATTGAGCATGATGTAGATGAAGACAACATTGTTGCGAACCTCCAGAAGATCTGCCGCAATCTTCTCTTTCTGCTCTTTGTTCTCCTCAATCGGGTATAAATATTTCTTGATCAGGAACTTCCAAAACTCATGCTCAGAATTGTCCAAGACTTCCACCGGACCGGTGCCCATATCTTCAAGATGAAGCCAGTGCGGGTTGTCCGGGTCAGGCTCGTAGCCAGTAACCTCCTTTTTGACTTTCTTGGGTTTCGCGGGCTCGGCGTTGACGGGTTTCGACGGCTCCTGCGGCTTCGCTGTCTGCGACTGCTCAAGTTGACCTTGCTGAAGGTCATGCCTCAAGCCCCATATGTTTCTTATAATTTCCCTCAGCTCGTTCACAATGTTCATCAGACCGATGGTTGTGAAAATGTTCCAAGATTTCTTCTTCTTCTTTTTCTCTTCTTCCGCTTTCTTGATTGCCTCTTCTTCTTCCGCTGTCATTTTCTTGGGGACCTCTCTGGTACCCCAGGAGACGTTGTTCAGATTGCAAAGGTAGAAGACGGTCAGCAGGATGAAGGTGGATGGCACGACCAGGAAGTACAGTGCCCCGTACACCAGGCAGTAGATCTCTTGTGGGTGGAGCAGCGCGGCGGTGATGAAGATGACGCCCAAGCCGGTGATGAAGACAACGTTGGGACTGCTGAAGTTTTCCGTTGCTATGGAGATGATCGTTCCCACTGTGGCTATCATCATGACAACCGTGTATATGGCTGTCAATACGGCGCCGACCTTTACCTGGGTGGGATGAATAAGAGATGTTATTAACAGTGTTAAGTCATAGAATAAAGCGACTGGTTGAACCCTCTAGTGGTATCTTAAAGTGTTGGCTGTGATCCGTTAGTGGATCGCGGACAATATATAATGGGTCGGCACATAATTTCATTTAATTATTAATTGTCCCACTATCTATGTGAGTCGAATAAAATCATATTTCTCTATATGTTAAAAATCTTAAATTTATTTATCTGCAAAGTAAAAGTGGAAAATTTATATATAAAAGTTTGTTCAATTTCTTATATTGTATTTACTTTGCTGGTGGGTTATGACAATAAAAACAGTTTTCAATGAAGCGTAAAAGTTTGAGAGCCACGGCTCTGTAAAAAATCTTTAAATCTGATGAACTAATAAATAATAGTTCTGCCTGTTTTATTTTGTATTAAAAGGTCACCAATTCATGGGTAAATTAACAACAGTGTGATCATATTCTCTGTACCTGTGTATTCGTTTTGGTTGTTAGACACACCACAATGTACAGCGCCACTGGCACCACTGAGAGGACGTAGGACCACCAGTTGTTGAGACCAATGACTGCATGGTAGGAACTTGTGATCATCAGCACCACAGTTGAAGGAGCCAAGATGGACGAAGCCATCAGAGTGAACTAGACGTTTTATAGGCACACAAACATTTACTGTTAGCTCATTGTCATAACAACAAAATTACTGTTAGCTCATTGTCATAACAACAAAATTACTGTTAGCTCATTGTCATAACAACAAACATTTACTGTTAGCTCATTGTCATAACAACAAAATTACTGTTAGCTCATTGTCATAACAACAAAATTACTGTTAGCTCATTGTTATAACAACAACATTACTGTTAGCTCATTGTCATAACAACAAAATTACTGTTAGCTCATTGTCATAACAACAAAATTACTGTTAGCTCATTGTCATAACAACAAACATTTACTGTTAGCTCATTGTCATAACAACAAAAATTACTGTTAGCTCATTGTCATAACAACAAAATTACTGTTAGCTCATTGTCATAACAACAAACATTTACTGTTAGCTCATTGTCATAACAACAAAATTACTGTTAGCTCATTGTCATAACAACAAAATTACTGTTAGCTCATTGTCATAACAACAAAATTACTGTTAGCTCATTGTCATAACAACAAAATTACTGTTAGCTCATTGTCATAACAACAAAATTACTGTTAGCTCATTGTCATAACAACACAATCACTGTTAGCTCATTGTCATAACAACAAACATTTACTGTTAGCTCATTGTCATAACAACAAAATTACTGTTAGCTCATTGTCATAACAACAAAATTACTGTTAGCTCATTGTCATAACAACAAAATTACTGTTAGCTCATTGTCATAACAACAAAATTACTGTTAGCTCATTGTCATAACAACAAAATTACTGTTAGCTCATTGTCATAACAACAAAATTACTGTAAGCTCATTGTCATAACAACACAATCACTGTTAGCTCATTGTCATAACAACAAAATTACTGTTAGCTCATTGTCATAACAACAAAATTACTGTTAGCTCATTGTCATAACAACAAAATTACTGTTAGCTCATTGTTATAACAACAACATTACTGTTAGCTCATTGTCATAACAACAAAATTACTGTTAGCTCATTGTCATAACAACAAAATTACTGTTAGCTCATTGTCATAACAACAAACATTTACTGTTAGCTCATTGTCATAACAACAAAATTACTGTTAGCTCATTGTCATAACAACAAAATTACTGTTGGCTCATTGTCATAACAACAAAATTACTGTTAGCTCATTGTCATAACAACAAACATTTACTGTTAGCTCATTGTCATAACAACAAAATTACTGTTAGCTCATTGTCATAACAACAAAATTACTGTTAGCTCATTGTCATAACAACAAACATTTACTGTTAGCTCATTGTCATAACAACAAAATTACTGTTAGCTCATTGTCATAACAACAAAAATTACTGTTAGCTCATTGTCATAACAACAAAATTACTGTTAGCTCATTGTCATAACAACAAACATTTACTGTTAGCTCATTGTCATAACAACAAAATTACTGTTAGCTCATTGTCATAACAACAAAATTACTGTTAGCTCATTGTCATAACAACAAAATTACTGTTAGCTCATTGTCATAACAACAAAATTACTGTTAGCTCATTGTCATAACAACAAAATTACTGTTAGCTCATTGTCATAACAACAAACATTACTGTTAGCTCATTGTCATAACAACAAAATTACTGTTAGCTCATTGTCATAACAACAAAATTACTGTTAGCTCATTGTCATAACAACAAACATTTACTGTTAGCTCATTGTCATAACAACAAAATTACTGTTAGCTCATTGTCATAACAACAAAATTACTGTTAGCTCATTGTCATAACAACAAAATTACTGTTAGCTCATTGTCATAACAACAAAATTACTGTTAGCTCATTGTCATAACAACAAAATTACTGTTAGCTCCATTGTCATAACAACAAAATTACTGTTAGCTCATTGTCATAACAACAAAATTACTGTTAGCTCATTGTCATAAACAACAAACATTACTGTTAGCTCATTGTCATAACAACAAAATTACTGTTAGCTCATTGTCATAACAACAAAATTACTGTTAGCTCATTGTCATAACAACAAAATTACTGTTAGCTCATTGTCATAACAACAAAATTACTGTTAGCTCATTGTCATAACAACAAAATTACTGTTAGCTCATTGTCATAACAACAAAATTACTGTTAGCTCATTGTCATAACAACAAAATTACTGTTAGCTCATTGTCATAACAACAAAATTACTGTTAGCTCATTGTCATAACAACAAAATTACTGTTAGCTCATTGTCATAACAACAAAATTACTGTTAGCTCATTGTCATAACAACAAAATTACTGTTAGCTCATTGTCATAACAACAAAATTACTGTTAGCTCATTGTCATAACAACAAAATTTACTGTTAGCTCATTGTCATAACAACAAAATTACTGTTAGCTCATTGTCATAACAACAAAATTACTGTTAGCTCATTGTCATAACAACAAAATTACTGTTAGCTCATTGTCATAACAACAAACATTTACTGTTAGCTCATTGTCATAACAACAAAATTACTGTTAGCTCATTGTCATAACAACAAAATTACTGTTAGCTCATTGTCATAACAACAAACATTTACTGTTAGCTCATTGTCATAACAACAAAATTACTGTTAGCTCATTGTCATAACAACAAAATTACTGTTAGCTCATTGTCATAACAACAAAATTACTGTTAGCTCATTGTCATAACAACAAAATTACTGTTAGCTCATTGTCATAACAACAAAATGTTAGCTCATTGTCATAGCTCACTTGTCATTGTCATAACAACAAAATTACTGTTAGCTCATTGTCATAACAACAAAATTACTGTTAGCTCATTGTCATAACAACAAAATTACTGTTAGCTCATTGTCATAACAACAAAATTACTGTTAGCTCATTGTCATAACAACAATATTACTGCTAGCTCATTGTCATAACAACACAATTACTGTTAGCTCATTGTCATAACAACAAAATTACTGTTAGCTCATTGTCATAACAACAAAATTACTGTTAGCTCATTGTCATAACAAACAAAATTACTGTTAGCTCATTGTCATAACAACAAAATTACTGTTAGCTCATTGTCATAACAACAAACATTACTGTTAGCTCATTGTCATAACAACAAAATTACTGTTAGCTCATTGTCATAACAACAAAATTATTGTTAGCAATATTATTGTTATTGTCATAACAACAAAATTACTGTTAGCTCATTGTCATAACAACAAAATTACTGTTAGCTCATTGTCATAACAACAAAATTACTGTTAGCTCATTGTCATAACAACAAAATTACTGTTAGCTCATTGTCATAACAACAAAATTACTGTTAGCTCATTGTCATAACAACAAAATTACTGTTAGCTCATTGTCATAACAACAAAATTACTGTTAGCTCATTGTCATAACAACAAAATTACTGTTAGCTCATTGTCATATAACAACAAAATCACTGTTAGCTCATTGTCATAACAACAAAATTACTGTTAGCTCATTGTCATAACAACAAAATTACTGTTAGCTCATTGTCATAACAACAAAATTACTGTTAGCTCATTGTCATAACAACAAAATTACTGTTAGCTCATTGTCATAACAACAAAATTACTGTTAGCTCATTGTCATAACAACAAAATTACTGTTAGCTCATTGTCATAACAACAAAATTACTGTTAGCTCATTGTCGTAACAACAAAATTACTGTTAGCTCATTGTCATAACAACAAAATTACTGTTAGCTCATTGTCATAACAACACAATCACTGTTAGCTCATTGTCATAACAACAAAATTACTGTTAGCTCATTGTCATAACAACAAAATTACTGTTAGCTCATTGTCATAACAACAAAATTACTGTTAGCTCATTGTCATAACAACAAAATTACTGTTAGCTCATTGTCATAACAACAAAATTACTGTTAGCTCATTGTCATAACAACAAAATTACTGTTAGCTCATTGTCATAACAACAAAATTACTGTTAGCTCATTGTCATAACAACAAAATTACTGTTAGCTCATTGTCATAACATAAGCAACAAAATTTGTCACTGTTAGCTCATTGTCATAACAACAAAATTACTGTTAGCTCATTGTCATAACAACAAAATTACTGTTAGCTCATTGTCATAACAACAAAATTACTGTTAGCTCATTGTCATAACAACAAAAATTTACTGTTAGCTCATTGTCATAACAACAAAATTACTGTTAGCTCATTGTCATAACAACAAAATTACTGTTAGCTCATTGTCATAACAACAAAATTACTGTTAGCTCATTGTCATAACAACAAAATTACTGTTAGCTCATTGTCATATAACAACACAATCACTGTTAGCTCATTGTCATAACAACAAAATTACTATTAGCTCATTGTCATAACAACAAAATTACTGTTAGCTCATTGTCATAACAACAAAATTACTGTTAGCTCATTGTCATAACAACAAAATTACTGTTAGCTCATTGTCATAACAACAAAATTACTGTTAGCTCATTGTCATAACAACAAAATTACTGTTAGCTCATTGTCATAACAACAAAATTACTGTTAGCTCATTGTCATAACAACAAAATTACTGTTAGCTCATTGTCATAACAACAAAATTACTGTTAGCTCATTGTCATATAACAACACAATCACTGTTAGCTCATTGTCATAACAACAAAATTACTATTAGCTCATTGTCATAACAACAAAATTACTGTTAGCTCATTGTCATAACAACAAAATTACTGTTAGCTCATTGCCATAAGAACGAAATTACTGTTAGCTCATTGTCATAACAACAAAATTACTGTTAGCTCATTGTCATAACAACAAAATTACTGTTAGCTCATTGTCATAACAACAAAATTACTGTTAGCTCATTGTCATAACAACAAAATTACTGTTAGCTCATTGTCATAACAACAAAATTACTGTTAGCTCATTGTCATAACAACAAAATTACTGTTAGCTCATTGTCATAACAACAAAATTACTGTTAGCTCATTGTCATAACAACAAAATTACTGTTAGCTCATTGTCATAACAACAAAATTACTGTTAGCTCATTGTCATAACAACAAAATTACTGTTAGCTCATTGTCATAACAACAAACATTTACTGTTAGCTCATTGTCATAACAACAAAATTACTGTTAGCTCATTGTCATAACAACAAAATTACTGTTAGCTCATTGTCATAACAACAAAATTACTGTTAGCTCATTGTCATAACAACAAATTACTGTTAGCTCATTGTCATAACAACAAAAAACATTACTGTTAGCTCATTGTCATAACAACAAAATTACTGTTAGCTCATTGTCATAACAACAAAATTACTGTTAGCTCATTGTCATAACAACAAAATTACTGTTAGCTCATTGTCATAACAACAAACATTACTGTTAGCTCATTGTCATAACAACAAAATTACTGTTAGCTCATTGTCATAACAACTAAATTACTGTTAGCTCATTGTCATAACAACAAAATTACTGTTAGCTCATTGTCATAACAACAAAATTACTGTTAGCTCATTGTCATAACAACAAAATTACTGTTAGCTCATTGTCATAACAACAAAATTACTGTTAGCTCATTGTCATAACAACAAAATTACTGTTAGCTCATTGTCATAACAACAAAATTACTGTTAGCTCATTGTCATAACAACAAAATTACTGTTAGCTCATTGACATTACTGTTAGCTCATTGTCATAACAACAAAATTACTGTTAGCTCATTGTCATAACAACAAAATTACTGTTAGCTCATTGTCATAACAACAAAATTACTGTTAGCTCATTGTCATAACAACAAAATTACTGTTAGCTCATTGTCATAACAACAAAATTACTGTTAGCTCATTGTCATAACAACAAAATTACTGTTAGCTCATTGTCATAACAACAAAATTTACTGTTAGCTCATTGTCATAACAACAAAATTACTGTTAGCTCATTGTCATAACAACAAAATTACTGTTAGCTCATTGTCATAACAACAAACATTTACTGTTAGCTCATTGTCATAACAACAAAATTACTGTTAGCTCATTGTCATAACAACAAAATTACTGTTAGCTCATTGTCATAACAACAAAATTACTGTTAGCTCATTGTCATAACAACAAAATTACTGTTAGCTCATTGTCATAACAACAAAATTACTGTTAGCTCATTGTCATAACAACAAAATTACTGTTAGCTCATTGTCATAACAACAAAATTACTGTTAGCTCATTGTCATAACAACAAAAGCTCATTACTGTTAGCTCATTGTCATAACAACAAAATTACTGTTAGCTCATTGTCATAACAACAAAATTACTGTTAGCTCATTGTCATAACAACAAAATTACTGTTAGCTCATTGTCATAACAACAAAATTACTGTTAGCTCATTGTCATAACAACAAAATTACTGTTAGCTCATTGTCATAACAACAAAATTACTGTTAGCTCATTGTCATAACAACAAAATTTACTGTTAGCTCATTGTCATAACAACAAAATTACTGTTAGCTCATTGTCATAACAACAAAATTACTGTTAGCTCATTGCCATAAGAACAAAATTACTGTTAGCTCATTGACATAACAACAAAATTACTGTTAGCTCATTGTCATAACAACAAAATTACTGTTAGCTCATTGTCGTAACAACAAAATTACTGTTAGCTCATTGTCATAACAACAAAATTACTGTTAGCTCATTGTCATAACAACAAAATTACTGTTAGCTCATTGTCATAACAACAAAATTACTGTTAGCTCATTGTCATAACAACAAAATTACTGTTAGCTCATTGTCATAACAACAAAATTACTGTTAGCTCATTGTCATAACAACAAAATTACTGTTAGCTCATTGTCATAACAACAAAATTACTGTTAGCTCATTGTCATAACAACAAAATTACTGTTAGCTCATTGTCATAACAACAAAATTACTGTTAGCTCATTGTCATAACAACAAAAAATTACTGTTAGCTCATTGTCATAACAACAAAATTACTGTTAGCTCATTGTCATAACAACAAAATTACTGTTAGCTCATTGTCATAACAACAAAATTACTGTTAGCTCATTGTCATAACAACAAAATTACTGTTAGCTCATTGTCATAACAACAAAATTACTGTTAGCTCATTGTCATAACAACAAACATTTACTGTTAGCTCATTGTCATAACAACAAAATTACTGTTAGCTCATTGTCATAACAACAAAATTACTGTTAGCTCATTGTCATAACAACAAACATTACTGTTAGCTCATTGTCATAACAACAAACATTACTGTTAGCTCATTGTCATAACAACAAAATTACTGTTAGCTCATTGTCATAACAACAAAATTACTGTTAGCTCATTGCCATAAGAACAAAATTACTGTTAGCTCATTGTCATAACAACAAAATTACTGTTAGCTCATTGTCATAACAACAAAATTACTGTTAGCTCATTGTCATAACAACAAAATTTACTGTTAGCTCATTGTCATAACAACAAAATTACTGTTAGCTCATTGTCATAACAACAAAATTACTGTTAGCTCATTGTCATAACAACAAAATTACTGTTAGCTCATTGTCATAACAACAAACTGTTAGCTCATTGGCCATAACAACAAAAATTACCGTTAGCTCATTGTCATAACAACAAAATTACTGTTAGCTCATTGTCATAACAACAAAATTACTGTTAGCTCATTGTCATAACAACAAAATTACTGTTAGCTCATTGTCATAACAACAAAATTACTGTTAGCTCATTGTCATAACAACAAAATTACTGTTAGCTCATTGTCATAACAACAAAATCACTGTTAGCTCATTGTCATAACAACAAAATTACTGTTAGCTCATTGTCATAACAACAAAATTACTGTTAGCTCATTGTCATAACAACAAAATTACTGTTAGCTCATTGTCATAACAACAAAATTACTGTTAGCTCATTGTCATAACAACAAAATTACTGTTAGCTCATTGTCATAACAACACAATCACTGTTAGCTCATTGTCATAACAACAAAATTACTGTTAGCTCATTGTCATAACAACAAAATTACTGTTAGCTCATTGTCATAACAACAAAATTACTGTTAGCTCATTGTCATAACAACAAAATTACTGTTAGCTCATTGTCATAACAACAAAATTACTGTTAGCTCATTGTCATAACAACAAAATTACTGTTAGCTCATTGTCATAACAACAAACATTACTGTTAGCTCATTGTCATAACAACAAAATTACTGTTAGCTCATTGTCATAACAACAAAATTACTGTTGGCTCATTGTCATAACAACAAAATTACTGTTAGCTCATTGTCATAACAACAAAATTACTGTTAGCTCATTGTCATAACAACAAAATTACTGTTGGCTCATTGACATAACAACAAAATTACTGTTAGCTCATTGTCATAACAACAAAATTACTGTTAGCTCATTGTCATAACAACAAAATTACTGTTAGCTCATTGTCATAACAACAAAATTACTGTTAGCTCATTGTCATAACAACAAAATTACTGTTAGCTCATTGTCATAACAACAAAATTACTGTTAGCTCATTGTCATAACAACAAAATTACTGTTAGCTCATTGTCATAACAACAAAATTACTGTTAGCTCATTGTCATAACAACAAAATTACTGTTAGCTCATTGTCATAACAACAAAATTACTGTTAGCTCATTGTCATAACAACAAAATTACTGTTAGCTCATTGTCATAACAACAAACATTACTGTTAGCTCATTGTCATAACAACAAAATTACTGTTAGCTCATTGTCATAACAACAAAATTACTGTTAGCTCATTGTCATAACAACAAACATTTACTGTTAGCTCATTGTCATAACAACAAAAATTACTGTTAGCTCATTGTCATAACAACAAAATTACTGTTAGCTCATTGTCATAACAACAAACATTTACTGTTAGCTCATTGTCATAACAACAAAATTACTGTTAGCTCATTGTCATAACAACAAAATTACTGTTAGCTCATTGTCATAACAACAAAATTACTGTTAGCTCATTGTCATAACAACAAAATTACTGTTAGCTCATTGTCATAACAACAAAATTACTGTTAGCTCATTGTCATAACAACACAATCACTGTTAGCTCATTGTCATAACAACAAAATTACTGTTAGCTCATTGTCATAACAACAAAATTACTGTTAGCTCATTGTCATAACAACAAAATTACTGTTAGCTCATTGTCATAACAACAAACATTACTGTTAGCTCATTGTCATAACAACAAAATTACTGTTAGCTCATTGTCATAACAACAAAATTACTGTTAGCTCATTGTCATAACAACAAACATTCACTGTTAGCTCATTGTCATAACAACAAAATTACTGTTAGCTCATTGTCATAACAACAAAATTACTGTTAGCTCATTGTCATAACAACAAAATTACTGTTAGCTCATTGTCATAACAACAAACATTTACTGTTAGCTCATTGTCATAACAACAAAATTACTGTTAGCTCATTGTCATAACAATAAACATTTACTGTTAGCTCATTGTCATAACAACAAAATTACTGTTAGCTCATTGTCATAACAACAAAATTACTGTTAGCTCATTGTCATAACAACAAAATTACTGTTAGCTCATTGTCATAACAACAAAATTACTGTTAGCTCATTGTCATAACAACAAAATTACTGTTAGCTCATTGTCATAACAACAAAATTACTGTTAGCTCATTGTCATAACAACAAAATTACTGTTGGGGCTCATTGTCATAACATTACTGTTAGCTCATTGTCATAACAACAAAATTACTGTTAGCTCATTGTCATAACAACAAAATTACTGTTAGCTCATTGTCATAACAACAAAATTACTGTTAGCTCATTGTCATAACAACAAAATTACTGTTAGCTCATTGTCATAACAACAAACATTTATCGTTAGCTCATTGTCATAACAACAAAATTACTGTTAGCTCATTGTCATAACAACAAAATTACTGTTAGCTCATTGTCATAACAACAAAATTACTGTTAGCTCATTGTCATAACAACAAAATTACTGTTAGCTCATTGTCATAACAACAAACATTTACTGTTAGCTCATTGTCATAACAACAAAATTACTGTTAGCTCATTGTCATAACAACAAAATTACTGTTAGCTCATTGTCATAACAACAAACATTTACTGTTAGCTCATTGTCATAACAACAAAATTACTGTTAGCTCATTGTCATAACAACAAAATTACTGTTAGCTCATTGTCATAACAACAAAATTACTGTTAGCTCATTGTCATAACAACAAAATTACTGTTAGCTCATTGTCATAACTACATTACTGTTAGCTCATTGTCATAACAACAAAATTACTGTTAGCTCATTGTCATAACAACAAAATTACTGTTAGCTCATTGTCATAACAACAAAATTACTGTTAGCTCATTGTCATAACAACAAAATTACTGTTAGCCATTGCCATAAGAACAAAAATTACTGTTAGCTCATTGACATAACAACAAAATTACTGTTAGCTCATTGTCATAACAACAAAATTACTGTTAGCTCATTGTCATAACAACAAAATTACTGTTAGCTCATTGTCATAACAACAAAATTACTGTTAGCTCATTGTCATAACAACAAAATTACTGTTAGCTCATTGTCATAACAACAAAATTACTGTTAGCTCATTGTCATAACAACAAAATTACTGTTAGCTCATTGTCATAACAACAAAATTACTGTTAGCTCATTGTCATAACAACAAAATTACTGTTAGCTCATTGTCATAACAACAAAATTACTGTTAGCTCATTGTCATAACAACAAAATTACTGTTAGCTCATTGTCATAACAACAAAATTACTGTTAGCTCATTGCTCAAAATTACTGTTAGCTCATTGTCATATAACAACAACAATCACTGTTAGCTCATTGTCATAAACAACAAAAATTACTGTTAGCTCATTGTCATAACAACAAAATTACTGTTAGCTCATTGTCATCAACAACAAAATTACTGTTAGCTCATTGTCATAACAACAAACATTACTGTTAGCTCATTGTCATAACAACAAAATTACTGTTAGCTCATTGTCATAACAACAAAATTACTGTTAGCTCATTGTCGTATACAACACAATCATTGTTAGCTCATTGTCATAACAACAAAATTACTATTAGCTCATTGTCATAACACAACAATTACTGTTAGCTCATTGTCATAACAACAAACGTTACTGTTAGCTCATTGTCAATAACAACAAAATTACTGTTAGCTCATTGTCATAACAACAAAATTACTGTTAGCTCATTGTCATAACAACAAATCATTACTGTTAGCTCATTGTCATAACAACAAAATTACTGTTAGCTCATTGTCATAACAACAAAATTACTGTTAGCTCATTGTCATAACAACAAAATTACTGTTAATCATTGTCATAACAACAAACATTTACTGTTAGCTCATTGTCATAACAACAAAAATTACTGTTAGCTCATTGTCATAACAACAAAATTACTGTTAGCTCATTGTCATAACAACAAACATTACTGTTAGCTCATTGTCATAACAACAAAATTACTGTTAGCTCATTGTCATAACAACAAAATTACTGTTAGCTCATTGTCATAACAACAAACTGTTATTTGTCACTGTTAGCTCATTGTCATAACAACAAAATTACTGTTAGCTCATTGTCATAACAACAAAATTACTGTTAGCTCATTGCTCATAACAACAAAATTACTGTTAGCTCATTGTCATAACAACAAAATTACTGTTAGCTCATTGTCATAACAACAAAATTACTGTTAGCTCATTGTCATAACAACAAAATTACTGTTAGCTCATTGTCATAACAACAAAATTACTGTTAGCTCATTGTCATAACAACAAAATTACTGTTAGCTCATTGTCATAACAACAAAATTACTGTTAGCTCATTGCCATAACAACAAAATTACTTTTAGCTCATTGTCATAACAACAAAATTACTGTTAGCTCATTGTCATAACAACAAAATTACTGTTAGCTCATTGTCATATAACAACACAATCACTGTTAGCTCATTGTCATAACAACAAAATTACTATTAGCTCATTGTCATAACAACAAAATTACTGTTAGCTCATTGTCATAACAACAAAATTACTGTTAGCTCATTGTCATAACAACAAAATTACTGTTAGCTCATTGTCATAACAACAAAATTACTGTTAGCTCATTGTCATAACAACAAAATTACTGTTAGCTCATTGTCATAACAACAAAATTACTGTTAGCTCATTGTCATAACAACAAAATTACTGTTAGCTCATTGTCATAACAACAAAATTACTGTTAGCTCATTGTCATAACAACAAAATTACTGTTAGCTCATTGTCATAACAACAAAATTACTGTTAGCTCATTGTCATAACAACAAAATTACTGTTAGCTCATTGTCATAACAACAACATTACTGTTAGCTCATTGTCATAACAACAAAATTACTGTTAGCTCATTGTCATAACAACAAAATTACTGTTAGCTCATTGCCATAACAACAAAATTACTGTTAGCTCATTGTCATAACAACAAAATTACTGTTAGCTCATTGTCATAACAACAAAATTACTGTTAGCTCATTGTCATAACAACAAAATTACTGTTAGCTCATTGTCATAACAACAAAATTACTGTTAGCTCATTGTCATAACAACAAAATTACTGTTAGCTCATTGTCATAACAACAAAATTACTGTTAGCTCATTGTCATAACAACAAACATTTACTGTTAGCTCATTGTCATAACAACAAAATTACTGTTAGCTCATTGTCATAACAACAAAATTACTGTTGGCTCATTGTCATAACAACAAAATTACTGTTAGCTCATTGTCATAACAACAAACATTTACTGTTAGCTCATTGTCATAACAACAAAAATTACTGTTAGCTCATTGTCATAACAACAAAATTACTGTTAGCTCATTGTCATAACAACAAACATTTACTGTTAGCTCATTGTCATAACAACAAAATTACTGTTAGCTCATTGTCATAACAACAAAATTACTGTTAGCTCATTGTCATAACAACAAAATTACTGTTAGCTCATTGTCATAACAACAAAATTACTGTTAGCTCATTGTCATAACAACAAAATTACTGTTAGCTCATTGTCATAACAACAAAATTACTGTTAGCTCATTGTCATAACAACAAAATTACTGTTAGCTCATTGTCATAACAACAAAATTACTGTTAGCTCATTGTCATAACAACAAAATTACTGTTAGCTCATTGTCATAACAACAAACATTTACTGTTAGCTCATTGTCATAACAACAAAATTACTGTTAGCTCATTGTCATAACAACAAAATTACTGTTAGCTCATTGTCATAACAACAAACATTACTGTTAGCTCATTGTCATAACAACAAAATTACTGTTAGCTCATTGTCATAACAACAAAATTACTGTTAGCTCATTGTCATAACAACAAAATTACTGTTAGCTCATTGTCATAACAACAAAATTACTGTTAGCTCATTGTCATAACAACAAAATTACTGTTAGCTCATTGTCATAACAACAAAATTACTGTTAGCTCATTGTCATAACAACAAAATTACTGTTAGCTCATTGTCATAACAACAAAATTACTGTTAGCTCATTGTCATAACAACAAAATTACTGTTAGCTCATTGTCATAACAACAAAATTACTGTTAGCTCATTGTCATAACAACAAAATTACTGTTAGCTCATTGTCATAACAACAAAATTACTGTTAGCTCATTGTCATAACAACAAAATTACTGTTAGCTCATTGTCATAACAACAAAATTACTGTTAGCTCATTGTCAAAACAACACAATTACTGTTAGCTCATTGTCATAACAACAAAATTACTGTTAGCTCATTGTCATAACAACAAAATTACTGTTAGCTCATTGTCATAACAACAAAATTACTGTTAGCTCATTGTCATAACAACAAAATTACTGTTAGCTCATTGTCATAACAACAAAATTACTGTTAGCTCATTGTCATATAACAACACAATCACTGTTAGCTCATTGTCATAACAACAAAATTACTATTAGCTCATTGTCATAACAACAAAATTACTGTTAGCTCATTGTCATAACAACAAAATTACTGTTAGCTCATTGTCATAACAACAAAATTACTGTTAGCTCATTGTCATAACAACAAAATTACTGTTAGCTCATTGTCATAACAACAAAATTACTGTTAGCTCATTGTCATAACAACAAAATTACTGTTAGCTCATTGTCATAACAACAAAATTACTGTTAGCTCATTGTCATAACAACAAAATTACTGTTAGCTCATTGTCATAACAACAACCATTACTGTTAGCTCATTGTCATAACAACAAAACTGTTAGCTCATTGTCATAACAACAAAATTACTGTTAGCTCATTGTCATAACAACAAAACTGTTAGCTCATTGTCATAGCTGTTAGCTCATTGTCATAACAACAAAATTACTGTTAGCTCATTGTCATAACAACAAAATTATTGTTAGCTCATTGTCATAACAACAAAATTACTGTTAGCTCATTGTCATAACAACAAAATTACTGTTAGCTCATTGTCATAATAACAAAATTACTGTTAGCTCAACAACAACAAAATTACTGTTAGCTCATTGTCATAACAACAAAACTGTTAGCTCATTGTCATATAACAACACAATCACTGTTAGCTCATTGTCATAACAACAAAATTACTGTTAGCTCATTGTCATAACAACAAAATTACTGTTAGCTCATTGTCATAACAACAAAATTACTGTTAGCTCATTGTCATAACAACAAAATTACTGTTAGCTCATTGTCATAACAACAAAATTACTGTTAGCTCATTGTCATAACAACAAAATTACTGTTAGCTCATTGTCATAACAACAAAATTACTGTTAGCTCATTGTCATAACAACAAAATTACTGTTAGCTCATTGTCATAACAACAAAATTACTGTTAGCTCATTGTCATAACAACAAAATTACTGTTAGCTCATTGTCATAACAACAAAATTACTGTTAGCTCATTGTCATAACAACAAAATTACTGTTAGCTCATTGTCATAACAACAAAATTACTGTTAGCTCATTGTCATAACAACAAAATTACTGTTAGCTCATTGTCATAACAACAAACATTTACTGTTAGCTCATTGTCATAACAACAAAATTACTGTTAGCTCATTGTCATAACAACAAAATTACTGTTAGCTCATTGTCATAACAACAAAATTACTGTTAGCTCATTGTCATAACAACAAACATTTACTGTTAGCTCATTGTCATAACAACAAAATTACTGTTAGCTCATTGTCATAACAACAAAATTACTGTTAGCTCATTGTCATAACAACAAACATTACTGTTAGCTCATTGTCATAACAAAATTACTGTTAGCTCATTGTCATAACAACAAAATTACTGTTAGCTCATTGTCATAACAACAAAATTACTGTTAGCTCATTGTCATAACAACAAAATTACTGTTAGCTCATTGTCATAACAACAAAATTACTGTTAGCTCATTGTCATAACAACAAAATTACTGTTAGCTCATTGTCATAACAACAAAATTACTATTAGCTCATTGTCATAACAACAAAATTACTGTTAGCTCATTGTCATAACAACAAAATTACTGTTAGCTCATTGTCATAACAACAAAATTACTGTTAGCTCATTGTCATAACAACAAAATTACTGTTAAGCTCATTGTCATAACAACAAAATTACTGTTAGCTCATTGTCATAACAACAAAATTACTGTTAGCTCATTGTCATAACAACAAAATTACTATTAGCTCATTGTCATAACAACAAAATTACTGTTAGCTCATTGTCATAACAACAAAATTACTGTTAGCTCATTGTCATAACAACAAAATTACTGTTAGCTCATTGTCATAACAACAAAATTACTGTTAGCTCATTGTCATAACAACAAAAATTTACTCTTAGCTCATTGTCATAACAACAAAATTACTGTTAGCTCATTGTTATAACAACAAAATTACTGTTAGCTCATTGTCATAACAACAAAATTACTGTTAGCTCATTGTCATAACAACAAAATTACTGTTAGCTCATTGTCATAACAACAAAATTACTGTTAGCTCATTGTCATAACAACAAAATTACTGTTAGCTCATTGTTCCATAACAACAAAATTACTGTTAGCTCATTGTCATAACAACAAAATTACTGTTAGCTCATTGTCATAACAACAAAAATTACCGTTAACGCCATCTCAATACAACAAAGCTACCGTTAAATAATTCTCATCACAACAAAATTAATCTCAATACAACAAAGTTACTGTTAACTTATTCTCAATAAAACACCCAGAAACATGCCAAGGCTGCAGTGGTATTTTGTGTCTACGTTTGATAGTAAGATAAGATATTTGATGAAATAATGAAATGAAACAAGTGCATTTAAAAATTGAAACATTTTAGAGGAACTAACTGTGATTGTCAGATATCAACATTTTTAATTTGGAATCTCACATTTCTAAAAACTTCCGAAAGTTTCCAAAAAGTTTGTTGCCGACTCCAATGTATCATCCTATCTGTAATAACTAGGTTTCTAAATATACTGAATTAAATGATGAATTAAGCAAACTTATGTTAAATAAACGCATTATGTATTTTTTTTTCTAAAGAAGACTAATATTGGATACGTCTATTACCTGATATAGAGTAATCTAGTGAATAATTACTCCTGTCTGATAGAAAAATATTTTCTTATATTGCATTTTTGAAAGATAAATACATTCATATCTAATTTTTTTTTTCAAGTCTGCTAAGTGATGGTTGTTGTACCTGATAGAGGACGTAGAGTCTGCTAATGTTGTCATTCAGTCTGACAGTATCTCTCCATGACGCTAGAAGGTCCATCATGTTGGCCAGGGTGGAAGGGGACCAACGACGTCTTTGATTGAAGAATTCGTTGAAAGTTTCAGGGGCGTAGGTCAGGGCGTCGGCGCCGGCACTGTAGTCAATACGATGTCCTTGTTGCAGTAACAGTGTACACAGCCACCTGTCTTCACCTGTGAAGGCGGTACAGTCGTATATTTGTTGACTGGTAAAAAATACATGTTTCAATGACTAGCACACAAACATGTGTACGTTTTTCTTGTATAGAATTATCTTCACATAGTTCAATAATTGTATTCAAACCACGGAGTCATACACGCCTATGGCCAACAGTTTTAAGAAAAGCCTTTAAACTTCCAGCCTGACTGACTGTTTTCCATTGGACTTAGGCGGAAATTTCCGTTATTTTTAAAAATATATATAATTAGTTAAGTTAAAGATTAAACATTATATATTTAATTATATAATTAATGGGTGGAGTTAGTTATATTCACATAAAATTCCATTTCGTACCTTGTATAACCTTGATTAAAGTCTATTTTAAAAAATAATTGTCATTTTTTCCAACCACAAGGGCAAACGACGAATGGTCGTCAAGGTGACCACGTCACTGATACAATGGAAATAAAACTATATAGAACACGATACAACAAGCATGAGGTCAAAGAGAGACATTATCAGTGTGGATATTGTAAAGAGTAGTACAAAGAGCCACAGCAAAGTATCATAATTGAATTAATGAGACTCGGTGAAAAAAAAATTAAATCAAAATTTTAGTAAATCTGATTCAATGGGAACTTTCTAGACTCAAATAATAGTTTTAACCCAATCCCGCCCGCCGGACTGTCTAATGCGGCATGTCGCCCACAAATAGTTTATATTTAATTTATATCAATTTATGCAAACACTCCATCCATCTGTTCTTGGTCTGGCCGGTCAAATTAACCAATCATAATGTAGCCCACCAGTAAAAAAAACGTTTGCCCACCACTGGTTTAAACCATCTATTGTTGACTACTCATTAATTATTTTAAATGTTCAAATTATATTGCATTAGACTCTTGCTTTAATTATTTAAAAAAAACTGTTTTCGGTAATACATTTGTTCAAAATATAGGCCCTATATATTAAATTTGATACTGAACAATCCATCTTTGATACCAACCCTGTTCAAATTGAATGAAATGTCTCGCTTCAGTGGGTTTGGTGGTGTACATCTTCATGACGTTATCATCCATGACGGCCGATCCCCTGAACAAACTAAAGCAGCCAGGACAACAGAGGACACACCCAAACACATGTTCAGCTGCCTTCTGGAGCCAGTGACCGATGGCATATTCAAACTGTTGGTACCACACCATAGGGCCTGAAGGGAGAATTAAGAGAATACTGGTCATTTAAACCAGTTGGTTGTACGGACAAGTACATGGACAGACAGACCGAGAGACTGTGGGACAGAGAGTAATATAATTAGACATACTGACAAAGATTAGATTGAAAGATTAGATCGATCGATCGATAGATAGGTAGATAGATAGATAGATAGATAGATAGATAGATAGATAGATAGATAGATAGATAGATAGATAGATAGATAGATAGATAGATAGATAGATAGATAGATAGATAGATAGATAGATAGATAGATAGATAGATAGATAGATAGATAGATAGATAGATAGATAGATAGATAGATAGATAGATAGATAGATAGATAGATAGATAGATAGATAGATAGATAGATAGATAGATAGATAGATAGATAGATAGATAGATAGATAGATAGATAGATAGATAGATAGATAGTACAGTACCTGAACCAATGGGATGGATTCGACCACACACAGCTCCGACCTTCTTGTTTTTCTTCATCCTGTCAATCAATAACTTCACAGAGTCCGGCCTGAAGTCTACATCCCCGTCCAACGTGAGAATAAATGTGTTCTCTGATGTCTCAACAATCTGAAAAAGTCAAAGTTCGTACGTTAGATACAAAATATCTAAATGTTGGCTAATATTTAAATGTGTCACTAATGGAACACAAGTAATTTTTGAAAACATCTAAATAATAAGCTTTGACATGACACATTGTATGAGCCAGTGCCCGTAGTTAATGTCAGATGACCATTTGGAGAGCGGCATTGGTTCTAAGAAGTCCCAGAATAAAAAAAAGTTTGAATTGTGACCTCCTCTTCCCGATAAACACCCGGGATAAACACAGTTTTAAAAAAAATTGCCAAACTCAAAGGTTGTAATAATTTCTGTAATTATATAAAAAAATTTGCCTTAAGTTGCTTACATTATAGTTTACATTATTCACTAGTCTATTTTTAGAAGAAAAAAAAAAGATTTTTGAAAATGTTCTGGTTCCATTTTGTTACTTAATTAATATTTCATGTAATATCGGCCAAAATCAATTCAGCCGCAGTCATTGGAAGTTCAGCTGCAGCCATTGGAAGTTCAGCTGCAGCCATTGGAAGTTCAGCTGCAGCCATTGGAAGTTCAGCTGCAGCCATTGGAAGTTCAGCTGCAGCTATTGGAAGTTCAGCTGCAGCCATTGGAAGTCCATACAAACCCCCAAGAACATTTCTCTTCGAGATGCGCCAAGGATAACTAAGATATTTAGCATTAGGACTCGAACTCGCAAATCTTCAGAATTATAACCTTACAGACCTTTTGTGCCACGTCAATTGGAAAACAAGTATGCAGACCTGCATTTATTCTGAATTAAGTTTTGTAAAAAGAAAATATAGAAGATTTCAACCTGTTCGTAATGTTCTGGTGGGACTCTCATTAGAAGTTGTTTCAGGGGCAAATTACTCTTTCCTCTCTTTTTATCCTTTCTGATTTTCTTTCTGTTTCTTAGATTAGAATTCGGTAGCGGAGTTCTTTCCTCTTCCTTGACCTCACTGCCGTCCCCAGCACCTAGTAGTCTGTAGCCAAGTAAGTAGTACAGATACATACACTGGAGAGTATAGAACCAAGTAAGTTTTACATATACATACATTGAGGAGTATAGTTCAAGCGACCTTAATTTTTTAACATTTAGTATAAAACAGATTTGACCTTTGAACTTAACAGGGTGATGTCAACTTGAATGGTTCAGAAAATCTTGTTTTATTTTTTTTATTTAAAAAACAAACAAAAACCAAGCTAGTCTTACGTTAAACATTGTATAATCTAAAGCCCAAATAGTTAGACTAACGTTAAGCCTGTTTTAATTTCGAATTTGCTAAGCCATCCTAACAGAATCATGGGCATAAGGGAACCAGTACGTTGGGTCAACACACACAAAGCAAGCACTCGGAAAACTGAAATGAGATTTTCAGAAAGGTTGGGATACTTTACTCGTGGGCCCCTGGTGTGGTCTATGAATTATGATGGCCCCTCTCTGTATGTGATGGGGGTGATTTCAGTTACCTGTGACCATCTTTTCCTGTGTCTGATTTTATTTTTGTCTTTCAGGTGCACCACCATCTGTGTCTGTCCAGGCATTGTCCATATCAGGCGACCTCCATATGGTGTGACCACTTTGACAGGCGAAGGGATGATGATAAAACCTTTTACAACAGACCTGAACATAAAATAAATTGTAATACGATAAAGTGGTCGGGTATGGACAGACTCCAATATTAACATTAGACATTCAGTTCCACACACACCGGCATCCCTAAATTGAATACAAGCTCTACGTTCTATCTGTGGGATAGTTTCACATTCTGACAGGCTTACAGTAATTATTTGCTCTACCTATGGGCTACCTAGTGCCACATACTAGCATGTCAACATTGCCTACCTATGGGCTACCTAGTGCCACATACTAGCATGTCAACATTGCCTACCTATGGGCTACCTAGTGCCACATACTAGCATGTCAACATTGCTAACAGGCAAACCCACAGGAAAGAAAGGCAGTGTGTGTACTAGTCTCGTGCTAAATTAACGTGACAGTTGGGGCTTTAGAGTGGCCCCATGTATCGAGATTTTGAAGGTCCTTTGTCGTTGTTACTGATTTTTTCTCTCAAGGCCCCAATGTTCCTTTTTTATGGCCCCCCCCCCCCAAAATACTGCATAGGGTTTTGTAATATTTCTTTTGGTTTAATTAAACATTTCATTACTTTTAATTCTGAAGTATTCATGACCGTATCTGGGCCACCATCAGCCTACAATACACTTTATTAGATAACTTCTATTATGTCTACTGCTGACCTCATGGCAGGTCAATGTAACCTTAAGGAACTCTTGATTTTGACATGCCTGCTCTACACTGTGTACCTGGAACAATTCATTATGTGTGTCAGATCACATCCGTCACCTGTTGTTTCCGTAAACTAGGCTGCGGTAACTTTGTAGTTTCATAAGAGAGACATTACTACAACCCCTCCCCCCATCTCCATTCCCGCCTTTCTGCAGTTATTAAAACATCTTGATCAAAATACCCACTGTTCAATTTTATTAACAATTCATCACAACCATGATGTACTCAATCGAACATACCTTTACATAAATAAAAGTACGCCCACGCGATATTTGTTGTTAAATTTATTTAGTAATTTTTTTTTTAAATATTTAGAGGCAGCTTTGTTGTTTTCATTTAGTAGACTCTTCTGACATCGTTGATTGGGGTGACGAAAAAAAGAAGAACTTTTTTTAAAATCAAACCAATGAATCGTGCTAATTGTATTTATATACTCATCTTAATCTAACTGTACAGTGATTGTGCCATGCAGAATGAAGCCATTTTCTAACTTATCTCCAGAGGCGACATCTAGGCCAGTAGTTCTCAACTCAAGTCGTGGGATACTACATTTAATTTTTTCACTAGACCTTAATTTATATTTCCTCGAAATATTTAAAATACATTCATTTTCAAGCAAGGTTGGCCAGCTTCTCTTTTTTTAATCAAGAGGGCAATGAAAAAGAAACATTGCTCGCAAAGTGAAATCCATTTAATCAAATAAATTAAAAGCCCCTTTATTAAACAAAACAAAAAACTACCCTTTGCTAGGTTGGCCATTTTTTTTCATCATATATGTTGTACCTTTGAATTTTTCGCGAAACACTTGACGTGGCTTCAGTGTACACCAGTGTTTCGTAGATCTCGGTACCAGCGGAGTTAATATAGCTACTTAACGCCATTAGGCAAATAAAGTTTTAGCCTTGGGCGGTAAAAAAAAATAGACTATAGAGACTCTAATTTATTATTAAACCGCTAAAATTAATTGAAAAAAAAAAACGGTCAAAAACGTGAATTACTCTTCCAATAACAGTTATATTATGTGGAAATGTGGAAGGACCATCATATATAATAATACTCATTTCCAGTGTGCGTTAAATCGAAAGTAAAGAATTAATACAATACTATTCCAGTTTAAAATACAATCATGAAAAAAATCGGATCTGCCCGAAACTAAAAATAACCTAGCCTACCGATCAAGCATAAGGGGATACAACTATATGCAAAGGTTTTGCACGGTACAGCTAGTATAATATATTTCACAGAAATTAAGCTTTGTCATTTTACTCACAAAAGTAGGCACTTTTTTTTCCCAGCAAGGTCTACAATAACCTTAATTTGGCTCGGAATTCATGACTAACCTGGCAGCGTCCTCCATGCAGTCAATAAACTGTTTCACGAAATTGTTGGGAACAAATTTGTTGGCATCCAAGTCAATGTCGAAAGCGTCATCAAAGATAATGTGGACTGAGGGAAGACAAGTTGCAGTAAATGGCTACAAGTGTAGAAAATAGTTTTTAATCTCAAGTTAAGTTGGTTAATGTCTTGAACTATGAAGACCGCACATTTCTATTTATATAAGAATGAGTAGTTTTGAGAGACAATTCTGGATGGGTAGGTACATTCTGTATTGCCATTCTTAGATAAAAAGCAATCAATAAAAGGAAACGGTCCTAATAGGTTTAAATATTACTGATAGATATTGGATATTTTCAATGTGATATTTAGTTTAAAATAGAATGGTCTGTTTGAAAACTTAACTTTAAATTAATTAAATCATTAACGTTAAAATAAACAATTTTTTTTGTAGCAAAAAAAAAATATAACATTAACTCAGATGTTTTTATATTTAATTTTGAGTTAGAACAATTAATTCATGGGCATACAGCCCAAATGATCGGATGTAAAAAAAAATTATTAGGAGGAGGGTGTCACATGGCACCTAGATTTCCCGCGCAACGCTGGGCCTTACACCTGGCAGCAATATTAAATAAAGTGTGCAAAATTTTTTCACACAAGCTTAAAATATTATTTTAAGTAAGCCATTTTCACGATTTATCAGTTGCTTTAGAAGATTTTTTTAAATAAATAATTTAAGTTCATTCTATAATTGTATGCTGTACTGGGATACATTCAACTTTACTGCACAATAATAATGTCTGCTAAGGACCTGCACTTTTTATTTGAAGTCACATAATTGTTTTTAATTGGCACTTGTTCTTTAAAAATAAAAATAAAAAACTTACTCTCCATATCAAAGTAATCTGGATCTCGTATGTTAAACTTGGCTTGGGCCAATTTACTAGCACAATGACTGTAGTCAAGTCTAAAGAAAAGAAGAATTTCAACAAATCTGACTAAAAATATGATTTATATATGTTAAAAACACATGAAAATGTATTCTAGTAAGCCTGAAGGGCATATTGCCGTGCGGTAAAGTGCTCGATTGTCGACCTGAGGTCTGTGGTTCAACCTCCTTTGGAAACCGATGGAATTTATCAGGTCATGGTTAAAGTTCCCTCAATGTCTTCCGTAGTGCCTCTATGGCCATTGCACTATCAGTTATGGTGGGGATGAAAGAAGAGCGCTACTAAAAGCACAACGGTGGTCTATAGAAACTAAGAGATAAACATACCATCCTTACAGGGACTTCACCAATCATTATACCAAGTGTAACTTTGACATGTATATTTGTATACATTTAAATAAAAAAAAGTATCAAGATAGGTACACAGATCGAAAGACATCTAAAAACATTGCTTGATTTATCGATTGAATGAAACATACAGCTTTTGTTTTCCAGAATAGTGAAAACAAAATATGCACCAATAATTATAGCAAGAGCAACGTTCCTTCTAATATTCCAAATGAGGCAAATGATATTGATTTGCAAACTTTTGAAAGAACTTGAACATTTGTGTGCGCGGAGCATAACAGTATACTGGCCTACTCAACAATTTATTTGTGAACCCACATGTAATTTGTCTTCAAGCGCTCAGTGTGGTATGTGTAGGAGCTACTTTTAGACGGAACACTGGCAAAGAGACAAAAATGGTTAGCAATTACCACAGCAGGTGCGTCGTAATAGGGATGCGGGGTCGAAGAAAGGGGAAACAGGGACGTTATACCAACTCCCTCAACAGGTGGAGGATTGTTATAGGAGGACGACACTCAAAAATTGTGTAGGCGACTCAATGTGTCGCAGTGATTAAAGCAGGTGAGGCTGTTCAGTATGACACATACAAAATGTCACAACTTGACCATTCCCTTAAAACTAAAAAAAAAATCACCTGAACAGCGATTTGAGCAGCTGAGTCATTTCCCTTTGAGTCTCGTGCCACATGGTTGCACACACAAAGATTGTGGGCGTCACCGTGTTCTCCTCCATGGCGATCCCTTCAGGGTTCACGTGATCCCCAGCGTCGTCTCCTACGTAGGTGAAGTGCTCGAAGCGGGTGGCCCTAAGCTCCTGATCATTCCTGCGTCGTCTCAGGGTCAGATTGAAGTCTGGGAAGATGGCGTTGAAGTGCGGGGTCAGGAAAAGTCTAAAAATAGTTTAGGGGAAATGAAATCTGCTTATGACACAGAAATGATGAAGTTTTTTTTATTTAAATTGCTAGGTTAAACAGAGACAATTTCGAAATGCATGTACCTGTATTTATAGGCATGAAACTTTGTTGTTATGTGCATAAATGTTGAAGCCCTATAGTCTCTTTAATACAATTAGAATGTTCTTAGCTAATTATTTATCTTTTAAATTTTCAGAATTTGGCTGTTTTTTTTAATTAATACCAAATCGACTGACATTTAACATTCATTTTAGAGATTACATTTTAATGTTGACTTCTTAAATAAACAAAAGTAAACAAATGTTAATTTTTTTTTTAAATAAGTATTAATTTTAATTATTCGTATGTATAATTTTAATAAGATGTATTATTGTATTGCTATATAAAAACTTTGACACCTTTTTCTCTAAGACACTGTTATTGAAATATGTATAGGAAGATGTATCTTTAAAAATTTCAACAGTAATATTTTAAGTTCCCTTGACTAAGAGGTTTTGTTGTTTACTTCAGTTTGCCTCAAAGTGTAAACTACAAAAAGATTGACTTTTCTACCTCGTAATGTCATATGATGTATTTGTCATCAGATGTCATTGCTACCAATGTGGCAGTTTTCATTTACTGTCGTATGTTATCGAATGTCAAATACTACCATGTATAACCCTGTTATTTGATAAATATGACAATGTCAAATGTCATGTACAGTTTATTTTACCAGATGCCATGTACTATCATTTGTCATCAAACATAATGCACTACCTTCTATGGTCATACTGATGTATATGTTCTGTACATCAGTACAGTCGATCAGTACAGTCGATCAGTACTGTCGTGTACTACAAGTAACAAAAAAAGCCAGACTTACTTTTCTATTTTGGCCATTCTTTCACTTTTCGGGAACCAGATATGTGAGACTATGATGCAGTAGGACAGCCACAGTGTTCCAGCCACAGCAATAGGTTGGATTAGATTCTCAATGTCATAGTGAGGACAGAACCAAGATCCAGAATGCCAGTGTCGCGGGATAAACTATATGGCAATCAAAACAATAACACATTTCTCTACAATAATTATAACGTTAGATTGGTATACCGATGGCAGAGCATGCACATACAGAGATATTTTTTTTTTATTTCTGTAATTTCGCTAGAGTATGAATACAGATGTTGTCAGTACAATATGAGGGGCCGAGGGCGAGTGTCGTTTGCTTGTACTAGGAATAGACTAAGCTTTTAGGTCGCGCTTGAATTTTTTTTTGTTGCCAATCAGTAACAAAACCTCACCCCATTAACCGCAACTGTGGGACTTTTGTGAGTTCAAATTTACTCAAATTTAACGGGTATATAATTTAGATTGTACTTCTCCCATATTGCTATATTCCCCATATTGTTACATTCACAATATTGCTACATTCCCCTTATTGCTACATCCCAATATTGACGTATTTCTCATATTGTTACATTCCCATATTGTTATTGTTCCCATATTGTGGCTTCTATTCTTTGTACTTTGATGTAGACGATTTCTATATTTTCACTAACCCCAGGAAATGTAGGAAGTAAATGTGCTGCACATTTTTATCCTTTCTCCGCCGAAAGAGAGCTAACAGTCTAATTCGCGGAAAGAGAGCTAACAGTCTGATACGCCGAAAAAGAGCTAACAGTCTAATTCGCGGAAAGAGAGCTAACAGTCTGATACGCGGAAAGAGAGCTAACAGTCTAATTTGCGAAAAGAGAGCTAACAGTCTAATTTGCGAAAAAAAGAGCTAACAGTCTAATTTGGCCTGAGCGATATGCAGGACCTATGGTGGTATACACTGCTAATAGATAAAGTCTATACATGTAAGACATAACAAACAATCTGCCCGGAACAGTTGAACTAGTAGTCACACCAAAGACCATCACGATAAAAGTAACATTGATGGAATATAATAACTGTAATAACCTCATATCTACATTGGAGATACACAAGAACTAACGATGCAGGTGGAGATAACACAAGAGGGAGGGCAAATGCCGTCTTCTGCATGTGAAGTTTACAGGCCAGACCTGACAGGTAAGTACACAATATGGCCGAGCCGAGTGTGATGTACATTAAACTGTGGACATAAAAGAAACATATTTTTCAAAATTTATTCAGCGATTTTTTTTCTTTGCTTTACATTTTTATTACGTTTTTAACTCTATGCTTTTGATGTGTCAAGTCAAATGGAAGATTCACCTGTAGGATTGACCGTGGAAGCCAGCCTGTGTTTGCCTAGTGTCTCGGCTCCAGGTAGGTAAAGCGAAATCAGCATCGGCTAAATATTTTCCAAGAATGACCACAAGGCCTATTTTAAAAGGACCAATCAGAAAGTAGCTTGTTTCTCGCGTTTCCTGAAAGGAACGTGGTTATCAGTACAAGTTGGTCATCAGTACACGTTGGTCATCTGTATACATTAGTGAACAGTACAAGTGGTCATCATTACAAGTGGTCATCAGTACAAGTGGTCATCATTACACGTTGGCTATCAATACAGTTGGTCATCAGTACAAGTGGTCATTAGTACACGTTGGTCATCAGTACAAGTGGTTATGAGTACACGTTGGTCATGAGTACATGTTGGTCATTAGTACACGTTGGTCATCAGTAGGCGTCAATTAAAATGGAGTAAAAATTATTCTAAGGCCATCTTTAGAAAGTGCATTACCTGTAATACATGACGCCAGTGTTTGAAAGAAATATGAACTCGTCCAAACAGTGTCCAATCACTGGACACATAGTTCTCCCACCATCCAAACGAGATCAGAATAAGAGCCACAGGTAGTTCCCAGACTGATTCGTGAAGCAAAGTGTCCAACACTCTTTCCTCTTTAGATTTACTTTTAGTGGACAATTGCACACAAAAAAATTAATTAATTAAATAAAAAGTTTAGTTTCAATTACTGTGAGGTTATTTTAAGGTTCCAACAATAATAAGATTTAAAAAGCAGAATTAGTGACTATGTCTTAATAGTAGCATTTAAGTAATATAGACATTTCCATCAATGGGTTTATTTTCAGGTCATTGTTTACAGGCTGCTAATTTGAGATTAATGTAGCCATATCATTCATTATATTAGGATGGCAGAGTGCCCAACTGTCGACCTGAGGGTTTTAGGTTCAGGCCCCGCCCAGTTTTTTTATGACATATTTGGGTGGAAATAAACCCGGCTAAGCCTGGTGATGACCAAGTCTTACACAGTGGCTGGAGGAACAAATTATCTCCACTTCCTGCATTTACTAGTCTGGTTTCAACCAGGTAAAGTGAATATGAAACAGACTTTTAATGTAGATAATTACGACTTTCAAATATATTTTTAGTCTAACTATTTAAGTAGAGTATGTGCCATTAACCAGCCCATCATGTTCACGTCTCTTAAGTCACAGGTAATGGCTGAATTATATCGAAGTAATATATTTCCTGATTATGTGTGTATTCGGTATTATAACAAATTATGTAAATACCTGTTTAAGACAGTGAGCGTTTCACGGGATGGGGCGAAATCCATGAGCATTAAAAAGACAATAGCACCAATCTGTACCAGCATGGCTAGCACTGACGTCACCATCTTAATTATAGTTTTGTATTCACAGTTCGGCTTCCTATCTAACATCATAACCTGTGCAGGAATCATTGGTGGGATGTGTTCATTGAATAACATACAAAACATTATTTACATAGATCAGTGCTCTTCAAACGAGTGCGATAAGCTACCCACTATACATACCTTACATATGTAACTACCTTAACTGACATATTGCTGCTACTGGAACATGACTGATCTAAATGTAACAACCTTACCTGGCATATTGCTGGTATCTGGAACATAGCTAAAGTGATAATAATGCCTCTGAAGAAATCAACCGATGGTAATATTTTAAAGACCAAAAGACACATACCAAATGTTGTCACCAACTCAAAAAACAACATCTGTTAGAAAATGGAGAAAATAATCAATTAATACACTTCATATTCATGTAATTTAAACAGCCGTAAAAACATAATGCATTACAACATTGAAAAAAATAATTACTAAAGTAACAGAGAGAGAGAGGGAGGGTAGTAAAATTATGGTTACTTATACAGTTATACATGTATAATGTTTCAAAACAAACCACAGCAAATGTTTTGATAGACGGCCATTCTTTGCCACCGAACAAAATTTTCATGAATGCATTCAGCCAGTTGTAGACCATGGGACCACACATGCAGAACATAAGCAGAACTATACTAGTTCCTCTAGTCTTTTTCTGGGAAATATTAGTACCAATATAAATATCAATTAACATGAACAATTGAGATAATGATCTTTTACTTAATTAGAACAATTTATTGAGATAATGATCTTTTACTTAATTAGATCAATTTATTAAGACAATGAAATTTACTTTATAAGAGCAATGTATTGAGATAAGAACATTTACTTAATATGAGCGATATATTGATGTAATGATTTATGAAGACAATGAACTTCAATGCTTACATACTAATTAGTGTTATTTCCCAATACATAACTTGAATGATTAGTCAGACTTTTCAATATTAAATTGTATTTGTTAGATTTACTAAACTTCACACTGCCAATGTAAATAGAACTAAAACCTATTTTACAACACAGTAGCTTGATATAACATCAAAAGAGGATACTGATCACGAAGAGTTCTTAACCCTTTAGCTATTATGACAAGTATAGGCAAGTGTCTACAATATGGCCAGTGGCGTAGCGAGAAGGAGGCAAGGGGGCACAATGGGGCGCCAAATGGTATATTTTACTTATAATATTATATAATTTTCGAATAGGGGGCGCTAAAAAGGTATTGTGCCCCGGGCGCGAGTTAAGCTTGTTACGCCACTGAATAAGGCCTATGTTTGTGGTATGCTTTAGATACACTCTATCTCAATGACTGCACTTTTAGCTTGAATCGTACCTGGTTGATGTCACTGGCCAGCAAGTAAAGAGCCACACGACTGGACACTGTACCAACCAACATGACGGCTACAATGATGATGTAAAGAGATCCTCGAATCGATTTTAAAATTTCTTTGAAAACTTTGTTGTCATCGTCAGCCTCTCGCTCAGAAACTGTGAAAATATCGTAAGGTCTCCTGGGGGGGGGGGTGTCAGTGGATATCAACATAATTCATGACCACAGATATTTGCATGTTTATTTTTGCATGACAAAATATTAAAAATATTGTATTGACGTATTTGTGTATTTGTTCGCATGAAAAATATAAAAAAATATTGTAGAGACGTGTTTATGTATATGTTTGAATGACAAAAATAAGAAAAATTGTATTTACATGTTTTTTTATATGTTTGCATGACAAAATATCAAATATATTGTATTGCCGTGTTTATGTATATGTTCGAATGAAAAAATATCCAAAATATTGTATTGACTTGTTTATGTATTTGTTCGCATGACAAAATATAAAAAAAATATTGTATTGACGTGTTTATGTATGTGTTCGCATGACAAAATATCCAAAATATTGTATTGACATGTTTATGTGTATGTTTGCATGACAAAATATAAAAAAAATATTGTATTGACGTGTTTATGCACGTCTTTTTATTTTGTCAACAGGAACATATAAATTATTCGTATATGCAGATAGAGCCGTTCTTATAGATATTCAAACTAGGCAGCTGGTAAGGGGGTCCCATGACAGGACTTTTTTTTGTCCTAACCCAAAGTGATTTAGTGAAGGGGGTCCGAGGGTCCTCTCTTTCAAAAATGATCAGGGACCCAGCATTTGCAAGTGGCGACCCTGACAGATATATTGCTTAGGGCCCACAATGGTACCTTTGTCTGTGGTCCCTCTAAAGAACGCCTCTATGTGCATGAACTTCGAATGAACTATTTCAGTCACTAAGTAAAAATATTTAAAAACAAAGTTAAAAATTACAATTGTTATGACTCTACTCATGTATTGAAGTAGCTAGTAATTGTAGATTTCAATTCTTAAAATTAAAATTATGGATTTACTTTCACCATTATGGACCTTTTTAATAAATCACATAATATGTTAGCCTAACTCAAATATATTAATGTTGTTTATGTTATTGTTACTCTGGTGTTATTTTATCAAACACATTATATTTTTTTTCTAATTAATAAATACATTCATTAGGAATAACTTTTAACTTACATTTTTAAAAATAATTTGACCCTTTATAGTTAAACCAATATACAATATGGAAGTTAAATAAGTTAATCCAGTAAAAAGATGTTTTGATTATCTCATAAATCAATATAGCCTTCTTAAAAACCCCAGTTTATTTGATGACATCTTATGACTCATAGTTTGCTACGTCCTTTATTAGGGTTGGCAAACTATAATTATGTAGCACGTTCCACCGTGGCCCGTGCAGTAAAAAAATATGTCCAGCAAGAGAAATAGTTGCTTGAATTTTTTAACGTTTGTACAAAAAAATGAATATGACATACAATCAGTGAATATGACATACAATCAGTGAATATGACATACAATCAGTGAATATGACATACAATCAGTGAATATGATATACAATCACTGAATATAACATGCAATCACTGAATATGACATACAATCAGTGAATATGACATACAATCCGTGAATATGACATACAATCAGTGAAAATGATATACAATCACTGAATATAACATGTAATCAGTGAGTATGACATACAATCAGTGAATATGGCATGCAATCACTGAATATGACATACAATCACTGAATATGACATACAATCACTGAATATGACATACAATCACTGAATATGACATGCAATCACTGTCGTTTTAGTGGCCCTAGGCAAAGGTACATCCGGGAGCTCTAAACAATGGAACATTCGAGAGTCCTCGGCAAAGTACATTTTAGGGACCTATAAGCAAAGCTACATTTTGGGGCCTAGACGAAAAAAAAAAACGCTGCCATGACAGCCGCGGGATAAATTTTGGCCTTTAATAATCTACGACAGCATGGAACTTTCTGACCCGCCGTTATGGCCATGTTAGACATTTTATGGTAATGGCTAAATAAAAAGTCCCAACAAGGTGTCCCCCCCCCCATAATACTGATACCCCCAGTCAGCCGCCTAGTTTGTCTATCAATTAAAAAAAAAAGGCTCTGCATACAAACATAAAATTATATTTCTTTTATCTGTTTCGAGAATTAATGGCCTCGCACACTCTTGTCAAGAAAGTTTTGCCTCCCCTGTTCTATAAAGTCATTTATCTCTACCAGTAATGAGTTAGTTATGAATGCTAGCAATGACCTACCATGTCATGTCTTTCTCCTCTGGGTCAAAGTTGTCATCGTTCGTTTTAGCCAAGGATATGGCGTCATCTTTATTCTTTTTGTTCAAGCTACTTCCCAAGTCATAGGAGATACCGGACTCAGAGTCTAGATAGTCTGGTTCTGGATCATCTGGTTGGTCAACGGCCATTTTGTCTTGACTTTTACTCTAGTGATGAAACGAAGAATATGTACATTTTGGAGATTTAGTGAATGGTAAATATTTAAACTAGGCGACGGCTAAGGTGTTGTGACTCTTGCAAGTGTTGTGATCTCTTCTGATTTGCGTCCTGCATATGTATCAAATATAAACAATACAATCCTATTCACACACACCAAATTCTACATGGTTCAGATTTAATCATTTCCTTCGAGGATTCGGGGGGGGGGGGGATTTAAGCAGATCAATAAGGTAATTGAAAGGTTTTTTTTTTGCTCTATTTTCTTTTTTGATTTCTGAAAAAAAAGGTGTAGTTAATTTTTGCAATATGTCCTTAAAATGTAATGTATGAAATGAAATATAGATTATATGCTCTGAAATTAATGTTGTGTGGATGTTGTATTCAGGACAGTGTTTGAATGTTTTGTGTCCTACTAGAGACATCGTTTACTTTTCCTCTATCTTTTACCGGTGCACCAGTATTATTATCGTGCATCAAATCTCTCCCATCCCAAAATAACAACTGTCTTATACCGGTGGCAGTTTTTTTTACTCTCCTCAGGGCAACGACTAGCTTTGTTTGCATCTTAACACATCAGCAGTTTCTAGTTTTTAATATTTCTTTTGTAACAAGAGTTACCTTTTTTTTTAAATTAACTTCTTTAATAGTATATTTTAATGACACAACATGTCACAATCAAATTTGATGTAACAATCCAAGTGTCATCAATGTATGGGGAGAGTGGGGGGAAAGACATTTGTCAAATTTAATGAGATTTATAACCCATTACTTGAATGTCTTGCCCAGATCAACAGATACCAGACACTAGCATACATTCACAAAGTCAGTTCGCGTACCGGATACACAGCACATATGCACTTTACACAATTTAAACACACACCAAATGGTGTTGCTATACAATGTAAAATAATATTTCAACTTTTACTAGATTCATTATTTTATTTCTTTTATCAAGAACACGTATCACTTTGTAAAATAAAATACACAATTACATTGGACGGACCATTTTGTTTATGTAAATTCATTGCTTTTTTTTTAGCAATATATATATATATATATATATATATATATATATATCCTTAAATAAATAATCGTCTAACCCGTATGTGTCCCTCAGGTAGTTTTCATATTGTGCGGTGTATGCGTTGTAACACTGTGTCTCCCTCGCAGGTAGTTTTCATTTCGTGCGGTGTATGCGTTGTATTTCATACACTTCTTTGTTATTTCTGTTCATATAGTATTCTGTTTATGGCAATAAAGGCCACATGTTCTATTCTATTGAAGTATTTTTCGTATATTTCTTTGTTATCCCTTCTGTCGGATTTCGTTCAGCCAGCTTCATCAAGCTTTTCCACTAGTATATATATATATATATAATGTAAAGTGAAAAGAGCCTATGCATTTTTGATGTCTTAAAGTTGAAAGTGATGATCAAAGATGTTGCGCCGCACAAATGAAATTATGCAGAGAGTAATCCCAAGAGATATAGTCGAGATAAGCATGACATGAACACATAGGGTATCTCAAAATCTGGGCAAGTCCCGGACTTTAAGATGGGGGAGATGGAGTGTGTCTTAGATCAATTTAAAATGAATGGTGGGCTACATGTTATGTTTTTTACTGGAATAATTTATTTTTTAAAAACTTAAAGTGAAATTAGTACAAAAAAAATGCTTGTATTAATATACCCGGGGATGAAAGAAAGACATTAGATAGTGACAAAGAAATGATTTAAAACAATTAGCCTTAATTACATAGCAACTTTGTTCACAGTAACAGTTACGTGATTATTATTTTTTATCAAATGAATATTTTATTGTAAGAAATGAAATAGATTGTGTGTTCGAAGTCGCGTAACGTTACGCTTAAGTTACCGTAAATTACGCGTAATTTACGGTAACGTAATTTTGGAAAATTACGCGTAAATTACGGTAATTTAAAAAATGCATATTTGACGGCCATTTTTAATTGTTTCTGTCGCAATTTGTTGTGTTAACAGCGGCGATTAATTAATTTAGTGATTAGGAGTACCATCTACATCCGGCCACAAGCCTAAATCGGAAGTATTCGTTTGGTAAAACAGCGTAAACCGCACAGTATATTGTTTGTTTTAATCGTTTTAGTAAACATAATAAAATAAATATTTTCAATAAGGAAGCCAAAGTCTGGTTAAAAATAAGACAAAATCATAAACATTTTCTACACAATGCCGCCATGAGCTGTATGGCAAGCGGCCGCAAGCCAAACGGGGAGGTTATAAAACCCAAAAATCAAAAAAAAAATAATAATAATTTTTAAACATTATCTAGATATGTTCCAAATGTCATGAAACGTATAGAAAACATTTTTCCCTGAAATGAAATTTTTTTATTGTAATCTGGAAAAACCCAATTTTTTTTAAACATTATCTATAATAATATATGTTCCAAATGTCATGAAACGTATAGAAAACATTTTACTGTGTATAGTGCTTCCGTCGATCGCGTCGGCCGTATTACGCTGCGTATTGAACCCACGTCGTCTGTATTTCGCTGCGGATTGCACTAGCGTCGATCACGTGTGCCGTCTTTTGCTGAGTTCGGTAACCGCTGCGGCCGTATTTCGTGCCGCATTGCCCCCGTCCCGCGTCGACCGTATTAGACGGTATTACTCAGCCAAAGATGGCCGCCGCTGATGCAGTCAGTACACGACGAAATACGTGGACGACGGGGCAAATTAGTATGACCGGTAAATTACTAGTAAAAACATTTGAAAACATTATTAAAAATACACCTGCTTGCAATCAGTGAGCGTGAGCAGCAAAGGAATATACATTTTCAAGTAATTGGGCATTAATGACACGCGTAATTTTGGCGTAAATTACGCGCGCCATTCTTACGCGTAATTTTCGAACCCTAACCAGCGTCGATCGCGTGTGCCGTCTTTTGCGTAGTTCGGCACGCGAGGCGGCCGTATTTCGAGGCGCATTGCACCCGCCCCGCGTTGACTGTATTAGACGGTATTAGTCAGCCAAAGATGGCCGCCGCTGATGCAGTCAATACACGACGAAATACGTGGCCGAAGCGGACGTTGGGCAAATTAGTATAACCGGTTAATTACAAGTTAAAACCTTTGAAAACATTATTAAAAATACACCTACTAGCAAACAGTGAGCGTGAGCAACAAAAGGAATATAAATTTTCAAGTAATTGGGAATTAATGGTACGCGTAATTTAGGCGTAACTTACGCGTAACTTACGCGTAAATTACGCGTAATTTACGCGTAAATTACGCGCGCCAATCTTACGCGTAATTTTCGAACCCTAGTGTTAAGTCAGTGGTCGGCAAACTTATGAGCCAAAGAGCCATATATGAACATTACAACAATTTAAAAAAAAAATTGGGAGCCAAATCTGCTTGTTTAGTAAACTTTTATTACACTAAATAAGTAGTACACTAAATAAGTTGTATACTAAATAAAACAAAATGCCAGAGCCGCACTTAAGGAGCCAAAGAGCCACATGCGGCTCCGGAGCCGTACTTTGCCGACCACTGTGTTAAGTGATAAAAATACAAATACTGTCTCTCAATATAAATGTGAACGTCTGCATGTATTTATATGTTCCTGACAATCTATTCAAGCTTCAGTGAGAGATTTTTATTTTTAAAAAAAAAACATATTTTTTTTATGAATGAATCATTGTATTATAAATAGACCACTTCCGTGAACAAGAATAAAATAAGAATAATTCATCGTGCTCAAACACAATTATTGATCAAATATTTTGTTTCTTTATCTTCTATTGATACTATGATTTATTCAAGGAAAAAAATAATGTTTTTTTTTTCACTCTGTTTTATAGTTAAAATACATGTATGCTCTGATCCATTTAACAGATATTAACTACACAAACAGTACTAAATTGTGAAACATTGGAATGTGGATTTAAGACGGTGATACAATACACCAGAGCAGTCCTCGCCATAATTCTCAAAAAAAGACTCAATAGCAGACAACAATGAGAACATAACACAATCACTCTGTATCACGATGTATCCCGAATAAGTCTGAATTTGCACCAATCAATTTACCCAACAAGCCCCATCCCTTTAATTGTGTCAGGTATAACCAATATAAATGTTTTTAAGTGTCCAGTGGGCTTCTAACCGCTAGCTGATAATAAATGTAATCTATATATACATGTACTTCAATAACTGTAATGTATATTTCCACTTTTTGTCAGCAACGCAATTAAAAAAAAACATTCTGAGATAAAAAATGTATGATATGTAGGCTACATGACAACACACGCGTTGTTGTTGTTGTTTTTTTTTTGTTGCTTATTTTTTTTTTAATTTTACTATTAACTATGCAACTACTTTACGATTTAAAAACCAGCATCTTAAGCATGTTCCATTCTGGACACAGGACGTGTTAGCGCATTTTCGTGTTATGTATCAGTACGTATGTTAGCTTTCAGTAAATATTTGTAAATTTCGGAAATGTTTATAAATTCAGACCGTTCAATAACCCATTCATTTGGTGCGCCACCACAGCGTATAAGGTGTAGAATGGGGCCATGAAAATGACATAATTATTAATATAGCTTATATAGTAAAAAAACGGTACCCTAAGAAACACTGATGCCCAGCCCTCAGAGGTCCGATCGCGAAATGGACTTTTGATGCAGGAATGGCAGGTCAAGACCTACAAAAAAGTATATACATCATGGGTCTAGGACTTATGGTTGCTGAGATCTAGGGTGATGACAGACAGACGGACAAAACTGGGACAATAGCGCATTCGACTTCTTGAAAATACGCTAAAAATCATTTTATGATCGACTTGTTTAATATTTTATATATAGCACAGATATTTATGAATGTATGTTTACAGTTAACGACTTTAGGTATTAATGAAATATTATTTTATTTAAATTAAATCGCATTAAATTAAGACGATCTGGAAAGTTCCGAATAGGCCTATTTAAAGTTGTTATTGTTTTTTGTTTTTTTTTTACATTTTTTTAAATAGTTTTAGTCATAAAAGAATTAAACTTACTTTGTTGCACACTAAAGCCTAACTTGGCTAGTCTAATAAAAATATATTGACTGTTTTGCACGCTTACGTTTGTATTATGACATCGTGATATCCGTATATTTATTTGTTCCCATTGTAAAATTATTAAAACCTAATCAGCTTCGTTACTTCGTAATTCTATAAGAATAATTGTTTTTTCTCATTGTTAAAAATCAAAGCAGTTTAGAGACTGTGTGTGTGTCTGTTATTGCGTCTGAACTCTAGCCTGGCCAGTATTACTGTCCTATACCCACAGTCCAATGTATCACAATTAGTTCTAAGAGTAACTGTCTACCTCCTACCTACTCACCAATATTACCAGTATTATAAAACACTTTACCCACTACATTTATCTTTAAAACTAATTAATATGTTAGTCACTTCTTAAACCAACTAGCAAAAATATCTATAGTTAGATGAAGTGTTTAATAGCACAGTGATAAATGGATATACAAAGTGAAAAAAAAAAACTGTGTTAGACAACTTATACACACATTGAACGGACAGATAAAACGACAAATTTACGTTTATGAAAAAGAAAATAGAAAAATGGGTTAAGGTTTATAAGATGATAAAATTAACTCCTATTTCAAATGAATTACGATTTCCAAAATGTTTATAGACGCTAGCAGATACAACAAACTAAAGGAAAACCGAATACATGTATGATAACAAGTAAATAAGCAAGTATGGTTTTGAAAATGAGTATTTATATTTACCTCTTTAGTAAAGTTGACTCCAATCTCTGGCTTGGATACATTGTTCAGGTTCTGTGGTATGTTATTGTTTACGTGATAACCAGTGGTCAGTGTTTGTTGGATTGATCGAAAGTCTGAAACTGGAATATTTGGTGTGGTCAGGTTGGGAACAGAAACATTTGTATCCAGAGTCTGTCCAGTGGGGATTTGTCCATTAAAACCTGCCATTTGATATGGGCCATATCCAGCGACTGGTACATGCAACATTGTTGGATTCATGCTCTGTCCACCTGCGTATGGTACCTGCAGCAAAGTAGGATTTATGTTCTGTCCAGCTGCGAATGGTACCTGCAAAACTGTTGGCTTTATGTTCTGTCCACCTGCGAATGGTACATGTAACACAGTTGGGTTAATATTCTGTCCACCAGCAAATGGTCCCTGCAGAATTGTTGGATTGATATTATGCCCAGCCAGACTATGATCAGGAAGTACTATATAAGCTGCCTGGGGAGGATTGCTGCTGCCAGCCTGTTGAACGAACACAGGGGGTGTGAGCACCTGGTTGTTGTGACCATTTATGTCCTGGTAAGGTAACCGTTGAGCGTTGATAGGTTGGTCGCTATGACCTGTTACCCCCTGGTGAGTAACCGGTAAAGCTGTTGGTCTTTCTGACGCAACAACTTGGCCAGTAGACTCGATGTGAGCAGCCGGTACAGGGTGTTTCTGATTTTTATTATGAGTTTCAAAAGGTGATTTATTCGAGTCAAGAGTCGCTATTGACTTGCCCAATGCGTTCAGTCCAAGTTGTCTCGAGAAAATATTGTTCAGCTTCTCTCTTACATCACCATCTGACACGTCTGGACTAGAGACTTTTTTAAACTGCGAGGCTCCGTCACTTTCTGATGTTTTAGGAGCTGGTGTGTTAGATTTGTGAAATAACGTGTGAGAATTATGGCTATTATCGTGGCGTTGCGGATCCACCTTTTGACTTATGTGAGACTCATTTTGGTCTGGCGTATATTCTCTTCCAGTCTCACGAAGATCATTTAAACTATCAACTCTTATTTGAATGTTCGGCTCCGAGAAGCGTGTTTCGTGAAGTGATAAACTACTCCCTTGTTGTTGGTTGTTGAGTGTCAAACGCTTTCGTATCAATCGATCTGATTTTTCTGCTAAATCGTGAAGATTATCCAACAGAGGCATAGATCCATATTTAGCCAGAGGGACTTTAGGCTCGCCTGTCTTCCGTGCAGATGTGGGATTGTCGGATAAAAACGGCCCGTGATATTCTTTGTGTATTGAACTGTAGGACGTTGGGTTGTAAACAGAATAATCGTAACTGGAACGCCTGAAGTGCCCGTGCGGTATGTACCCAGTGTAAAACTCCACATCGGCAGTAGGTGTTACTCGCCCAGAATTCCGACCTGAAGATGGGCCGTAAATTCTCTGAGGAGGTGACACGGAATCGCTAGACTTGTTGGAGCTGATATAGATGCCAAAATCATTATCCGAGGCGCTAGTGTTGAGATACGACGGGGTGTATCGTCTCGGCCAATCCATTCGTGCGGGCGGAGTAAGAAACTGATGTTCTTTGCTGTAGCCCCTCAGCTCCTTTTGCATGTCCACCCTTCGTTTATTGATATCGGCCTGCGATATATTAGAGGCCAATAGCACTATTCTGGGGTCTGGAGATCTGTGTAAGGCAGTGGCGCTACCGCTGAGATCTCTGCCAACTTTCTCATGATATGAAACGTTTGAACCAAATGTAGACCTCTCCCTGTCTTGTGTCTCTGTTGTCAAATCTTCTAGTGATTTCGCTTGTCGAAGGCCACCTATCGACAGCATCTTTTTTTTTTTAAATAAAGTAAATCGCATTATTAATGGGGAGATTTGAGAGATAATGGGATTAGTGACACACAAAAAATGTTTTAATAGATCTCCTTTACTGTCATGGGTCGGAAAGTCCACGATGGTTGTTGCCCTAGGGTTGAATATTTTTTTTAGTGTGTGGACTGATCTAGATGGTTTTAAATAATGGGTGTGTTCAGACCACGTGACATGATTATTCGTGCAGAATGTATTTCTCTCTTATTTTGTGTTCTCTCAGTTTTGATGAAGTCATATGATGTTTCTATTTTTAAAGCTTTAAATTCTAATATCTGATAATTTGTAATGAAATGTTAATCATATTCAGGGGAAAATGCTGGTTATGTGCGGACGGATAGAAGATATTGAAGGAAGAAACTAGTATAAAGTATTAAGGGTAAGCCAAAATTTTAAAAAATTTAATGGGTAAACAAAGTAATAAGAAAAAGGTTCAATATTACTTAAACAATCCATACATTTTATCTTATTTAAGTATGAATTTAAAGTAGCCGATATTAAAACATGTGTAACAAACCATTTAAAAAAAAATGAAAAAAATAATTAGGTAAGCTTTTATAAAAGATACACTTAAATTTAAAAAAAAATTATTTGTTATATCGTAAAAATATTTATATAAATTATCACTATCAGAATGTCTGACATTGTCAGGGTTAGCAAACTTTGATCATAAGTTACAGTGTCGTAGTTGGGGGGTGGGGGGGGTCAAGGGAGGCATCAAGCCCGGGCGCTACTCACAAAGGGGCGCCAAATGGTATATTTTACATATAATATTATATGATTTTCGAATGGGGTGGGGGCAGCCCGTAGCCAAGGGGGCACTAGGGGGCCGTGCCCCCCCTAGGTGTAGAGTGCCCCCCCCCGCTTAAAAAGAAGAAAAAGAGGAAAAAAATAAAGAAAAAGTAACTAAAATGAGAAAGTACCCCCTTGCTGGGTATTGGTGCCCCCCTGCTTACTTTGACCTGGCTACGGGCCTGGGTGGGGGGGGGCGCTAAAAAGGTATTGTGCCCCGGGCGCGAGTTAAGCTCGCTACTCCACTGATATGTTATATAAATATTTTTTTATGATATAATGAATTTTTTTTTATTAAAGACATTACTAAGAAGTTATTAAATCTGTAATTCTATAAATTTCTATATAATTTATGGACTTAAAGTTATTAAAATCGTGTATTGTCAAGTAGAATCTAAATGTGTGCCAATTTGAGCTTACCAAATAAGAGCATGTCCGAAATTGAGTTAAAAGATTTACCGACAACAAATATACAAGCAGAAAGTGACGTTAAAAATAACTCTACGAGGTATCTAAATTTGTTGACATTATTTAAATAGAATTAATAAATGTTACATTTTTAAAAGAAGTTCTTCTAGCACAGTTATGTAAGCTGACACAACCGCATTCTCATAGGCTGTCCATGGTCTAAGTATTAATACAAAATTTCTCAATGATAAAGAATATTTTTGTGAATCAGATTATAATTACCTCAAGTTCAACACTCATTTTTTTTTCCTGTTAAATTTTGTTTTAGAGCATAATCAACAAACTTAACACGCCAACAGGATTTCACCTAAAACGCAGTGAGGTTTGCTGGCGACGTCCGATGTGTGTGTGTGTATTTTAACAATGTAATTATAATTATGTTAATTCTTATGACGTCAGAAAGTTGTCTCTTCATTTCGTTAATACCTGGTTTGTTCATATTTTTAGAGTTGAATGTGTTAGCGTTGGGTTTTTTTTTTATTTTTTTTACTGCCGTCAAATATTCATGTTGTTTTATGGGAAAGTGTGGGTATGGAGAGGGTCCAGTTTACCTGTCTTCATGACTTAGGCCTGTGTGTGTGGGACGGTCTTGTCAGAAGTGAGTGATACGTCAATTAAACAACACAATGAAAAATAAGCAGGAGAAGTGTGTGTGTGTGTGGGGGGGGGGGGTCGGAAATAAAAATAGTGACATTTTTTCTCCAGTGAGCTAATTCTATTTATAGACAATCTACATCATCGATGACTCGAGCCATGTTTTTGTAATCAAGTAAAACGTTTTTTTTTTTTTGTTTTCTGACAGTGAGGGATTCTCAATTAGAGACGTTCTGCGCCTCATTCAAAACAGGACCGCAACCGAAATAAATAGAGGCCCTGACAAACTTTGTCAACAGTGGCCCCTCAGTCCCCCCCCTCATCTTCGTTAAACATCAAATTGAAAGTATTTCACCCCGTTTTTGTCCAAGTACACACTCGTTATGTTTGATATGTCCCAGTGCACAATCCTTATGCTGGATATGTTCCAACTGTTTAAAAATACTGTCTTTCGGGGCCGCTCATACCATCAAAAGCGTTATTTTTAATAAAAAAAAAAAACATTGTGTTTACCACAGAATTCGTTATACAGAATGTGCATCGTTATTTAAAAAGTCATCTACCAGTGTCAAATAAAATGCCGCCAATTCTGTTGTTAGATTTCTAATGTCGCTAATGATATTGCAGTTGCACCTACATTTTGATACATGATAATACAATAAAATGAATATGGCGGTTTTCGGAAAATTAATTCAAACCGAGGATGTGCTTTCTAAAAAATGTATATTCTTTGTGTATACCTGGATCGGATAGATGATCCAGAGTCCTGACTAAAAAGTCATGTTGTGTCACTCGTAACCTACAATTCAAAAACTGACAGTTTTTGGCGCGAATCTGTCCACGCCATAAGCTGGCATAGTCTATAAAAGGGACCATGCTGTGATTCATAAGACACCGACAAGATACACTCCGAGAAAACTCATGTAAAATGATTACCACACCTAGAGAGGACACAGAGAGCTGAAGAGTTCAAGAACAGTTTAGTTTTGGTCACTGGAGAGCGTCAGGTTTGTTGTTGCAGCAAGTTCGTAATTGGCACAGACGAATCTGGTTTGAATAAATCTTGTATTTTTAAACTAACAAATCCACTTGTCATTCAGTGTCTACCTAGAAAAGGTCTTAACAATAAATTGTTGTTTTTT
>JAGDYQ010000015.1:1820734-2014843 GCA_021962125.1 Bulinus truncatus | reverse complement strand
TTGGCTCAGTATATTGAAAAATAACTATTGACTGATACATGTTTTCCTCAGTTTAGATTCAATAACAATGGATACACACCTGCGCTGCTGCTCCTGCATGTATCAGGGACCAGTCTGCCATCCAGTGTTGACCAGGGTGCAAAAGTCCATATATAGCAAATAAGTAGTACACCACATACATATACTGATAAGCTAAGGCCTAAGAGAAATGTTAAAAATTATCTAAATGAAAATAGATAAAAAAAAAAGTGGTCAAATGTTTTCACACAAAAAAATTATCACAATTAACCATTTAATCAGTTACTGGGGTTTCATTATGTTTGAGAACCTCAAGTTTTTACACATGGTAATATAAAAAAGGATGAATGGCATATCGTTATTTTTTTAATGATAAATGTAACTAAACTACTGTAAGCCTAATGATGCGCATAGCCTTTAAAAAAAAAAAGTAGCTTGTATAAAAGATACAATATTGTTACTATTCACTTAAAAAATGTTTACATGTATTTTAAAACCACAATTATGCTGCTAATGGTTAAGTTTTTAAATTTAATTGATCTCAAGTATTTCAAGATAGAACATGCTGCTTTTAGTGTATACAATTACTTACATTTTTAAAAGGCCATATTAGTATATTTGTAGTGTTATTGAAAAACAGTTTGAATCACCTGAAATTTAGGAAAATTTGATGGATCCTTCAGGTATGGTTCATACACATTCAAATAATCAGTAATGCATTTTGAACTTGTACCAAGAACAGCCTAAAAAGTAATATTCATGATTATACAGATTATATTTTAAAGTTTTTTTTTTTTAATTAATCTTTTTAAAAATAATTTTTAAGAAGAAATGTATTTGATTGCATTACCAATCCACGAAAAACAGCCAATGCTGATGCAGACAAGAAGAAAATAAGAAATATAAAGTCCACAGGCCTCTTCCAGATTGGGAAAAACTGAAAAAATGAACATAAAACGAGAGTTTATTTATGATATATAAATGAATATTTATCTATATTTCTCTTCTTATTAAAAAATGCTTCAAACGACAACATTTTTTTCAATAAATCTTATACCTTTAAAAATGTTCTTGCTTGCAATGGACTTCTATAAAAATAGTAAAACAAAACCAAAATGGACAGAGCCAAGTATGCAACATTAAAATAAGCTGGTAACTTGGCAGAACTTGAACCTACAAAATAATGAAACAAATATTAAAAGATTTTTTCATTAAATTCAACATAATCATTGTAATACAAAAATCAAATACATTAAAAAGTGACAATTTAAAAAATATAGATCAGTATTTTATTTTGATTACACCCATCCCTCCTATAACACTGTCTTGTGATACTAAGAAATTAGGAGAAAAAAGAATGCACAAGAAAGATAAAACACTCAAAATGCAGACAAGCAGAAAGAAATAGTCTTTTTTACTAGGTAATTCAAGGGAAATTCAAAATTATTTAATCCTAAGAAATGGACAGTATCATAAGGAAAAAGCATTTTTTTTTAATCTCAAGGACAGAGTATAATTTTGTTTTCTGACATGTATCTAAGAGAAATAACCGTAAAAATTACATATAAAATAAATCAGCTGTTATTTCCCTTTTTTTTTCTAAGTGTGCAAGTACATGTATCAAGCTAATTTTAGTAATGTGCACCTGACTGGGATATTTCCTATGGCTAAACAAGAAACCATGCAATAAACACAAAACACTTTGAGAATTCCAAAAGGTCAGATGTTTTGTTTAGAGTAAATCATTTCCGTGTTAGATCAAAAATGAGTTTAAATAATAAAGTGGTTATTCTCTAAACATGTTATAGTGAAGTCTGTGTACTTGTTTGATAGAAACAGAGCCATTCTAATGGGTTGTTGTTGTTTTTTGTTTTGGGGGGAAGGGGGCACTATGTAGAGACATTTTAGAAGTTCAGTATTTGGGGACCCTAGACTAAATTACCCATTAGAGCCCCAATAGCATAACATTTCATCTACTTTTATTAAAATATTATCTTTCTTTAGTGACTGACTGTGCATGGCAATGTTTTATTCATTGCTTAGAATAATTGATGTGATTTTAAACATTTAATGCAACATACAAATAACCAAAATATATTTTTAGACTACCATTTTTTTTTAAAGTTCCAGTTGTTAATGCTTACAGTTTAAGCCTATCTTAATAAAGGCTGATAATCAATAATATTACAATTTAATCTTAGTTTACGCCTAACTTGGTTTATCAGAATTTTGCAGGACTGGCAACACTTTCTAAATAAATCCTCACTTAATATACGAGCGAGATATTGTAGTATGAGTAATAGAGTACTAAGCATTTGCTAAATTTTTTCTGCAGAGATATACATCACCAATGAACAGATGTTTCTTTTTTACTATGCTGGGTCTCACTCTGTGTGCTTCACTTGTAAAGACACATGTGTGACTATATATTGTTTACATAAGAGTTGTAATGGCTTAATATGAGTATATACAAGTAATAAATGTGACATTAAGCCCCATATATAAAAGAACTGAGAGGTCCCTCACCTAACAGGAAATTATGATGACGTTTAAAAGTTGGGAAACATAAAAAGATGTAGCAGTGTAAAGGATGAATCTATTTAACAACAATACCATCTCACATTTAAGCAAATGCTCCTGCTAAAGAAAATAGTAAGATGAACAAATAAGTAGCAGTGATTCTAAAAGTAACAGCAAAAGACAGCTTACAAAATATTTAAGTATTAAATAGTAAGTTTAAAGAATAAAAGGATAGAAATGTATTCATTATAAAAATACACAAGAATATTTTTTGGTTTCTTATGGGGTGATTGGCTTTGATTTACAATTGCATTGGCTTTGGCTTATGAGCACCTCTCTGGAATGGATTATGCCACTTTACCAAAGATAATCAGTTACGCATTTTGAACTTGCACCTTGAACAGCCTAAAAATTAATATAATATAATACTTTGTTAACTTTGACCTAAGGAAAAAATAATCATATTTTCATACTAAACTGATGTACCCAAAATTGAATAGTCGCGGCCTTTAAAATGAAAAAGTTACTCTGCATCAAATAATATTAAAAAAACATGTAAATATTATAGCTTGCTGAGCAAGATGTGTTGAAAATTACTTGCAAAGGTTTTGCAGATTGAATAAAAAGTATTTAAAAAATTCAAATATAGAATTTTCTCAACAAAACAAACATTTTAAAATAAATTAATATTTTCTTATAACTGAAATGCAGAAATATTTTGACTAACCTGTCAGATATCCTGGCAGAAGTACTATCATGCTGTTTAATAATGAGCCAGCCCAGTACAGACTAACTTCACGATGACTATACCTAGAAAAAAAAATCAAATGCAGCAAGTTTACACTAAAACATTTTAGAGAAATATTAGTCTTTTAAAGCAAACTACACAATGTTTAGGAATGTTTTGTTACTATTTTGAAAAAACTCCTACTGTTCATTTATCAATTAAAAGGAAGTCTCAAAAAAGCAAAGTTTATAGAATATTTCTAGAATACTGATTGTGGAATAAAATATTTTAAATTGCAATACTTGTTTCTGACTTAACTGCTCTTAATAATGAAAGCTACCTGTGTATGTAAAGAAATATAGCGAAAAGGCAGAGGAAGAAGTGAGCAACCCCATTCCAATATGCAGCAACTGTGCCATGAGCTGTTTTCAAATAAGGATCTACTTCTGTTAAGTTGTTGGACTGTAGGTTTGGAATATACCCATCGATTTCCAAGATATTGCCGAGTCCACACATAGCATCATAGCAGAAAATACTGAAAACTGATTATTTCAAGAATATTAGTACAATATTAGTATAAGTGTTTTAACAAAATATAGATAATAATAATATCGTGGTTCTGAAACGTGGCTCCAGTGTTCCTTGCATGAAGCAATTACAATCATTTCAGGGGATGGCAAGTTGATAAAATAAAGGGGTCACCAGCTGGCATTTTAGATTTTGCTAAGCAATAGCCCTGTCCTAGAAATTTTTGTATACATTTACAAAATCCTGCTATTTTCATGGAGAGTTTCAAATACAAGATTAAAGCCATCCAAAAAAAATCACACAGATCCTCAAAAAGTTTGTGAGCTACTTGTGCAGTGCTTCTCAAACTTGAGTGTTTAGTGACGCACTAAGAAATCTTTAATAAGATTTTTGCAACCCACTTTAATTACTTTAAAGAAGAAAAAATATAAGAAAGCATTGACCATGCCTTTCAACCCATTGTAAAGTAAAGTTATTTATATTCTCTATTTAGTAATTATTTAAAACTTTTATAACGAACCAATTCAAATCTCGTCCTACAGCACCTACACTTTGAGAATCACAGCATTAGTGTATTATAAACAATAATCTATGATAAATAACTACCAATTTAATACATGGGAGGAAAAAAAATAGTATTATCAACAAAAAAAAAATAATATTATATTATCTTTGATTACATATAAAATAGTAATTAATAGGACTATAAGTATAATGATACTGATAGTTACTACCCATTAAAAAGGCATTAATACTGGTACAGAGATTTTCTTATTATTATTGAATGTAGCCACAGAAATTAATAATGTTAAATCTAATCTTTGAAATAATATAATGCACTGTCTAAATCAAGTATAATGAGTAATGTGAAGTCAAGCCTAAACTAAAGCAAAGGGACAGCCGGCCTTAAACTTGTTAGTCTAAATAAGTCCTAACTAAGCCTAAGCAATTAACTATTCTTTCGTTTATTTATTAAAGTTTCAAAATTGAAAATTTTAAAACATGAATGGATTCAGTGTATATTAGCATATAATTATTAACTGTCTATAAGGCTAGAATGTGCTGCTGTTTTTTCTGTTATTATCTTTTGTTTACTGTGTAACTAAAGTAGGTCATGCACGCCTATGACTAAGGGGCCTCTCCCTCCACTTTTGAAACTAACTTCTGAATGCTTTTTCTGTCCACATTACTTTTGACAGCAATAACGCATGACTGTTAGAAATTATTTTTTTTAAATATACATTTGACTTACTGTAAATTACTGGATCAACGTTTTTGAAAAATCTTCTGAACAATAAAAACGTTCCAATAAATGCCGCAGACAAGCAGCTTGCTCCGGCGATCAAAACATTACGTTGATTTTTCATGCAGCTTAACTGATTTAATGCTAACGATAATGGCCAAGATGTCAAAGATAAAAGAATGACACCGATTAAAACAAACTTGGTCATTTCTTAAGTGAATTATTGTATGAAATGAAAAGGTTTAATAAGAGTCACAACGGATTGTCGACGCGTCGTTTTGTGTATAGTCTATGTAGACTGTAGCAGTAAGAGTGTGTTTCACAGATCACAGCTACTACTACTAGGTCTAGGTCACTGCCAGCCAGGTAAAGAGTAACCACAGTTACGCCTCACTTGTCATGCAGGAATCTGCAGGATGATAATTTATTATTGATTGATAGAAGAATATAATTTTGAACACATACAAAAAAACTACTTTTTTCTTTTTTTTAAATAAGTCATATAATTTTATTATTTATGTAAATCATTGACAATAATCTTCACCAACATCCCAACCACGGCTCGATTTACAGCCGGGGATATCCCCGGCACTGAGAACTGTCAACCCCGACTCTGCTTTAGCTAATATATCCCAGCCGGAGATGACATCATTATAGACAATTAGACATTTATCCCGGGCTCTGCAGAAATTATTTTTCATCCCCCAGCACTGGTTTTTCTTAAATCCGAGCACTGATCCCAACGTATGCTTACACACAGTGGCGCAACCCGGGGGGGGGGCTTGAGGGCCCCCCAGGCAAAATCCTCAATACATAATTTACGTTATAAAGTTACAAAAAAAAATTATATATTTTCATTATATGAGCCCACACCCCCCTAGGCTGGGGTAGTGAGGAAGAGAGCGAAAGGGGGGGTTGAGGAGAGGTGAGGAGGGGGTTAAGAAATTTTGAAAAGGGGATGAGGAAGAAATGAGGGGAAGGTATGAGGAAAAGTTGTGAAGGGGAAGGAAGCAAAAGATTGAACCTGGGGGGGGTGAAAGAGATTTTGTTGTTAAAAAAAAGTATTAAAATAAATAATATTTTTAAAATTTACTGATGAAAAAGGAAAACATGGGACAAGGGGGGGCAAGGCCCCCGGGGTGGGGCTACAAAAAATGCTTTGGGGGGGGAAAAAGAAACGTGGGGGGGGGAAAATGGGGGAGCGAAGAGGAGAAAGTTGGGAAGGGAAGAGAATGGTTTCCCCTGCGAAAGAAATTGAGTCCTTCCATAAGAAGATTTTTGGATTTTAGAAATGTGGAATGATGAATTTTAAAACTATATTTTTAACTATTTTTTAAAAATATATAATTTTTTGTAGTTTTGAAAAAAATATTTTAAATTGTAATTTTTTTAAAATATTTTAATTAATAAAGGGTTTTAATTTTAAAAAATTATTGAAATAAATCAATTTCTGAAAGTTGTGATAAATATATTTTAAATAAAAGATAGGCTACCTAATTTTTATAAATTAACTTTTTTTTTAAATTAATATATTAGAGTAATGAAGGTAAATGTATAAAGCGGGAATGACTTGATGTATGAAAAAACTTAAAAAATTTGAAAAATAATTATTATAAAAAACAAAAAAAAAAAACACCACTTTTAAATTTAAAATAAATTTAATTTTTTTAAAAAATAATTTTTTAAATTAAATAAAAAATAAATTGGAAAATTATATTTTATTATTTAGAATTAAAGAAATTTATAAATTAAAATTAAATTAAAGTTATTTAGAAAAAAGAAATTAAAATTTAATGTTATTTTATAAAATTTTTTAATTTTTTAGTTTTTTACAAAAGATATAAATATAGAAACCTATTTAAAGGGAAATGAAGAGCCCCATCGACTGATATTATGGTTTTTAGGGGTGATTTTAATATTTTAAAAAGGGGCCCGGCCACCCCCGGGGGCCCCTCAAACCCGCCGGGCCCCCGGGGCTTGGCCCCCCCATTTTTTGGTACTTGTTGAAATTTTAAATTTTTATATTTTAGAAATTTGCAAAGCCAGGGTGAGAGCCGGGGGGGGGGGCACCCCCAGCATAGGGGGGGGGCGCCCCCTCTTAAAGGAGAGGAGGGAAAACAAAAATAAAAAAGGAAAAAAGGGGAATGACTAAAGAAAAGGTAAAGGTGCCTCCTGGTTGGTTATTGGTGGCTACGGGTTAGTTTTAACTGGTTACTTGGCTGGTAAAAGTACTTAATTTTTCTAAAATTCTTTAGAATTTTTTTAGATTGTAATATGTAATTCAGCTAAAGTATTAAAAAATTTTGGTATGCGGTAAAGGGGGAGAATGCGTTATAGGGTGAGCAAACTGGTCAGGGACAAAAAACTGTTCAAACACAAGGCTAAAGACGCCCCAAAAAAAATACCATGTGTACTTTACTCAGATTTAATTTTTAATACCTAAAATTTAGGTCAAAAAATTAATTAATAAATATATGTAAATATATCTAAAATTATAGCGAAAATCTAAAATTTAATTTTTTTTTATTATTATTTATTTATTCAAAATATTATTTATGTTATATCGCTTTTAATTTGATATAATTTTTTTTAAAAAACAAATCTTAAATGGGGGACAGAGGAGGCATGGGGGGCACAGGCTCTCCAACTGTCTTCCTCTGGCTATGGGCCGCCCCCCAACCCCTTTGGTGGGGGGGCGTTCATTTTGGGGGGGGGGGTTTTTTGGGGGGTGTGGGATGGGGGGGTTGGTTTGGGGGGGGGGGGGTTTGAACCGGGGGGGGGTTTTATTGTTGATTGTTTGAAATATTTTGATAATTTATGATTTTTTTGGGGGGGGCCCCCCGGCCCCTCCTCCTCCGCCCTGGTGGGGTGGTTAGGGGGGGGGGGTTGGGTTTGGGGGGGGGGGGGGGTCCCCTCCGTTTTTTTTTTCTTTGGGTTTTTCTTTTTCCATTATTTTTTTTTTTTGGTTTGTTTTTTAATAATTTAAATATTTTTATATTTTTGGTTTTTCCTTTTTTTCTTTGCTAATTTAAAAGGCTCTTTTTTGTTTTAGCACTTTTTGCTGGTTGCGCCACTGCTTACACATAAATGAGAAACTAGTTAAAGGTACAAAATTGTAAATTGGCTAATCCAGATTTAGTATAAAAATTACTACCCGGCTTGAGCCCCCCCCCCCTCCAGGCCAAATCATCAATACATAATTTACGTTATAAAGTTGCAAAAATGACTTGGGAGAGGGGGGGCGTTGAATTTATTTTTAGAATTAAGATTGTCTTCATTTAATAATTTAATTTCATTGTATTTAAATATTCCTTTCAAAGTAAAATATAGGAACACCAAAAAAAAATGAATATAAATTGATTTAACATTTTAAATCACCAGAACGCTAAATCAATGAGAACCCTGAACTTTTTTTCTCTGCAAACGAAATGGTTCCATCTGGGTAAATAGGCTAGTTGGCAATGACAACCTTAGTGTGTTACTTATGTCCACTTTATTCCGTTTTGTTTTCGTTGCTGTCACTGCAGAAGAGCCCATAACATGTCAGAATGCCTTTGTTCACGTGCCGTCCCCGCTGAAGTTTGAAACATGTCCAAAATGCCTCTGTCCATCCCAACCAATTCAGTTTTGTTTTAAATGCAGATACCAGAGACTGTATAGTAAATCAACTTGAAAACAGTTGTCATTTTCCCGTGAAGTGACAGATTGAGTTCTTTGAGTACATCACACAGGCAAGCTCATCGAGAAGGCTGAGTACGTCACACAGGTAAGTTCATTGAGAAGGCTGAGTACGTCACACAGGCAAGCTCATTGAGAAGGCTGAGTACGTCACACAGGTAAGTTCATTGAGAAGGCTGAGTACGTCACACAGGTAAGCTCATTGAGAAGGCTGAGTACGTCACACAGGTAAGTTCATTGAGAAGGTTGAGTACATTACACAGGTAAGTTCATTGATAAGGCTGAGTACGTCACACAGGTAAGCCCATTGAGAAGGATACGTCACACAGGTAAGCCAGTTTTGCGACCATTCATTGTTACTGAAATGTGCTGTCGGTGGTGACTTCTTTTATGAGAGAAATCTTTGCAATGGCTTTCGTAATTTAAATACTCTGGTTAGTGATTTTCCTCTGGATAACCACCTTATTTCTGTGTACAAGAGATATTTACATCCACATCTATCTCCTCACAAAGCTGCTCAAACAGACGCGAGTTAAGTGCGTGTGCTTTTATGTGAATAACAGCTTAAATGACATGAATCAAAAGGCTGTTAAATTCCGGCGATATTTTTCGGCGTGCCAGCATTTCCATGTGAATGACACAATGCGAGAACTCACTTTCAGGTGCAGCCTCCTTAACCCAAGCAGTTAAACCAGACAGTCGGCTGGTCATAGCAGTAGCTCCGTCCGTGCATATGCTGACACAAAATAACCGGTTTAGTTGTCCTGACATATAACCATCCAATGACTTGAATAGATCTGATCCTGTGGTGTTAGTTGGCAAAGATAGTGCACATAACAAATCCTCATGCACATTCTACTGATAAAGGTATCGCACAAGTAGTATTGCCTTGTTGTCGATATCTGAAGATTCGTCAACCTCGAGAGCGTACCACAACAATTGTGTCTCAGCTTCTTCAGCTATTTCCTCAATGCGCCTAGTCCCAGTGTTAGCCGACAAAGCCACGTGTACTATCTTTTAAACAGAAGTTCAGGCAAATGTCATTAGTGAAGAGCAAGATCCAGCCCCGTAGCGTGAAAATTCTAAAGCAGGGGCCAGGCTAATAGCGGGACGGGGGAATAAATGTTACTAGCAGAAAGGGCCAGACAAAACGCAGGGGGCCCGGCCACCCAGCATGCTACGGGCCTGGCAAGATCGTTTCTTCACTGATAATTTATTTGGAAGTTATGTAGTATTTTTGTAGTAAACTTTTTCTGAAAGGCCAGATTTTGCCACCTGAGTGTTTTGCACGCCCTTGAACCACAGTAAAGCACGGCCTTGTTCAGCCCAGTAGCGTGAAAATTCTACAGCAGGGGCCAGGCCAATAGCAGGGGGAGGGGCAGGAAATAAATGTTACTAAGTAGAGCAAACAAGCAGAGGGGGCCAGACAAAACGAGGGAGGGCCTGCCCCACAGCTCGCTACGGGCCAGGCCTTGTTCATTGTCATTTTGTGTTCATTTTTTATTAGATTCAGACACTATACGAATTTTTCTTATATATGTTTTTTAGAGTGTCCAGAAAGAATTAAAGAGATTTACATTGTCTATTAAGTCAATATAGACCTAGTTTTTCACCCATTCCTATTAATTCTAACAAAGGATTAATTTGGTGAAACATTTTGTTTAACATAATTTAAGCTCTGCAGAAATTAGATCATGTAAAAATTTCACCAAATGAACCAATTGTACCTATTGAAATACTTTAAAAGTCTATTAACTTTTTTTTATTAAAGAATTGTATGTATAACAGGGTATAAGTTCCTATATGGATAAGATATTTATCTCTTAGTTACTATAAACCACTAATAGGACTGCTTTTATCACACTCTGCTTTCCTTCCCACTATATATTCACTCGCATTACACTGCACAACCATCTGTTCCCCTTATCCAGTTTTATGTGCAGCATTTTAGTTTTCTTTTCTATTAGCTCATTACATAATTATTTATTGTCAATAAAGATACAGAAAGTAAAAGAGAATCAATGGTAATATATAACCTGATTTATATATTTAGAAAAAAACATTAAAAAAAATAATATGGAAAGCCTTTATTTAGCCTATTATTTTTTTCATTTGTAGTTGAATACATGTATATAGAAATTCAGTATTTAATGCACCAGTAACCAAAAAATAGCAGGAATTAAAATCTTTCAGATAAGTGAAGGTGCTAAATAGGTTTTATTAGTATAGAATAATATTTCATTTTATTTTTACAAAATCAATCTGTATATACAAAATCTTTTAACTCTATACCATATAATGTGAAAGTCCTATCATGACCAACCAATTATAGTTACACAAAAGAGAAACAAACATATACTAATTGTGTTAGAATTAGTTTAATCTCTTCTTCATTAAAATATAATAAATATTTGTACATATTCTGTTTTCTCAATCTATCTTATAAATAATATTATTCCAGTTTAATTATTTTTGGCCTGGTTTTTAGTAAAGTAACATTTTAATTAATTTAACCAAAGAAAAAAAACTGATCAAGTTAATTTTTTAAAATCTACTTGAGTTAATGAAGTTTCTTAAGAGAGTTATTCATTTTCAAATGTTTGTCTTTTTTGGTATCAAGAGAATGGCCATATATATTTATATTCTTTTTGCACCACCACATAAAAACATGAGGGATGACGAGTAATGTCAAGTTAACTGTCCAGAAAATCATGGCTGGTAATCCTGTGTTTGGGGCTCTCATTGAGGCAGGTGTCCTGTGATGAACAGAACCAACAATGTAGGAAAACTGACCCTTGGGAATAAACAAAACAAATGCTTTAGTTGTGACTGAAATTTATTTTTTAAAAAAACAGGGCCTATACAATCCTGTTTTGTTTTTTTACATTAAAAATGTTACCAAAGTTTAAAAATACTTCTCAAAATGAAATTATTTTGAACTAGAGTGATATATAATAGACAATCTAAACAAAAGTTGTTTCTTTTACTTGAGCTGAAGCCCCAGCATGAATAATAGACCAGTCAGTCATCCAGTTTTGTGCTGGACATAGTAAAGCATAAGTAGCTGCCAGATAATAAACCAAGTAGAAATATCCGTAAGCAAGCATCTGTGAATATTAATTTTGTGCTTTTATTACTTTCAATAATTTATTTAAAAACAAACAATAAATTAATAATTTTTTCATCAATATTCTAAATGAACCACCTTGGTAAGTTAAGAAATTGTAGAAAACTATTCAACAAAAAATTTATAAAATACACTTGATGTCAGCTAGTGTCTGAATTTTCTGAGGCTTAATCATTGTAAATAGTTAATTCAATAATCAAGTTAAATTATGTAAATCATATCTGATTTTATTAAATTAAAATGAAAAAATGTTGACCTGAAATTTAGGAAAGTTAGATTTGTCCATTAAATAGGGTTCATAATTTTGAGTATAGTCTTTCATTAGTTCTGCATTGCCGCCCAAAACAGCCTGCAAAAAAAAAAAAATAAAGTAAAACAATGAAATTGAGCTAATAAAAGTAAATACGAACTAGTTAAATTGTTTTTTATTGTTTTTGTTTTTAAATTAGAGGATAGTGCACTTAGGAATTCAACAAGTGATTAATACTTACAAGAACTCTAAAAATGGAGACTGCAATGGCAATAATGAAATACAAGAAGAAAAGAAAATCAACAGGTCGTTGCAAGATAGATCCAAGCTGTACAAAAAATAAAAAAGTTTCCAACTAGCAAAACATCAATAAATACTAAATAACCATACTCAAATAATTTTTTGTTTGCATCAAAGTCATATAATGTGGCTTACATTTGGAATCTGTTTACTCTGGGAACGTCTCTCATGTAATAACTTAAAACCAGCAAAAAGAGGCAAAAGTAAGTATGGAGTATTTAGCAAAATAGAAAGTTTGAAAGGGTGATTACCTAAAAAGTAAGAAATTAAAAAAAAATCTTTTATATTTTAAATAATCATTTTTTATCAATCATAAAAGTAGTGTTATAAAAAATTATAACCTAATATTTTTTATGAAGAAAAGAATAATAATGCTCATCAATATATTTCAGAAAAAAAACAAACAAAATATTTATTTTTTATTTTAAAATTACCTGCAACAGCTCCGGGTAATAATACAACCATACTGTTCATTATTGAGCCTACCCAGTATAACGCCACATCCCGATAACTTTGTCTAAAATAAATTCCAAAAAGAAATGTACTCATGATTATGATAAGTGTTTTCGCTCAAGTATCTCTTTCAAATGAAAAGTAATAATGAAAACAATATGTGAAATTTATTAAATTGAAATAACTTTGCATCTTTTAATTAAATGGGTTACTTTTGAATCAATACTTAACATAATATTTCATGGATAAATAGTTACACTTACTTCTTACAGTAAAGTATTATAATAGCTAAACCAAGGCCATAGTGCACCGTACCATCCCAATAGTTTATAAGCGTACCATGAGCAGTAAAAAGGTAAGGTTCGCCCTCAGCAAAGTAAAAGCCAATAAAATTGGATATGTAGCCATCTAGTTCAAGTCCTATGCCAAGGTCAATCATACAGGACCAACAAAAAACTGATAGAGCTAAATAAAGAGAAAAAAAAGTTAGCATTAGGCCCAGGCCTGTAATCAGGTCAAAGTAAGCAGGGAGTCACCAATACCCAGCAAGGGGGCACCTTCTGATTTTAGTTACTTTTTCTTTATTTTTTCCTCTTATTCTTCTTTTTTAAGCGGAGGGGGGGGAGGAAGGGCACTCCACACCTAGCGGGGGCACGGCACCCCAGTGCCCCCCCTTGGCTACGGGGCTGAGTAGGCCTACAGTGACTATGTTATAATCGCCTAAATTTATGTCACCACTCAACTCAGGCCTTGAGAAATAATCAGAGGTGGACTATGGTAGCTGAGGCCCTGTACACAGATAGCATTTTGAATCTATAAGACACTGTTAAAAAAACAACATGTTAACAGTTTTTCTAACACATTAAAGAAGGGTTTTGTGACGCCCCTTACAACTCAGGGTCTTGTGTATACACCATGTGCATCCACCATCAGATCCACCTTTGTATACCATTAATATCATCAGCATTGACTGAAGACTTCAATGGATATGAAAAAAAAAACGCTCATCGAGTCACTAAAAAAATTGGCCTAGGCCCTAGGTATTGTATAAATACTAGCATAATTTATAAGTAATAGATATAAGCATGGGCGTCATTTGCCCCCCCCCCCTTACATTTAAAAAAAATGTCATAAAGTTATTATTTGCCCCCCCCCCCCGGAAAAATTCCTAGCGACGCCCATGGATATAAGTTATATTTTAAGTTATAACTATAAGTTTATAGCTATCATAAATATTAAATTTAAATATATTATTATTTATATAATATAATTATTATACATTCTACATAAGATATTATAAATAAGGTAGTACAGCACTTAATTTAAATGTAAGTCGTAAATCACCACCTACTAAGCACTAAAGGATCATTTCTTTTTAAACATTTGGAGAACAGAAAATAAGGCACGATTGTAGCTAAGCTTAGAGCCAAAACACCGGCTATGAAAACGGCCACTTGTTCTTTCATCAAATCTAATTTGGTGAGAGTTAAGCCCACCGGCCAAGAAGTCTGTGACAGTAAAAATATAAGTAAGGGTATCATATTAGAAGCATTCATGTTCAATCCCAATAAGACAACAACGAACAAATTAATAAATGTTCTGATCTGGTCTTTACTTAAACTTTATTATCAACGCACAGGCAAGTGGCGTCCTTAGAAGCCTAAACTGTTGCCAACTCTAGCGTTCACTGGGATTGACTGATAGGAACTCAAGGAAGTAATTTCAAGAGTTCCGAGTTCTATTATTATTCAGCTTGGTCCTAATGTATGATAAAAAAAAATCTTAATAAAGAGAGATTTGATGTGCCCAGAGGTGTAGAAGAATGTTTATGGCCTTTTGAAAGAGCCAGGAAAATAGATGTGTGAATACAAGAGTAATTCTAGGGCTGGAGTGAGCGACCGGTGCTAAATCCACCCTTTGATGTCTAAACGAGCTGAGAGATGGAGAGAGGAAGAGAGAAAGGGGGGTGAGAGAAGTAGCATTTATAAATGCTGATTTTGGCGCCGTATAGAAACAGAAAAGGGCGGAAGGAATTGGGCATGGGCAGTAGGAGGCCCCAGTGTCCAGAGACTCCAGGCATATGTCAGGTTTGCCTGTATATACGAATGGCTTTACCAGAATAACTTCCGACAAAGCATACAAGAAAACACCCCATAGTCTGAAGACAGTAACTTATATATAGCTTTTGACTAAAAAATGCCAGACCCCCTTTTATAAATAGGCTTATGTGTTTTGTCTTTTTTTTTAGTCTTTTCCTTTTGCCACTATCTGCCACTTATGCAATTCTCTGTGTAATGAAAGTATCCGGTATTAATTTTGCAATTTTTACTAATCTATTAAAAGTTGACTTTATAGTGGGGTTATTTTTAAAGATACATTACAACTTTGTACATTTAACATTCAATGCAGGATGTCCTTTTGTACATTTAACATTCAATGCAGGATGTCATTATGTACATTTAACATTCAATGCAGGATGTCCTTATCCAATAATGGATTCATCGATTGTATACGATTATAATGCAACAAAAAAAAAATCATATAAATCCTATGTAGAATTCGAAAAGTTTATATCAGTTTCTGATTAAACAGTAACCACCACCCCCCTCCAACATCCAATGGCAGGGTGATTGCTTTACATAAGTATCAGTATCTCACACTTTTTTGATTTTTTTCTAAAAAAAGGGAATATTGCATGTTTAGAACGAGCTCTTTATAAATTATTACATTATTTCAGTTCAAAGTGGGGAAACAGGATGATACTTGTCACCCCTTAAACTTTGCTAATTTTTACAGACCACAAACTGCTTACAGTCCAGAATATGTATTAAACGATCTGTGGCATACAGTACAGAATATAAAGTATACAATCTGGAGTATACAGGAGAGATATTAATTACATAACATGGGGTATATAATTCAGAATATAAACTATATAATCTGTGTACACAACACATAATATCATTTTATAATGAGTGGTATAGTGTATAATACGAATTATATAATTAGTGGTATATAGTACACTGTAATTGTGTTTTATTTAACAGGTGGCTTTGTTATATTTTTTTTGCTTCATGTCTCATTTATTCTTAAAACATATGAAAGTAACTTCTTGTATGTCTTTCTTAAGCCATGTGTGTTTTTTGTTTCAATCAGTGAGTTTAAGAACATGATCATGTCTGCGTGCATAATGCTACAATGGGCTTAAGGCTTAAACAATTAATATATATTTAAATAAGCTTTAAAAAAAAACCAGAGGCAGTCTAAATTTAATCTCACATGTACCAGTTTTGTGCTTATTATGTTTTTTTTAGTTGGTCAACTCATACAGATGTTGTTAAGGTCTGAGTGGGATACGCAGCCATTGGTGGAGGCATGGGCGTATTCATGGGGGGGGGGGGGAGGGGCGTTTGCTCCCCCCCCTTACATTTAAAAAAAAATGTCATAAAGTTGTTATTTGCCCCCCCCCCCTGGAAACATTCCTAGCGACGCCCATGGGTGGAGGGGATTGTCAGTCCAGGAGGCTGCCCCCAACTCACCAAGCAGTATGTGGTGCCACTGCCTACACAGAAGTATAGCTCAGTATAAAATATAACTGACCTTTGCCTTGGAGTTGCAGTAACTGGATTGGATGAGTTCCCCACATAAGCCCACACGATGACAAAATCTAAATAATACAAACTTCTCTAATCAGCTGGCTAACTTACAGCAGCAGGCAGTTTAATTGCAGTGGGTTATTGTAGTCATACATGAGCAAGCAATTCGTTAGCAATCTATAACCAGGCCTGTTTTATCCTACAGGCCTAGGATTCTAAAGGAGCCCACCAAAAAAAGGCTAATAATGAAATTTTGAATACTCTCTAGCATGGGTCCCTTTCAGCCTTTTAAATGAAAAAGGTTTGTATATAGTGCCCTTGACAGTGAAAGGAGCATTTTTGCCTAGAGCCCCAAATGTATCTTTGCCAAGAGCCCAAAGATGTGCCTTAGACTAAGCCCCCCTCCCCCATTAAACATAACAATAACTAGGATACTAATTATAAAATTTAACTTAAAGACTATTGAAATTTGTTTTATTTGTAAATTAAACAAAACTTTCGTAATACAATTAATATTCTAAAATATTGAGCTCAAGAATATAATTAATAATTGGCATCATTTTTTAAAATAATTTTTTCTTAAATATATATTTGCATGTAATTTATTTGTAAAAAGTATCACATTAGTATATACATTAAAATAATGGTGATCAAGCAGTTAAGATATCATGAATAACATGCAAACATACATTTTATGTATAACGTAACAGACCACTGTAACAACCATTTGATATGTAAAAAAAATCTATTTCTAAAACACATTACTGCTTAAAAATGAACAGGTTATATAATATATTATATAAATCTTGATATAATAAAAAAATGTAATACGTTTTACTTTTCAAGTGTTTTGGAGCATCAAATTAATACAAATTATTCCAAATCATCATACTAAAAATAATGTATGTTACTTCAACATTATTGAATTAAAAATGAAGATATGTTGTTTTTAATTTCCTTTTATTCATCTTTTTATAAAATTCAAATTTCATTGTAACAAAAATACTTCTGTTTTCATTCCTAATAGAGTATGTTTATATGTACAAGTTCATTCATTGTTGATGTTTTTGTTTTTGAGCTGTGATTCTTTGAATTTTTAAAAATACTTCTTTACTTATATTTTTCTAAAATTTATTTATAACTTAAAAGACTCACATAGACTCATTATGAGTCTCCTTTGTTAAATTAAAAAAAAAATACATATAAAAAAAAGCCATTTTCTTTTTTTTTTTTTCAAACTGTTTAAAGCTACTGTAATAATTACAAAATATTAAGAGTTCTGTGGGAATTTTTTTTTATATCCTTAAAATTTAGGAAATAAATAATTAAAAATATAATTAAAAATGCTAGATTATTAACAAATGTATGTGATATGTTTTATATTTAGCAATAAATAAAGCTTTATGAAACATTACATAAAGTCTCAATATGATCTTCTATTTTACTTTTTTTGGTGAGACTATTTTTGATTTTATGTCTTTCTGGTGTACCTTGCATCCATACATTTCTCTGTTTTGTTTGCACCACCATAAAAACACTTGAGGTACTATAAGTAATGTTAAATTAGCTGTCCAGAATATAATAGCAGGAAATCCTCTTGTGGGAGACCTTAAGGAGCTAGGTGTTCTATGATGAAATGAGCCAACAATATAAGAGAATTGACCCTGCGATAAGAAAATAGTGCAAATTAGGGACTGTTGCTAATTTATTTTAACTAATATTACCAAAATGATATATGGAGCTTTATCTTTTTACACATTAATGTTAGATGAACTAACAAAAGGAAAGGGCTAACTTGTTGAACTGCTGGCCATAATAGGCCTTAAATTTGACAAAAGGGCTGGGGCAAAAGCAAATAGGTTGAGTGTTATTATGAAAATCATAGAAATTAAATGAAAATGTCAAAAGCAAGAAAGGCTTAAGTTTACCCATGTCTGAACTAAATTATACATCAATTTGAGTTCATTTTGAAACCACTAGCTTTGCATGTAAGCATATTGTCACATCATCAATTATATTCTTAAATAAATGGAGAAAAACATGCTACAACAGTGTTACCATATTAATACAAGATTTTGTAAAGATTAATGATAAAACATTTTAAATGTACCTGTGCTGCAGCTCCAGCATGTATAATGGACCAGTCAGTCATCCAGTTTTGTCCTGGATATAGTAATGCATAGATAGCACCCAAATAGTAAACCAAAAAGAAATACCCATAAGCCAGCATCTGTAAAATTTGAAAAACAGGGTGAAAAAAGTTCAACTACTTGTGAAATTAAAAAAAAAAAGTATCCTGATTATTTTTTTAGAAATTTTTTAAGTATTAAAAAGGAGTATTTTTTAAGTATTAAAAAATTAAAAGATTTATGCAAACACAATATATTTGAGATACTAAATTAAGCAGAAAAAAATTTTTAAGTTAAAACCTGATACCAGTACCTGGAATTTGGGGAAATTAGATTCATCACTTAAATATGGCTCAAAGGTTCTTAAATACTGCTTCATTATTTCTGCATTTCCATTGAGTACAGCCTAGGTCAATGAAAACATCGTTTTGATTATTAAAGCACTTCTTTTAATATATTTGTTTCACACATAATCAATTGAAGGATTTATAGAATTCTGAATAACGTTAGCTATCAAATGATTAAAGATATTTCTTACAGAATGTCATACTCACAAGTCCTCTAAACAGAGAAAATATTATAGCACCAGTGAAATATATGATAAAGAGAAAATCAACAGGACGTTTCCAGATGGGGTCAAACTATACAGAAAATAGATACAATAAGAGTAGAAAAATTATAGTGAATCCATATGTATCATAAAGCTTTAATTGAATAATCAGTTCATCAAATAATAACTTATGAACCTGTGATCATTCTTTATATATGTTATTAATAATTAGCATAATAGCTTCATGACACTAAGGCTACATGATGTAATAATTCTTTTTGTAAAAATTTACTTGGAGCTTTAGTTAATAAAAATTAGTGGATGTTTAGCATACCAAAATAACATATAAATACAATAGTTTTTTTTTTTCAATTCATAGCTCAAGGTTCACTACAAAAGTTAGTAAAAACTCAACATAAAAATGTTTAGTTTACCTTATAAGAAGGAGTTATCTGGACTGGTCGCTCATGTAAAAGCTTGAATCCAGCCAAAAGTGGTAAAATTATGTAGGGAGTATTAAGAAGTATCGAGAGTTTAAATGGATTATTGCCTGAAAAAAAAAATGAATTGTTAGGCCTATAATATGAATCATTAATTAATTTTTTTTACTATTTCTTAGTTCACAGCATAACAGAAAAAAAAATGACAGCAAGAAAATGTATCCTTTTTTATACCTGTGACTGCTCCAGGCAATAACACAATCATGCTATTTAGAATAGAGCCAACCCAATATAAAGCGATTTCTTGATAATTGCGGCTGTGGGTTGAAGAATATTATCACATAATTATATGCATTAACATAAAAGACATGCAGTACATACATGTTAAGTCAGAGCAACTATAAAAAATTCATTTTTTAGAAAAGTTCAAACTTACCCCTGGCAATACAATATAATGACAATAAGCCCAAGTACATAATGGACGATTCCATCCCAATAGCATATAAGTGCACCATGAGCAGTGTATAGATATGGCTCACCCTCAACAAAATAAAAACCAATGAAATTAGAGATCAAGCCATCTACCTCTAGACCTATACCAAGGTCAATCATGCATGACCAGCAAAACACTGAAAGAGCTAGAAAAAAAAACATAACAATATCAACATGTTAAAAGTTAAAATGGGGACTGGTGGTTGAGCAGTGTAGAGCGCTCGACTGTCGACCGGAGGATCAAGGGTTCGAATCTCGGTGAGACCCTTGGGATTTTTTCAGGTCCTGGTGAAAGTCCCCAAGTCCACCCAGCTTTAAATGGGTACCCAACTTTAAGTTGGGGGAGTAAAGGCGGCTGGGGGTTGTTCTAACCACATGATCCCTTCTTATGCCGAGGTTATAGAAACAGATAAATTCTACACTTTATCTGCCCGATGGCTCATTAGGGCTAAGGGAACTTTACTTTTAAAAGTTAAAACTATAGTTTGGCATAATGCAATAAATGTGACAAAAAAAAAAACGAAAAAGATAATCACCAATCATCCAATGCCAATGAATAACTAATTAATTAAGATAATCACAAACTTAACGCTTAAGTCTAAAAGAAATACTTTGAATAATATATAAAAATAATTATTAATTAAATTACCGGATAATCATTATTGGTTATCGATATCGTATACGGTATTAATCTATTATTACTATTAACATTATTGACGATAAAATGTATATCCTAAATTCAAATTGTCTAAATAGTATTTATTAATTTAGATTAAAATATTAGTATTACTATGAAGAAAAAAGCATGATAAAATCTATATGTTACAAAGATGTGAAAGAAATAAAGTACATGTGCTTGTTTACAACTTACTTAGTATTATTGGGTCTTTTCGCCTAAAATATTTATTTAAAAGGATATACGGCACGCTGGTAACGAGAGATAATACAACAACGCCAGCAGTAAATACTGCTAATTGTTCCTTCATTAAATTTAATCTGCTAAGGCCAAATGAAACTAACCACGAAGTCTGCGATAATAGAAATATTAATATCGGTATTGTATAAGACGATTTCATTTTTATATTTTGTTAAAGTTTAGGAGGATGACAAGAATGTATAACTCGATCAATGCTGATAGTCTACGCCCACTTTTTAAAATCCGAGAGAAGTGGTCTAAAATATATAGGCTATGCTAAAGTTTGGTTTCTCTATTTGTCAGAAAATACAGATTTTTTTTTTACTATTCTATGTTATGCAAAAATTCGAATAATGGACTAGTCAAACCCTCCAAACGAATGGGAACTTATCAGAGACTACAGGTGCTACGGCTAAAATGACTTACGTAGGAGGGTCAGATTCGAGTACCTTGTCAAAGATTATGAGGGGTTCAATATTTTAAATAACGATCTTTCGCCTGGTACGCCTCCCCTACCACTGAACATCTTCCTTTGGCCCAAGGCTTCGGAACGCAAATGTTTTTATACCTACGACCCAAATGTAACTTTTCCTAGGCCCAAATGTACCTTTACCAAAGCCCCCCTCCCAAAAAAAAAATATTAACGACTAGTCTCACACATATTGTTTAAAATAAACTTATTACCTTATTGAGAATTCGTTTGATTTGTTTAACTTAGGTCTAGGACCTATGTAGAATTACACAGTTTGTTGACAACTATCGGAAACTAATAGGAAACCTTTGAGGAATGAAGCTAAGCGTGTTACTTTCATTTTTGACATAAAAATTAAACGCTTAGAATACAAGTGATGCACACATTAAAAGAAATTCCATGATCAAGAATGTGCCTTAACACAGTATGAAAATCTAACTCAATTTAAGAGGCGTATTTTTAATGCAATTTTGAGATCTATATCTTGTTGGAACTTGTTAATGTTAGGCCCACAGTCCTATATCTTTTTGGAACATGTTAATGTTAGGATCAGTTCTATATCTTGTTGAAACATGTTAATGGTAGGCTCACAGTTCTATATCTTGTTGGAACATGTTAATGTTCGGCCCAGAGTTCTGTGTCTTGTTGGAACATGTTGATGGTAGGCTCACAGTTCTATATCTTGTTAGAACATGTTGATGGTAGGCTCACAGTTCTATATCTTGTTGGAACATGTTGATGGTAGGCTCACAGTTCTATATCTTGTTGGAACATGTTGATGGTAGGCTCACAGTTCTATATCTTGTTGGAACATGTTGATGGTAGGCTCACAGTTCTATATCTTGTTGGAACATGTTGATGGTAGGCTCACAGTTCTATATCTTGTTGGAACATGTTGATGGTAGGCTCACAGTTCTATATCTTGTTGGAACATGTTGATGGTAGGCTCACAGTTCTCTATCTTGTTGGAACTGATGGTAGGCTCACAGTTTTATATCTTTTTGGAACATGTTGATGGTAGGCTCACAGTTCTATATCATGTTGGAACATGTTGATGGTAGGCTCACAGTTCTATATCTTGTTGGAACATGTTGATGGTAGGCTCACAGTTCTATATCTTGTTGGAACATGTTGATGGTAGGCTCACAGTTCTATATCTTGTTGGAACATGTTGATGGTAGGCTCACAGTTCTATATCTTGTTGGAACATGTTGATGGTAGGCTCACAGTTCTATATCTTGTTGGAACATACAGTTCTATATCTTGTTGGAACATGTTGATGGTAGGTTCACACTTCATATCTTGTTGGAACATGTTGATGGTGGTGGCTCACACTTCTATATCTTTTTGGAACATGTTGATGGTAGGCTATATCTTGTTGGAACATATCTTGTTGATGTTGTAGGCTCACAGTTCTATCTCGTGTTGGATGTTGATGGTAGGCTCTAGAGTTCTATATCTTGTTGGAACACATGATGGTAGGCTCACAGTTCTCTATCTTGTTGGAACTGATGGTAGGCCTCTTTTTATCTTTTTGGAACATGTTGATGGTAGGCTCACAGTTCTATATCTTGTTGGAACATGTTGATGGTAGGCTCACAGTTCTATATCTTGTTGGAACATGTTGATGGTAGGCTCACAGTTCTATATCTTGTTGGAACATGTTGATGGTAGGCTCACAGTTCTCTATCTTGTTGGAACTGATGGTAGGCTCACAGTTTTATATCTTTTTGGAACATGTTGATGGTAGGCTCACAGTTCTATATCATGTTGGAACATGTTGATGGTAGGCTCACAGTTCTATATCTTGTTGGAACATGTTGATGGTAGGCTCACAGTTCTATATCTTGTTGGAACATGTTGATGGTAGGCTCACAGTTCTATATCTTGTTGGAACATGTTGATGGTAGGCTCACAGTTCTATATCTTGTTGGAACATGTTGATGGTAGGCTCACAGTTCTATATCTTGTTGGAACATGTTGATGGTAGGCTCAGAGTTCTATATCTTGTTGGAACATGTTGATGGTAGGCTCACAGTTCTCTATCTTGTTGGAACTGATGGTAGGCTCACAGTTTTATATCTTTTTGGAACATGTTGATGGTAGGCTCACAGTTCTATATCTTGTTGGAACATGTTGATGGTAGGCTCACAGTTCTATATCTTGTTGGAACATGTTAATGGTAGGATCACAGTTCTATATTTTATTGGAACATGTTGATGGTAGGCTCACAGTTCTATATCATGTTGGAACATGTTAATGGTAGGCTCACAGTTCTATATCTTGTTGGAACATGTTGATGGTAGGCTCACAGTTCTATATCTTGTTGGAACATGTTGATGGTAGGCTCACAGTTCTATATCTTGTTGGAACATGTTGATGGTAGGCTCACAGTTCTATATCTTGTTGGAACATGTTGATGGTAGGCTCACAGTTCTATATCTTGTTGGAACATGTTGATGGTAGGCTCACAGTTCTATATCTTGTTGGAACATGTTGATGGTAGGCTCACAGTTCTATATCTTTTTGGAACATGTTGATGGTAGGCTCACAGTTCTATATTTTGTTGGAACATGTTGATGGTAGGCTCACAGTTCTATATCTTGTTGGAACATGTTGATTGTAGGCTCACAGTTCTATCTCGTGTTGGAACATGTTGATGGTAGGCTCAGAGTTCTATATCTTGTTGGAACATGTTGATGGTAGGCTCACAGTTCTATATCTTGTTGGAACTGATGGTAGGCTCACAGTTTTATATCTTTTTGGAACATGTTGATGGTAGGCTCACAGTTCTATATCTTGTTGGAACATGTTGATGGTAGGCTCACAGTTCTATATCTTGTTGGAACATGTTGATGGTAGGCTCACAGTTCTATATCTTGTTGGAACATGTTGATGGTAGGCTCACAGTTCTATATCTTGTTGGAACATGTTAATGGTAGGATCACAGTTCTATATTTTATTGGAACATGTTGATGGTAGGCTCAGAGTTCTATATCTTGTTGGAACATGTTGATGGTAGGCTCACAGTTCTCTATCTTGTTGGAACTGATGGTAGGCTCACAGTTTTATATCTTTTTGGAACATGTTGATGGTAGGCTCACAGTTCTATATCTTGTTGGAACATGTTGATGGTAGGCTCACAGTTCTATATCTTGTTGGAACATGTTAATGGTAGGATCACAGTTCTATATTTTATTGGAACATGTTGATGGTAGGCTCACAGTTCTATATCATGTTGGAACATGTTAATGGTAGGCTCAGAGTTCTATATCTTGTTGAAACATGTTAATGGTAGGCTCACAGTTCTATATCTTGTTGGAACATGTTGATGGTAGGCTCACAGTTCTATATCTTGTTGGAACATGTTGATGGTAGGTTCACACTTCTATATCTTGTTGGAACATGTTGATGGTAGGCTCACACTTCTATATCTTTTTGGAACATGTTGATGGTAGGCTCACAGTTCTATATTTTGTTGGAACATGTTGATGGTAGGCTCACAGTTCTATATCTTGTTGGAACATGTTGATTGTAGGCTCACAGTTCTATATCGTGTTGGAACATGTTGATGGTAGGCTCAGAGTTCTATATCTTGTTGGAACATGTTGATGGTAGGCTCACAGTTCTATATCTTGTTGGAACTGATGGTAGGCTCACAGTTTTATATCTTTTTGGAACATGTTGATGGTAGGCTCACAGTTCTATATCTTGTTGGAACATGTTGATGGTAGGCTCACAGTTCTATATCTTGTTGGAACATGTTGATGGTAGGCTCACAGTTCTATATCTTGTTGGAACATGTTGATTGTAGGCTCACAGTTCTATATCTTGTTGGAACATGTTGATGGTAGGCTCACATTTCTGTGTCTTGTTGGAACATGTTGATGGTAGGCTCACAGTTCTATATCTTGTTGGAAAGGGGGTGGGGGAGTATTTGTTGTAATTTTACTGGGGGTGTGGGGAGATAAGCTAAAATATGCTAACATTTGCCCATATATTAAATGTACAACCCTACTTATAGGGCCTATTATTCTTTGAACAAATTTCCTAAACCAATGTTCTGTCACAGGCCACATTTTTGGAGTTCATTAAATTAAAAATATGTAGTCCATGAAAGGAAACTATAATAATTTTTGTTTTGCTTCCATACCAGTACCATAGCTTCTCTCTCCCTCCCTCACCCCCTCCCACCTCTGATCATAACATGGCACAAAAGCGTTTTCAGTTGTAGACATTTTGAATCTTAGAAAAACAAATCTGTTTCTGATTGAGAGCTCTGTAGACATGATTAGTCAATAGCTTATACATGCTGACACACACAACACATCAGGAAAGAGTCATTTTTATTTGTAATTTTCCAAGCTATCTAATTTAAAATTCAATTTTTTACTTCATTTTTATAGGTCTATAGAGAGAGAGAGAGAGAGGAGAGAGAGAGAGAGAGAGAGAGAGAGAGAGAGAGAGAGAGAGAGAGATATGTCATACACGCAATGTTAACCAGCTACTTGTGGGCTACTTGTATTTTTGAAGCTTTATCTTTTTAGCCACTGATTTAGACCCACTGTCACCTAACATTTGAGAGAATATCAAAAAATAATTATTATGACCGATGGGTACAGTTATTGGTGCCTTTAATTTATTGGCCAATACTTCCTTTTATGACAAAATTGAAACCTTTCAAACAATTTTTGTGTTAAACAGCTTTCCGTTTTTCCATCTTACTATTATATTTGGGACAACAATACATTTAGAAAGTACTAAAATAATCATCAACAATTTAAAATGCGATTCACTGTATTCATAACTTTTTACTAATTTAATAGCATTGTGTAGTTTCACTGATGTGAGATCTGCCACGATTAAGCCTTCAATGTTTTGAAATATCAGTGCTTATCACGAAAATGCTTTATAAAACTATCGTACAGTATTACGACGGTGCACTGCTCAATACCAAAATCTTAAAAGACGCACACATTCCAAACGATACACATCGACGCGTTTAAATTAAAATTAATCTATTTTTAATTTGTGATCTTGCATTAATAAACATCTGCAGGTAGCTGATGTTCGTCTACATTACATAATACTTTACGATCATCTTAGTAGTTTGCATACCAAGTTCTTGTAGAATTACTTTGAGCATAACACACCCCATTTCTGATAAATTCTATAGAGATATTTTTTTTTCTCCCGCACGCCGTCTTTCAGAGTTTTACAATCACTTTTCGGAAGTGTTTCAATTAATAAACCGGCGTGAGAATCCATGTTGATATGAATACTCTATTTCTCTATACACTACAAAGTCTGCAAAATTAAAGAGAAAAATCTATATACATGTAAACATACCTAGTCTATATAGATGTAAACATACCTAGTCTATGAAGTACTACAGTAATATATTGCCGAATATGCATAAATAAATCATTAAAAAAAGACCTTGATTGATTGTTGGCTTTCTTGTTAAATCTAGTAATTGCTGTAAATTTTTTGTTGCTTAGTAGCCTAAACAAATATCTTACATGGACATTTTGAAAATAGTTTAAACGAAAATTGTAGCATAATTCAAATTCAAAATTTAATATTGGTCACAAGTGGACGGGGGGGGGGAAAAGCGATGGGTGAGGGGGGGGGAGAATTTTGTGAAACGTAACCTTGCATAGTGGGACGGATGGCCGAGTGGTGTAGATACTCGACTGTCGACCTGAGAGTCCTGGGTTCGATCCTTAGTGAGAACCTTGGAATTTTTCCAGGTGTTATTTGGTGCAAAGTCGTCCCACAAGTCCACCCAGCTTTGAATGGGTACCTGACTTAAGTTGGGGAAGTAAATGTGGCTGGGCGTTGTGCTAACCACACAATCCCTTTACATGCCGAGGTTATAGAAACATGAATTCTACACTTCATCTGCCCCGATGGCCCGTGAGGGCTAAGGGAACTTTATTATATTTATTAACCCCGCATAAAAAAGACCGTACATTATATATATATATATATATATATATATATATATTTATATATATATATATAAATATATTTATATATATATATATATATATTTATATATATATATATATATAAAATAGTGTGTGTGTATGATTGTTTATTTTTATATTAACACAAAATTTTGTTTTATCGTTTACATTAGTTCGACCATAAAGATTTATATTATAATTAATTGCACATTTAAGATAGATAAATAAAAATATTACATATCTTTTATCTATTTCTTTATATCTTTATATGTAGAAGAGAGAGAGAGAGAGAGAGAGAGAGAGAGAGAGAGAGAGAGAGAGAGAGAATGTGACATTATGGGCAAACACGTATACAAATATAGGCCTACACTGCCCTGCACCATCCACATCATCCATAAAGCTATTAGTCATGTCAGTGGTAAATATCATAGAATGAATCATTTTTTGTTATTTAGTAAACCAAAGCAAATATTCCTACTGGTAAGTAGCAGTATCTAAGAATTAACTCAAACAAACCTCTCCCTTTTTTCCCCCTCTTTATTTTAAAAAAAAAAGCGTCTGCGTGGGTCAACAGACGAGATGTCGGCAAGTAACTGAAAAAATCCAAACAGGTAGGGGCGAGGACTCGAGTTAAATCGCCAAAAAAAAAAAACATGGAGTAAATCTTTTTATCGGCAGACGATTTGCTTGGATAGGATTCACATACTGAATGCAACATGTTTTAGTCCATTTAGTCCAGTTAAAGGTTTTACAATGGAACTACGTGAATAAGGTAAGGAAGAATGTAATACATTTTATTATACATTTATTCAAAATTAAAAAAAAAGGGATTTTTTTTCGATTAAGTATTAAATCATGACTCTCTTTTATTGACGTTTACATATCCATAATTTTGTTGTAGATACGAATAAAAGGAAAATAATATATTTAAGTACTTTAACATCTTGATGTTTTGTTACACAATATAGCTTTTAATTTGGTCATGATGTGGGTGTACTTTTTATTTTTGATTACCACGTTACATTTTATGGTATTCGAAGACAATTTAGAATGTATCTATGTACAATATATATATATATATATATATATATATATAAAGAGAGAGAGAGAGAGAGATGTGTGTGTAGGCTACTTGTGAGTACGCGTGTGCGCGCGTTGTGCGTTTGATTTCTTAGACCAACTTTATTTTAAATCTATGGTTGTTAATAGTTGTTATGATAGCCGTAACAATAGACGTGTTACAGTAAAAATGAGACATGATATGTCAGTATTATTCTGTAGATGTCCTATTTAGTTCAGACAGATAATGTAACATATATCATGGCGAATAGATAATGAATGGCAACCGATTCCAAAGAGCAGCTGTTTTTTTTTTTAATTCATTTGGAAACATTAATCGATAGTCAATGTTTTAGAACTTCAACTGGCTGAGTAAATAAAGCGACGCTGGATTAATTTTTTTTTTTATATTTGTATTGAATTCAGCCATTAATGTTTCTATTTATAGTAGGAGCCATTCTCGAATCAGGCGAATGTATAAAGCAGGGCTGGCTCTTATATAGTTTAGTGCAGTGCGCCACCCAGTCTTTGGTGCTGTTTTATAAAGTGTTGTTTATTATACTTTGTAAAAACTATTATGTGGCTCTCATCGACCCCATGCATGGGTACCCCAGACATTGAGCCCCATTTGTCTAATGGCCCCCTTCAGTAAAAACTCACATCAAATCTGTTTCTAGCGAAAGGGCCGCGACTTATTCTTTTCCTCAGCAGAACATAAGAACGGCTTAATGTGTCTGTATTGCTAGTTGATACCTTTTATTGATTAGGGCCTACATATAAACATTCGTCCCACTATCTTTTTTTTATATTAATCTCTTATTGTTTTTAGTATAGTGTCGAATACCAGGCAGCCCCGTAGCGTGAAAATTATACAGCAGGGGCCAGGCAATAGCGGGGGGGGGGGGAGATAATACATTTTACTAAGTAGAGCAAATAAGCAGAGGGGGCCAGACAAAACGCATGGGGGGCCCGGCACCCTGCCCCCCACACGCTACGGGCCTGATACCAGGTACAGTTAAGTACATGAATTGAAGCATTGCACAAACGTCTCGGTTTTCGTCAGTTCTTGTCAACAGTATGAGGACGATTTGACGCTGAAAATAATTTTAACTATTTTAAGTCCAGATAAATGAAAGAATCAGCCTCTGTAATCTATGCTCATAACCCCCCATTGAGTCCCATAATTCTGACTATTATTTTTACTACAGTGGTACCTCGGGTTACGAAATTTATTCGGTTCATAACTTGGTTTGTTACCCGAAACGTTCGTAAGCCGAAACATTGAAATAAAGACAATCTGTTTCAAGACTAAAGAATCGTTCTTTTTATTAACATCCGGTCGTTATCACACTAGAAACAAAGAATTCATGTACTTAACGTATTAAATAAAGAAAAAGGGAAATAAAATTAAAAATGTAAAATAAAAAAAAAAAAAAAGATTTAGTCTATATTTCCTACCAAGAAAACGTCATTGGGAAGTGTGTCCATTTCTTTTCTATTCTGATTCATTGGTTTCAGGAATTTTCTTGTCACTGATTCTAGACCGCCGACTGAGAATTTTTCTGTATGTATAAACTACCAAGGAAAATGTGTCGTAGAAACTACCAAGGAAAATGTGTCGTAGAAACTACGAAGGAAAATGTGCCGTAGAAACTACTAAGGAAAGTGTGTCGTAGAAACTACCAAGGAAAATGTGTCGTAGAAACTACCAAGGAAAATGTGTCGCATACTTTGCCGGAGAATCTTTCTGAAGTGGTCCATTGCGTTATCGTTCATCATGTTTACTACCCTGATAGCAACAAGTTTGTTGCTTTAGGTATTCGAAGTCCGATCAATAGCTCCGAATTTCTTAATTTTTTTGCAGCTGAAACGGTCATTAGCAAGCTCTTCATAATCGGACGACTGATCATCTTTTAATGTCTTTTGTCGTTCATTCTTAATATACACAAGTTCATCTGTAGTGGTCTGACCACTGTGATCATGGGCGCAACCGATTTACGGGTCGTGCGGGTCCGGACCCTACCAAAAATCAAACCACTGGTATTTGACCCTACCAAATTTTGGGGGCAGACATACCAATTTTCATCTTACCTAATATTTTGGACCCTACCAACTTCAACATACTGGTTGGGGGCAGACATACCAATTTTCATCTTACCTAATATTTTGGACCCTACCAACTTCAACATACTGGTTGGGGGCAGACATACCAATTTTCATCTTACCTAATATTTTGGACCCTACCAACTTCAACATACTGGTTGGGGGCAGACATACCAATTTTCATCTTACCTAATATTTTGGACCCTACCAACTTCAACATACTGGTTGGGGGCAGACATACCCCTACCCCTAAATAAGTTTATCAATTCATTCTCTCTACCCCTAAATAAGTTTATCAATTCATTCTCTCTACCCCTAAATAAGTTTATCAATTCATTCTCCATACCCCTAAATAAGTTTATCAATTCATTCTCTATACCCCTAAATAAGTTTATCAATTCATTCTCTATACCCCTAAATAAGTTTATCAATTCATACTCTCTACCCCTAAATAAGTTTATCAATTCATTCTCTCTACCCCTAAATAAGTTTATCAATTCATACTCTCTACCCCTAAATAAGTTTATCAATTCATTCTCTATACCCCTAAATAAGTTTATCAATTCATTCTCTATACCCCTAAATAAGTTTATCGATTCATTCTCTCTACCCCTTAATAAGTTTATTATTTCATTCTCTCTACCCCTAAATAAGTTTATCAATTCATTCTCTATACCCCTAAATAAGGTTATCACATTCATTCTCCCCTAAATAAGTTTATCCCTAAAAATAAGTTTATCAATTCATTCTCTATACCCCTAAATAAGTTTATCAATTCATTCTCTCTACCCCTAAAAAAGTTTATCAATTCATACTCTCTACCCCTAAATAAATTTATCAATTCATTCTCTATACCCCTAAATAAGTTTATCAATTCATACTCTCTACCCCTAAATAAGTTTATCAATTCATACTCTCTACCCCTAAATAAGTTTATCAATTCATTCTCTATACCCCTAAATAAGTTTATCAATTCATTCTCTATACCCCTAAATAAGTTTATCAATTCATACTCTCTACCCCTAAATAAGTTTATCAATTCATACTCTCTACCCCTAAATAAGTTTATCAATTCATTCTCTATACCCCTAAATAAGTTTATCAATTCATTCTCTCTACCCCTAAATAAGTTTATCAATTCATTCTCTCTACCCCTAAATAAGTTTTGTCTTTGGGGAGACTTTACAGACTGCTGTCAGTAGGTCACTCTTTGTCACGTGATTTCAAGTTAAGTCACTACATAAATTCATGCAGTTCCTAACCCACCAATGTAATGAACGTTTTTTTTTTTTTTACAAATATACGTATATATATACTGATAAGCATAGACACCTGTGAGGAAATATTCTATAGTGCTCACAAACTTCTAGGTAGGTTCCAGAGTTTCTTACTGGCCCTGGTAATTAGTTAATATTTTTTTATTCATGTGGGGAGGACAGGGGACTAGATGATTGCCTTGGCCATAATGTTAAAGATCCTCCTTCCAGAATTAAATCTGATTATATAGGGTTCTTTTCAAAGTTCCCCCAAAAAACATAAGAATGCCTTTGAGTACATTTGCCCTATTATCAAATGCGCCATGAAATTCTACTGTAATCCAATGATGATCCAATGGAACATTCTATAAATTCCAAATGTACATGTGTTGGTCGGGGTAATTTCTGTGAACCCATCAAACTGATCTATTAATAAAAATCATATTTACACTTCACATGTTGGTACTTTCCAAGTGCTCGAATATACACCCTTCCCTCCCCTCCCCCTACATACACACACATCTTCCCAGTTCCTTCTCCTCGCCTTCAGGACTAAGAAAAAAAATCTTCCAAGTACAAAGAGTGTGTCAACATAGGCACATCCTCCTGGATCACTGGTGTCCTGGATCTGACATGATGTGTCCTAATAAAATCTCAGCTTCTGTTTGATCTAAGAGAACAAAAAATGTTTGGTCTCGGTCTCTAGGATTACATTCACTTCATCCCCCTCGATATTTTTTTTTCAACCAAGATTTGAAATAATAAGACTCAGTGTTTGTAATAAGACTCGGTGTTTGATATCTGTGTCAAAACTTGTCCAAGTTCGCGAAGTGAATTTCGGTGATTGTACAGACTTAATAAACTGTGAAATCTTCGCTGTTTTTCTTCACGGTTTGCCCAAACATGTTTTGTAATTTTAAAAGACAGACAAGGACTTGATGTAAATATTGATCGGTGGATCGCTGTTTGTTTTGATGTGTCGTTTGGAAAGATGGAAAAAATACATTTAGATTTATTTATTATAATGATATATTTATCATATCATTCATATGTAGAGACTAAAGAAACGGAAAGTAAGTGCGCATGCTTTCAGTTTTTCTTTTTTTATGCCTATTAAATAGCTTATGACAACATGCTATAAATATTACACCCAAAAAAATTAACTCGTAAATTTTATTCTGAATATTCCTCAGACAATCTCAGTAAGTGAATATTACAAACCTGGGCCTACCATGTCTTGAAAGAAATACTGGAGTGGTCACGTGACGAGCTGGTTGTATTAACGATGAACATTTCAGCCAAGTCTTTCAAACCAAACATGTTCACGTTGGCCACAGTGTTTGGACTACTCAGTCTTGTGTCGCTTGTATTGCCCAATAAAGTAAGCTGGACACAGTGCTTTACTTGTATAATACATCGACATGCAGTGGCGTAGCGAGAGGTGAGCAAGGGGGCATCATGCCCGGGCGCTACTCACAAATATACTATTATATGGTTTTCGAAATGGGGGAGGGACGCTAAAAAGGTATTGTGTCCCGGGCGTGAGTTAAGCTTGCTAGGCCACTGTCGACATGTACACACAAAACCACTTAGAATAGTAATAACCCCACGCTTACACACACTCCACCCAGTGGCGTAGCGAGCTTAACTCGCGCCCGGGGCACAATATCTTTTTTAGCGCCCCCCCCCCATTTTAAAACCATATAATATTATATGTAAAATATACCATTTAGCGCCCCTTTGTGAGTAGCACCTGGGGCATGATGCCCCCTTGCCCACCCCTCACTACGCCACTGACTCCACAACAATATTATTATTTATCATTTGTAATTTCAATTATAAACTGAACATAAAACTTTCTTCATGTAATCTGTGACTGTTCCATAATTCAACTAAATTATTGAAGTGCAGTGTTGTGATATATGGATCTCACCCTTCTCAGTTAAACGTTGTATAGCTATCCGCTTTTATTTTTACCGGCATCTAAAGTTTTAAAAAATGTAGTGCTAATTTTTGCACAGATCACATAGCAAAGTATATATATATATATATATATATATATATATATATATATATAGCACATTAATTTTCATTATTTTTTTAAATACAATGATGCATTATGTCTATTCTGTACATCATCGGGTGGTTTTATTTCTTCGGAAACTATATTTGAACTATTTCTGTATCACATTACCCCAAAATGAGTTTCTTTCCTATGGTCTGTCGACCACTTTTAAATGAAGTTTAACTTACTCTGACAATTGTTTTATTTCGTAAGTGACAAAATCTATTTTTTTGTTCCCTCTTTTATAAAACTATTTTTAAAGTAATATATATATATATATATATATATATATATATATATATATATATATATATACAGTGGATTCCGCTTAATTGGGACACCGTTTAATTGGGACAGCCGCTTATTTGGGACAAATCTCAAAGAAACCAAACCAAGAAGCCAATAGTAAATTTGTATGTTTAATTGGGACAAAAAGCCTCGGTCCCGAGGTGTCCCAATTAAGTGGAATCGACTATATATATATATATATATATATATATATATATATATATATATATATATATATATGAGAGCACTTCTACATGTAATTAAAAAATATGTTCTGACTGTACTTGATTAAATTTTTGTTTTAAAGTTTAACCGTGGTCAACGATATATCAAAACCAATAATTACGAAATAAAAATCAACCTGGACAACGGTGACACCCTGTATAGGATTAATCATTAGGCTTATATGCCACAGTCTGAAAAAATCGGCCTTTGTTTATCAGACTATCAGTATTCTCCGTGTGTTTATACTGTAAACTTCATACAGGAAAACGGCAAGAAATCTGAATAACTCTTCTATATTTCCGGAACCAAACTCATTGTGTAGCAGGGCATACGTTTAGTTATTTTGTCTGCAGAATTAGGCATTTTTTCCAGTAACAAGCCTTAGGCCTACAGTAACCTAAATCCCAGCCCTTATGACGTTACTTTCAGATGGCAGATAGACAGAAAGCTAGAACGATAGAAAAAGAAACCGTAGAAAAGACAGAAAGATAAAGGGAAATTCTATTTTTTTTTAAATTCAGCATCAGTAAGCTCCATTGCATATATTTAGATTTGGCTTTTTGTCTGGCCATGACATGTTCGTCTAAAATTAATACATGCAAATAAGCACACTCTTATATAAAGCAGACTGACATCTAAATCCTGCATAGTTCTAATTCATTGTTATACAAGTATTCAGACAGCCCTATCCCATCCCACTTGAACTCCACTCAACTACAGATGTATGAACACATCATTAATCAACATTACTCATATTTGAATACCATGTAGAGTGATCGCCCTTATTTGTAGAGACAAAATAACTGCGCCCCCCCCCCCGGTAAATCTCGCGTCCTGGCGAAGAATTGTTATATTGAGATCCCCCCCCCTCCTTTCCCCTTTTCCCTCATGTCTGCTCCCGAAAACTCCCAAATGAGAAGTCACATGATTTCACTGGTGTTTGCATTCAAATTGGACATGTCAATATAAGCGAGGACTAAAAATAGTTCAGTGCACCATGTCAAAAAAACGTTCAATATGATCAGGTGTTGGATCGGTATATAATTTTCGTAGGCTGAAATTCCTGAGACTTAGAACCCATCAAAGGCAATCAATGATTAGTTCTTTCATTAATTTTTGTTTGTTATTGTTGTTGTCTTGCATTATAGTGATGCGTTGTTGGGAGGGGGGGCGCCCATTCAATCTTTTTTTTTGTTCAGTTGCATGTTAGTGAAAGTTCTTTATACTTTACATCTCTCTCACAACCTTTTTATTTTAATTAATGTATTAATGAACGTTTGAAAAATTAAGTTGTACTAATGTTAAAAAAAAATGCAATTTTTCTCAAACGTATTTTAACTGAGAGCTTTTTTTTTTACAATTCTATTTCTCTGGCACTATAAAAACCAGGGGCGAAACAATCTATGCCTTTCGTTTGGGCGTATTGAGAGGCACATGGATACACTCTCTGTACATGGGTGAGTCGTTTTGACCAAATTTGGATTCATAAAGAAATGGGGGGGGGGGGAGGTAAACAAACTGGGTGACCTCCCCATGCATCTAATATTTATTCACATCTCGAAAAGAGAAAGTTTTATTTTGACACAATTTACGGACATGGCTTCACTTATTTCTTTAAATTACATTGAGACTTCTATCAATTATTTCATCAATATTGTCTGTATTTAACTCAAACCATTTATGTTTATTATTATGAAAATAGAGAGTTATGGTTTTCCTTAAATTAAGACAAACAGAAACAAAGCTGCAGATACAGGTTGGCGGTGTTGTTGGTTTTTTGTGTCAAAGAAAGGTATTGGAAGTCTTGCTCTAGAAGGATATACTATATCAAGTATCTATGATCACCCTAGTATAAGTGGAGTGTACCTAGTTCAGTTCCTTGTACTCCTAATTGTCACGTCTTTTCAACATCTGCGTCCTAAATCGACTGTCCCATACTGTGGAGAAAGTTGATTTGGTCAATACAGTACAGACATCTTCATTTGAAGTGTACACATACCTGGCTACCGAGACACGACAACATTAAGTCTCAAGTAGTCACTTGCCAGGTAGTTCCTACCCGAGGTCTTTACTTTACTAGACGGGGGGGGGGTGGCTAGTCTGGCTAGGGGAGTTGTGGGGGGGGGGGGTTATAGCCTAATGATCCATTTCAAAAGTCGATTCGGTATTTTTTTTTTTTAAATATCCCAATCAACTAATTTAGGAGCTGTCTAAATATCTCTCAGTTACTCAAATAGTAAAATTAGTTGGTTTTTTTTTTCTGTTGCACAGAACCTATATTTGAATTTTTATCTACATCAAATTATTCTATATTAACGTATACTTACTTTTATTATGCTTAATTTGATTAGTTCTGTATAAATTACACAAATTCATGTGTAGGAAAAAGTAAATGGTAAAAAAAAAGTTATACAAAGTACTATTTGAGATTAAAATAATGGTGTGGTTGTCGGAGGTGATATATTTTCTAAGATATTTATACAACATGCAGCTTTTCCTATTTCTTGGACTCACATTCGTGAGATACGTGCTCTAACAAAGAACAATACCATATTAAACATCAGAGCCTGTGGCCAGTATAACAATACCATAATAAACATTAGAGCCTGTGACCAGAAGAACAATTCCGTTATAACAAACATTAGAGCCTGTGACCAGAAGAACAATTCCGTTATAACAAACATTAGAGCCTGTGACCAGAAGAACAATTCCGTTATAACAAACATTAGAGCCTGTGACCAGAAGAACAATTCCGTTATAACAAACATTAGAGCCTGTGACCAGAAGAACAATTCCGTTATAACAAACATTAGAGCCTGTGACCAGAAGAACAATTCCGTTATAACAAACATTAGAGCCTGTGACCAGAAGAACATTCCGTTATAACAAACATTAGAGCCTGTGACCAGAAGAACAATTCCGTTATAACAAACATTAGAGCCTGTGACCAGGAGAACAATTCCGTTATAACAAACATTAGAGCCTGTGACCAGAAGAACAATTCCGTTATAACAAACATTAGAGCCTGTGACCAGAAGAACAATTCCGTTATAACAAATATTAGAGCCTGTGACCAGAAGAACAATTCCGTTATAACAAATATTAGAGCCTGTGACCAGAAGAACAATTCCGTTATAACAAACATTAGAGCCTGTAAAAAAAAAAAGCTGCTGGCCAGCCATCAACAAACTCAAGATTTCCTTTGCAAGCAAAGACCAAAAGTGTTGTGTTGGCTTTAAATACCAAAGCACACAAACTGCAGTAACTGAGACCAAGATGGTGATAGGCATTTGTGTGTGTGTATGTGTATGTGTTGTTGTCTAAGCGCGCGTCATTTCCTCCAAATAGTTGCGCTGTTCTTGTAGCGAAATTGGCGAATTGATAGACCGTTTAGAACTAGAAAAGATAAAATGGTCAAGCTCTGTCCCGTTTAAATATTAAATTTCTCCATTTTCTGAGCATTAAAAGACTTTTGATGGCATTATCAGTGCCGCCGCTAGGTAATCTTAGGCCCATGTCAATCACCCACATCTGATGAGATATAATCACCAATCGTAAGATAATAGATTAGTGAGTCCGATGGGGCTCACAAAGTCATGGGCCCTTAACTGTATGTATGGTTACTAGTTCTCGGGCCTGCAGACAGAGGATCCCTGTGACTTAAAGGACCCTGATAGAGGGATTTTTTTTCTTTCAGAGGGACTTCCCTCGAACATTTTGACAGAGAGCCGAAAGTTATTTACGACGCAACTGTGTGACAATGTTTGTGTATATTGTTCGCTGGAGTGGGTGTGTCGTTGAAAGATTCTTTTGTCACCAAAGTGAAAACTAAACCCACCGATTGGTCAACAGCAAAGTATGAGAGCCCCGCATAAAGCTTTCACATAATCCCCACGGAGTGCTAAAACCTCTTCTGAGACGTAGGTCGATCGAACTGACCAGGATAGGATAATATGTCTGTCAAGAAAAAATGTCTTTCAAGATAATATGTCTGTCAAGATAATAAGTCTGTCAAGATAAAATAATATGTCTGCCAAAATAATGTGTCTGCTAAAATAATATAACATATCTGTCAATATAATTTGTCTGTCCAGATAATAAGTCTGTCAAGATAATATAATATGTCTGTCGAGATAATATGTCTGTCAAGATAATTTAATATGTCTGTTAAGATAATATATATGTTAAGATAATATGTCTGTTAAGATAATATGTCTGTTATAAACACATTATATTGAATGTTTTTAATTCTTAAGTTTCTATCAGTAAATAATATGTCTGTTAATATATCTGTAAAGATAATACGTCTGTCAAGATAATTTAATATGTCTGTTAAGATAATATGTATGTTAAGATAATATGTCTGTTAAGATAATGTGTCTTTTAAGATAATATGTCTGTTATAAACACATTATATTGAATGTTTTTAATTCTTAAGTTTCTATCAGTAAATAATATGTCTGTTAAAATAATATCTCTGTTAAGATAATACGTCTGTCAAGATAATTTAATATGTCTGTTAAGATAATATGTATGTTAAGATAATATTTCTGTTATAAACACATTATATTGAATGTTTTTAATTCTTACATTTCCATCAGTAACATACAGACGTTATTTATTTCCCCTGATATTTGTTTTCTATTTGTCTCTCTGTGCGTTACAGGACAGTGGGTGTGACATATTGTTGAGGTCAGTTAGAATGGAAGTCTCGCCATCCATGATACACACACTGTGTAGAGATGCCACCAACGTCACTCTAGTCATTTCGTGTGAGCAATCTGTTTGGTAAATATATTACCGTTGTCTGTTGTAGCAGTTATCATTATTTACATCTATATTGGGTGCTGATTAGCTTAGGATTCAGACTTTGAAAAACTTTTTTTTTTTACTTTTTAACTAAATGTGTACATTCTGAGAGGAGGATTTCACGGAAGATTACCATAGGGGCAGCCCCGTAGCCAAGGGGGGCACTGAGGGGCCGTGTCCCCCCCCCCCGCTAGGTGTGGAGTGCCCCCCACGCGTAAAAAAGAAGAAAAAGAGGAAAAAAATAAAGAAAAAGTAAAGGTGCCCCTTGCTGGGTATTGGTACCTCCCTGCTTAATTTGACCTGGCTACGGGCCTGCATAGTTGGCAGAGCTGCTCTTATGAATATGCAGATTTGTTGACCGCCTAGGTGTTGTATTTGGCTCCCAAAATACCTCTAAAATGATCATTATGAAGCCCTCAAATACATCTGAAATGATTATCTCAAAGCCCCCTAAATACCTCTGAAATGATCATTCTAAAGCCCTCCAAATACCTCTGAAATGGTCATCATAAAGCCCTCCAAAACCTCTGAAATGATCATCCTAAAGCCCCCTAAATACCTCTGAAATGATCCTCCACGGGCCCCCAAATACCTGTGAAATTATCCATCTAAAGTATTTAAAGTTCAAAGAATTGCTTTGTTGATAGATTTTTAAAAATATGTGAATTGTTATGTCTCTTGTAGTATCACAAATGTACTTACATTTTTTAATGACGTAGTTTAATGTCAAAAAGTAAATTATGTTAACAATGTTTTTATTGTCTTGCCATATTATATCAGTGAAATTGAAAATAATTCTTAAGTAAATAAATTGCAGATTATGGTTTTTATAACTAAATATGCACAAGTTAAAATATTACGTTTAGATCTAACCATTTTAACAGTTTTAAATAGTTAAAAAATTCAATGTAAAAAAATTCAATGAACAAAAAAAAAACACACTTTTCACAGACTTTGTAAAAATTTAGAAAAAAAAATTCAAAGTACACAAATACTCAAACCGAACAAAAGTTTTTTTTTTGTTTTGAGATTTGTATTGGAGACTTAACTATAGATAGCAAATAGTAGTTAGTAAACAGTGATCGATTAGAAGGTGTGATGCTACAGTTAGATCAGTGAACAAACACCGACTGTTGGGGTTATGTAAGTACACACTAACCAATAGTCCATTTTGAAAAAACAATTTGCTAATTGTTGCAGTCGTGACGTATGTCACGCCCAAAATGTCACGTGTGAATGTCACGTTATTTGTTTGACAAATGGAAAGTTACCGTAATGCTAACCGTGAGTTAAGGGTTCTATTGGCTTTGTTTAGAAACTAGACTTAAAGGCGGGGAAAATGTCCTGGTAATATTGGCTGCGTGATGTACAATCAGATTCAGATCCTAGCACGGAGTAATATCACACATCATCCGCCGTGTCTTTGTTATCGCAACCACCTACCGCTTCTGTAGTCCTGTTCTTAGAAATATTTATATATTTTGTTTGTAGTAGGCGGCTACCATCGAATAATAAGACTTTCCTTTTTATTTTACTGTCACCAGTCAAACATCACTCGATAAACTTAGCTGGTTTCTGGTACACACTTACACTGTGTGTGAACATCAAGTTAAATAAAATAATTGCTACCATAATTTAAAAAAAAAATAAAGAACATATTGATTTGTTATTGGGCTACAGAGGCGTAGCGAGGGGTGGGCAAGCGGCGCATCATGCCCCGGGCGCTACTCACAAAGGGGTGCCAAATAGTATATTTTACATATAATATTATATGGTTCGAATGGGGGGGCGATAAAAAGGTATTAAAAGGGTATTGTGCCCCGGGCGTGAGTTAAACTTGCTACGGCACTGTTGTGCTATATCATATTTTATTCTAGTTGAACGAATTACTCATAGTTCTAGAACGAGATAACAAATTATATAATTATTGTATGTTTAACAGACAATGGCTGTCTACCGAATGAATGATAAGAGCCAAGGCAAGGAAAAGCGTGATTCACATAAACTAAAAATAATAAAATTAATATATGTTGGGGGTGGTTAAATGTAATTTTTAAAAACAAAATCCCTGCATTTTATTCTATCTTAATTTCAATATAGCTGTGATTCCGTGTATTCCGATGTATATACTATTATTTGAAACAATTTTTATCTAAAGGGTTGAGAAAGTACAAGGTTTCTGTCACAGTTTTGATCTGAATATTGGACAAGTAACAATGGTAAATTTCACTTATTTCGATAATCACTTCAGGTGTTTAAAGAAGAATTTCTTAATGTTTTATTACTAAGTGCTGCAATATATTTATTTTATAGTTATTATATTGTTGTTGTTTTTTTGTGTGGTTAGCGTTACCTGTTAAAGTCAGACACAGTGACACTTAATTTGATGAAGCATGATGACTCACTGGACGCTGCTACAGTGGTCATTTTAACACCAGAAGATGTTACTCAGTACAGAATATCTGTATGGGGTCATCATAATACAAGGTGAGATTATATAGGCCAGTTTAGTACCTACTTGATTGCCAATACTTAATGACTCACAGAAAATTACTTAATTAAAACCTAACATAAACAGTAACAGTTTCACAGTGTCCGCCTTTGATAAACACACTGAAACTGGTGTTTGTGACATCTGTGCCTCCTAGTTTTTTTTAACTAAAATTAATATGTAAAACTTTTGAACGTTTTTTTTTAAATGTACGTTTAGGGGGGGGGGGAGGTAATTACTGTGACCACCCCAGACCTTGAATTATTTTTGTTACTTAACTGAAGACAAACAAAACATTCCCCATACTCTGCACTAAGCCACGCAAATAACTTTCGGCCTAGGTCCCAGGTACCGCTACAAGCCACTTCTATTAACATAATTATAATTTAACTGTAATAAAACCTTGTTTGATTAATGTCATTCGTTATTAGCTTTAAATAGATATTGCAGTTATTGAATTTAAGAATTCATTATTTACTAAATTTATCAACTTTCAACTTTCGTTTTCAAATAAGTTTTCTTTTTTTCTGCTTTTATAATGTAGATTCTTGCTGACTGTTGAGAACATGTGCTCTGGGTCAAGGCATATAAATGGTCAAGATGCCCCGTGGACTCAAAATGTTACATCGACCAAAGACGTGTCTCTAAACAGGACTAGCTCTAACAGGTCGTCTTACATTGGCCACCAAATGCCAGAATATTCACGACCCAATAATTTGCCACAACTAGATCCAAATACAAACCAAATCGCCAAAACAAAATCAACTCCCCCAAGAATACGAGGAGGAATCAAGCACAACTCTTTTCGACCTTCTAATCCCACCGAAGACAGTCGGCAAGCTAGACGCAGTACTGTTTTACCAGGGCTTAGTACTCTTTTAGCAAGACCTCAAACTCTAATATACACACCCACTGGTATTAATAACAAGCAGAGTGATAATAAAGAAGGTAACGTATTAACGAGGAGTTACATGGCTCCCAAGGGAACAGTGACTGCCGAGACCAACAGTGCAGAGAAAGTGACAAACAGCGCAGAGAAAGTTTCCAATGAACACCCAGAAGCTGATAAGCTGGAATGGATGGAAAACAAAAGAGTTGTCTTTGAGAAAAAAATGGACTACTACCAAAGTTTATATCAGTCCAGCGAGAATATATCAGATTATAGTGACTACGTTTCAGAAGTAACAGACGGTGGTTCGAATCCGTCAACTCCTTCTAAGACCACCGAGCCACTAAAAATGACCTCACATGAATCAGAAGCCAATAATGATTTCCTGGCGTCAAAAAACTATATGGACGTTAAGTTATCGAAAAAAATCACACAGATTACCAAAAATAACACGGGAAATGTTTCTCCTGTGAAGTTGTTGTATCGGGTGTTAAATTATGGAGAGAATAATGTCAGTGATTCAGGGATGGAAAGTAAAGATAATGAGCAGGCAGTTGCTGAGACTATTGCCAGTTCATACTCACCCCTGGAGACACTTGTAGAGAGTTTAGTTACCACGAAAAATAGCATCGAAGAAACCAGCTCTACAAAGGTGGATGTTCCATTATTTCTGTTTAACAGCTTCAATAACAATGACAGTGGTCAAATCACTGACCACTCCAATGTTTCAAACGTAGTTCCTATTTCTGCGTCTTTGGATAGGATACCATCTGACCTTTCACCTTCTTCGACAGTTCCAAAAGTTCCGGGAGGTGAAGTTTCAACCCGAAATAATGTTGTGGTTTTATCTACAAGTTCAGAATTTCTTGATTACACAAGCACAGTATCACCTCAAAGTACTATTGTGACATCCATACTAATAAGTAGTACAGGTACATCTCTTCTAACCAGTAGTCTGTCGACGTCTACTGTAACCAGTAGTGTGCCTTCCTCTACTGTAACCAGTAGTGCTTCTATGTCTACTGTAAGCAGCAGTGCTTCTATGTCTACTGTAAGCAGCAGTGGACCTACATCAATACCAACTATACCCAGCACTGGAGCTTTTCTCCAAACAGAGGGCTATCAGTCAACAAGACAGTCCCAGACTGCCATCAACTCATCCACTCATCCTTCTACCACGCTGATAAATACGACCCCATCCTTATCCACGTCCACCACCGCGCCTTTCCAGCCAACCATCTCGCCAACTACAACATCACAGACTCTTACTAAAACTTTACTTCCGGAAACCGCCAGCCCAAACACAATCAGAGCATCTAATAGCACATCATCCACATCACCATCTACAGAATCAATAACAACTAGCGGGGTAACTACAGAGTCGACCTCGCCGTCCACGTACACGACATCATCTATTGGAACGACGAATCCAAAGGCGATCAACATATTCAATTTCACTCTACCCACTTTTAAAGACCCCGCTTCTGACTCGGTCCAGAAGTCCACCACGTCGGGTCAACCCGAAACGAGCAAGGATGATGAGACGGTCTGGCCAGTGGTTATCGCCCTTGTCCTGGGGATCCCTGCTCTTGTTGTGGTCGGCATCGCCGTGACGGTGATTCACAGAAGAAGGTTGGCCCACCCCGCCCATCTCGCACGTCAAGTAGCCGCTGCCTCTACATTGCACATGTATCCATCACTTTAATGCCTTCCTCATACGCTTTCACATGCACGATTAGAGTTTTAGAGGTACTCACCTTCTTTACACTCACTTCATCTCTCTCTCTCTCTCTCTCTCTCTCTCTCTCTCTCTCTACTCTCCTCCTCCTCCTCTCTCTCTCTCTCTCTGCCTCTCATTTCACATCTTCCTCTGCATTATTTATTTCTCTTTCTTTATCTTTCTTCGTCTCTGTATCTATTTCTCTATCTATCAATCTATCTGGTCCACAATATCTCAGCTTTTAGATTGCACACTATTATACGTTATATGCATTTTTTAATAAGTTTGTAAGGTGTCGTTCATATATAGAACGCAAAAATAGTCCTAAAATTTACCCCCCCCCCCTAAAATGTTATAAAACACTACCCCCAATTATATAACACTTAACCCACAACCTCCGATTGCCGAATCATGTAACAGGCAAAATTGTAAATAATTCACAAAAAACATGGTAATATGATAAAGTCATAATTGAAACATTTGTACCATGTACTATGGCTTGGTTGTAATTATATTTTTATACCTATATATTTTATTTAAATTGATATTTTTCTACAGAATCTGTTTTTCAATGTATCGTAAATCCATTTGACACTGCCGTCGCTAACATCTTTGAGGAGAAGCACCCCCCCCCCGCCCCACCAAGGAGCCCTTCTAAACCAACGAATCTCAATAAGTTTTTATTATTTCCTTCCATCCAGAAGAGCTGCAGTCGAAAAGTCTAAAGTCCCTGCCAAACTATGACAACTGTGTTCTCTGACCCTTTCCCTTCGAATTTCACAGCAAAATAAATGAATTGAAATTTCGAAAGCCTCGGAGGGTCCTTGAATGGTAGCCCCCCTCCCCCACCTGCGGAAGGCCTAATACTGCCTGTAGTATTGTATAAGCTTAAATGAATGTTAATCTCACCCTTTGATTTTCTTCGGTACTCTAGTAAAAAAAATCTTACGGAATTTTATACTTTTAAAAGAAGAGCCAATTAAATTTTGCAATGTATATTAGGTTATGTAAAGTCCTGAAATGTATATTAGGTTATGTAAAGTCCTGAAATGTATATTAGGTTATGTAAAGTCCTGGTTGACCCTGTGCTGATGGGCCCTTGACATTAGGGGGTCCTAGACGGCTGGCCAGTTTTTCAATCCAAAAGAACGGGCCTGATTTAAAGTATTTATAGTCTTATTGGCTGTTGCTTTTTTATATTTAAAATATACATGAAGTATTTTAATTTCTTCAAAGAAACAGCATTCGTCAGTATTGATGCTTAACATTTATGTAGATATAAACTTAAGTATAGAATCAATATTATTATTTTTGTCAAGAAAAACTTGACGATTCTCCCGTACATTGGAAACATGATTGGGATGTTTGAATTAGTCTTCAGATATAAAAAAATAACAGGTCATACTTTGAAACAAAATCACATGTAACTACAATTAGGATGTGTGTTGATTTTTCTGGTCTAAGTGAATTTTAATCGCATTTTTCTGTGGCGGTTTAATTGAAATTAATGTTTGTTTTTTATTTTATTTAATATTTATTATGTATTGAAAAAAAAAATAAAATTGGCGTTATATAATAAAATCAACGAAATATAACAAAATTCACCCCCCCCCATCCCTCAAATCGTTATATATATTATGCAAAGGGTCTTTATGATTATGTGCGTCAATGAATTGATCATATTCGTGAATTGCTTGATTTCAGTTTCAAAGAGTTATCCCTCTACATACCTATCAAGTGGTTTGTTTCAATGTTAATATACATTTTTTTTAAATTTTATTCTTTTTATTACATTGGAATGTACTAAGCCAAAACTGTCGCAACTTGTCTCTCAGTAGTACACAATTTAACATAATGCATACTAACAGTAACATCACTTACAGATTTGTGTTTAAAATTTTTGGTAATATTGTGCCATGCTTTCTAGACTGTTGAACCATCCTAACAGCAAACTTTTTTTTATAATAGAATATTATAACTTAAAACATACTTGACAATGTAAAAATTATACGAATATGCACAGGCCTGGTAAATCGCAGAAATACATGCCGGCTTTTGGTATTTGAACTTGCTACTTTAAATTCCTTCTTGGATAATAATTCATTCAGTATTTCCGAATTGGCGTCATATTTCCTCAAAAGTGTATCTTCATTTATGAACGACACCCAGACTTAATTTACATCCTCTTGGACATTTTCTTTAGTTATATCCCCTTTATAGATAGATGGAACATATTGCTAGAGTTATATTTGTAGTTATATTTTTTCGTACTCACTGTCACTACTCAGTATACCACCGTTTGTATATACTATTAACCTGAAAGTAATTTATGTAGGATGATTCTCATTGTGCTTTCAACGAAGTTATTTTTCTGCTTTTTTTTTAAAACATAAAAAAAACCCAAATATTGTATAGGCTTTTTATGCTATTTCATAGAATCACAGCGAAACAGAAAATTCACTCCAGGTACACATCATTCAGTTGAAACTTAAGAACCATTTTAAATTTATAATGCATAGATATTATATAATACTAGTTGTACCCTATAAAACCGTTGCATAGAGTTATATCACCTTCGGCTTGATCGGTAGGCTAGGTTATTTTTGGTTTCGGGCAGATCCGATTTTTTCATGATTGTATTTTAAACTGGAATACTGTTGTATTAATTCTTTACTTTCGCTTTTACGCAGAACCCAAATCGCTTTTATATTTTTATATACCTATTGTATTCACGTATTTTACCTTTTGTCTCAATCAGCATGCTTACAAATGTATACGAGCATTTATTGATATTTTATGTTTCTTTTCATATGCGCTGTTTGTATCTTTTCCTACTGGCTTAGCTTGATATAGATTACTTACCAAGTTAGCGCAATTTTTTTCAGGAATACTACAGGGTGGTGCGCGAAAAAAATATTTCCCTTTATGGGGGGGGGGGGGCTTTTACTGTGAGTACCAAATTGTACCATAACATACCATAACAAAATCACTAATAACAATCAATCTTTTTTGTTTAGTCAATCTTTTTCTGTTTAGTCAATCTTTTTTTGTTTACTACAATAGGTCTGCATTCTATTTTTTAAGTACAACGGATATATTATTCAGTATCCTTAAAAAAGCCCTTAATATCAAAATTCACACTTGAACTTCTTAAAGTATTCTTTCAGAATACATACTCAAGTATCCATGCAAAATACTTTAGAAAGTTTTTAAAAAAAAATAACAGATTATTTTCTCTTAGCCAAAAAGACTACTGTGTGATTTAACATACTGATTGAATTTTATGAATTAGTTTTACATCTGATTACAAACTACTATAAGTTTTCTTGAAATACAGTAAGCTAATGTAGATCGGTGGAGCGGGGTCTTGATGTTTTTACTGCTGACTAAACCTTTCTTATTGACTAGGGCCGTCACTACTCATGTAGCTTCATTGATTATTAATTTCTTTTAAATTATCTGATCCTAAAAGGACTTATCTGCCTTGGGCGCCTACCATCAAATACACAAGAACCACTCTACCTAACAATAGTACTGTATAATAAATAGTTCGATGTTTTTACACATTATAATATACTTATTTTCTTCTTTTCTTTATTATTGAACCGTTTGTTTCAATTGCAGACGTCCAAACCCACAGAAAGTATTTGGTATGAAAACACTGAGAGCTTGTAGTACACCTAGACTTTCAGCCAATAGCTCTACCATACGGACAACTCTAAGACTTTCAACGGCATCTGTGGAGGTCTGATGAACAGTGGGAGTTATTCAGGAAATGTATTTTATTTTTTTAAAAATTCTGTGTATTATGATATATTTTTTTGTGTTAAACTTTCGAGAATTTATTCACCAAAAAAAAACAACAACATGTCATTGTATTCAGAATTAAACTTAAAAAAAAAAACAACCGAAGACAGTAATATGTATGATAGGTTTTTTTTTTTCAATTACTGATTGTTTTAACTAAATTGCATACCAATTGCAGCTACTCCATTTTACACTAAACGTTCATACATATCACAGAAATTCATGTACTGGCTTAAACATTTTAAAAACTAATAGAACAAAAGACTTGAAAAATGTAAGAAAAAAAATCGAAACTTTAATTTAATTTCATAGAAAGTGACTGTGAACGAGCCAAACATCCAGAAAATGTTTACCCAGTCTTCCATCTGCATCAATGCAACATTTTATACTTTTAAAGGTGGCTTTTGCAATGTTGGTTGTTTCATTTTATAACTCAGAATGGTAGGTAAACACCATAGACGTAACTTGGCGGGAAATGGGGGGGAGGGTGATGGGCTGGTCATCCAGGGGCAACATTTTCACCACTATGACACCTTTTGCATGAGGCCAATATTTAGTCGCTTCATTCAACATTAACACTATTCCTATCAACCTCTCCTCCCACGCCTTTGTTGTTGCTGTTGCTTGTTGTTGTCGCTGTTGTTATTTGTTTTTGTTTTTTCCCTTTCTTTTTAAAAAGAAATTCCCACCAATTAGTTAAACACAGATACACACATTTTTTTAAATGCCAGTTTTTAGATTTGAACTGAGATCAATGAGCTTTTTAAGGCTGGACCAGTTATTATTATATATAAAAACAAATATATATATATATATATATATATATATATATATATATATATATATATATAAGTGTATATTTTTACAAAAAAATTACCTTCTATGTTTTAATCAAACTGCAATTAGAAATAATATTTTGCTTAACTTTACTTCTCTGTCTATGTGACTATCACATGTGTCGGACAACTTATTGCCAGAAGTGAAAGTTGTTTTTAAGCCGTTGAATAATGCATAAACAAATAATGTGAGCAGTTCTAATCGGTTATTTTCTAATTTCACCATGTCCGAAAATTCGAAACTCATAAAGTATGATATTTTGACCGATCCTTCCTTTTAACTACTGACCTGAATTTTTCGTCCAAGTTATAATTATTTCAATTTAGTTTTGTATCAAATGTTTACATCTTTTTGCTTTCTGTGATTGCAATTTTGTATGCCGTAAATAGGTTGTTTATAATAGGTATTAAATAACATTATTCAGTGGTGATATATTAATCACTGTTTAGTCAATGTATTACGAAACTTTTACATGTCTTCCAAATTTAATAACATCATTTGTGATTATTTCTCTATACATGTTTTTAAAATATTCTTTATAGTATGACTTTGAATGGCTGTGATATGATATTGATGAAAGATGAAAAAAAAGACATTTATTTTTGTATAAATAAATATTAATAGAACTTGACTAAAATTTATTTAATACGCCAAAATAATTTGATTCGTTAAAAGTTTTAACTCCAGAAAAAATTAATGCATGTCTTTTAATACTTTCCGGTTATTTCTGTTTATGTAAAATAAAATATATGCGTACTGTTACTATTAAATACAACTGATTTTTGTTTCTGAAATTGATTTGTTTTTATTTTTTTAATTATTTGATGTAATTTGGCTAAATGCTCAATGTATAGGAACAAGTGGCAAAATGAAAATAAAATGATGCGCACCGCACCATGGTGTGTCGTGTTGCTGTTGAGTTACCATAGTCTTATAGGTCACCTACTATTTGGTATGATAATTAATTCACCATGTTCTGGATTTTTGATTTTTCAATAAAATAAATTCACTGCTATTCGACTCGATGTACCTGGCCTGTTTAGTGTCTGTATTAGTCAAACAAAAACGGATTGCAAATAAAACGGGGGCATTAATTGAGTTGTCAGGGCGCCCTCAGTGGGTCAACGTCTGCAATTTTTTCTGAAAACAAAAATCTGGCGTCTGTATTGACTCGACTTGGTCATTTTTGTGATTCTTTTTTTTGTTAATGATATGAGTCAAACAGGAAGATATTATGTTATACCACAGCAGGTATAGCCATGTATTGGGGTAGATGATGGCTGCATTCCGTTTGTTTGTTTTTACATAATAAGAAATATTGTAAAGGGCCGCAGCATAGTCAATTTATCAGGATTTATTGACTGAAGTAATTTTAAAAAATAGTTTGTTGGGAGTCACTGAAAACTAAACGTAGAGTCGCATTCGTTCACCAATGGTAAAGAGTATATATATCTTAAATATCTGTGGTAGAGAGTATAGATATATCTGTGGTAGAGAGTATAGATATCTTATATATCTGTGGTAGAGAGTATAGATATTATATATCTGTGGAAGAGGGTATAGATATATTATATATCTGTGATTAAGAGTATAGATATCTTATATATCTGTGGTAGAGAGTATAGGTATCTTATATATCTGTGGTAGAGAGTATACATATCTTATATATCTGTTGTAGAGAGTATAGATATCTTATATATCTGTGATAGAGAGTATAGATATGTTATATATATATATATATGTGGTAGAGAATATAGATATATTATATATCTGTGGTAGAGGGTATAGATATCCGGCCTAACTGAGCCTAACTGATCCGATACACCCTTTCGGCACAGTACTTCCGACTGTCAAGATTGTATGGTATGGTTTCGTTTGCCTGCTAACATTGGGGAGCAAGACGCTGAATTCTACGTGCTGGTAAACTTACAATGATTTCTTACATGTCTTGAAGGTAATTATAATGTTTACATGCATGTCTTGAAGGTGATGATTACGGTCATTTCGTTATTGTTCTTATTATAAAATTTTATACTGTATTGAAATTATCGTTAGACATTTATATCGCTCACAAAATGAGTCTGTAAAACAGTTTGTTTATTAATTGTAAAAAGTACATTATATTACAAATATCAGAAGAAAGTAAACGCATACAGATTCACACATCTTTAATAGTAACTCTTGTTTCCAAAAATAAAATCAACATTTTAATATAATAGTTCAGTGGTTTGATTTAATAGTTCAGTTGTTTGATTTAGTTTTAAGCAAAAAAAAAATTTCAATGTGAAGTAAAATTGGGGATATTTGTATCTAATGTCCTTCGTTTCAAATACAATGTTCATGTATTTTTAATGTGAACAACATTCAGGCTACATCAGCATTAAAACTAATTTTTTTTTTAAAGTGTGATATTAAATTGTAAGCAATGATGAAAGGCCTTTAAGTTGAAAACATAAATCTTGATGAAAAGATTTGGGGGATGGGAGATGGTAAAAGCCACTGTTCTCCTGGGTATGGGACATGTTTTGTAGGGGGGGGGGAAGACTGCTCAAAGCTACAGTTCTCCTGGGTACGGGAAATGCAGGGGGAGGGAGCGTGTTGTGCGCCGCACATGTCGCCGAACTAGGTAGGGGCGCACGAAAGAACACACTTTTCAGAGAGGGCGCCAAAAAATCTGACTCGCAAAGGGCACCAAAATAGCCATCTACGGTTCTGGTACGAGCGACATATAATTTTGTTTGAAACAACCAATAGTTTGAAGAAGTTGGCCAGTTTGCTAGTGACTCATCACCAAATCACTCACGTGTGACAGGTACTCTGAAGATATACTTTCGCACCTTTTGGGGGTTCAGTCGCGAACAAAGGTTGAGAAGCGCTGGACTAGAGTATTTCTATATATTTAATTCAGTATCTTCGTTAACAGAGTTTTTGCAGGACTAGAGTATTTATATATATTTAATTCAGTATCTTCGTTAACAGAGTTTTTGCAGGACTAGAGTATTTCTATATATTAAATTTAGTAACTTCGTTAACAGAGTTTTTTCAAACACATTTTATTTATTTTCTAGGTTTTGAATAGGATGAAACTTTAATTCAGTCTCACTTACATTATTATATTAATAATAATTTGAGAAAATTATTGTTGTTAAAAACTTAGTTTCATTGTTTTCTGTATCCTTGATTCAATACACTTTTAATTTACTTTAGTAATATATGCTACATATGTCATCTCTAAAGGCATTAAGATTAATTAAATAAATAACAGAAAAATGAAGAAGAAAAAAAAACCAGTTATGGAAAATGAAACAAGAGCTTCAGTTACATATACACAAGAAAATAATATCTATCACATGAGTATATCAAGTCGGAAGAATCATATAATAATATTGATAATAGCACAAGAAATATGAAGCTATGTAAACCAACCAACATGTTTGAAAAGAGCTACACAATTTCCCAGTTCAAAATGTTCTAGTTACTTGTACATAATAAAGTCATTTATTTGGAACTGTTGTACTGTTTACATTAATAATCCTAAAGATAGTAAATTGTAAAGTGAGATAATTAAAGTATAAATACTAGCTTATATTCCAAACATACTGAATATTTAATTTAAAAACCAATTTAAACTAATCTGCTTCACATTTTATAACTGAATAATTCAAGAGAAATTAATGTAAATACAATATTTCATGTTCATGTAACTAAAAAATATATTGTCGTTTGTTTTTAATAATAAAACAATCCTAAGTCTTTGATTTAACATTATGTGAATAATAAATAGGACAATACAAGTGTATAAGCCTACACTAATAATCAACGTGTAATTCTCATAAAGTTGTGTTTTTTCTGAAGGTATAAATATATATTGAGAAATTTTACAGATACTTTCATATGCAACATCTTAGTGAAGAAATAATCGATTAAAAAATTGCAAATAATAAAATAAAGAATAAACAAAAAAATCTTCTGGAATTTAAAATAAAAAACGTTAATTTTAAAAAAATTGAAGTGAATCAGGTTACTCTGACTTGATTCAGTCTGTCCTGGTTGGCGGCACTCTGTGGCAACAGAAACTTCTGCTGGAGTGAATCAGATCACTCTGACTCGATTCAGTCTGTCCTGGTTGGCACTCTGTGGCAACTGAAAGTTCTGCTGGAGAAATTTCTCCCTCATGGCAGCATCTCGGTGGCTCCATCCGGTAAATCCTCGAGTGTTCTGTCTGCTCAGCTGCCTGGCCAACAGATTGGTGTTCCCCCTTCCAGATCGGCCTAGGTGGCTCAGCTGTTGCTGGAGGTGGCCCAAATTGTGATCCAAGATGTTCTCAAGCCTGGGGAAGTGGCCAGGGTGAGATGGCCTTTGATTCCAGTTTCTAGGCCAGACCATCTATAACAGTGATCAATTACTATGTCATTAAATAATTGTAAAACATATTAATCAATGATGATGGAATCGGTAAAACAAGTAACCATAGGAATCGAGATAATATACAACTCTTCTAAAATACACAGCTGTTGTACTTAAAAAACATAGAAAGATAAACAGAAAGATCTGCCAAATTACACCAACGGCTATGTACATACAAAAAAGACATCCGCAAATTTAAAGAGACTGAAAAGCAGGTAGGTAAGAAGTATTGTAGACACACTTTATTTGTGATTGAATATTTATCCTTCATACAGACATTCTTCAACTGCGAAATGGATGATTAAATAACCATGTCCCATGTTCACCGTCAAGAATTCTTTTCATTATAAATAATAAAATCGGGAATTCCCAACGTTTTTTTTTTAATTTACACACAGGTCAGAGTGATCCCGCCCTGCTAAATAAATAGGTACATTTTATTTTCACATTTGTATAAATACTAGGAGCCGATGTAACTTGACATGGCCTCACTAAATAGAACATTTAGTGTAACTGTCAATGGAACACGACCCAGCCTTTACATAACTTACGTTTCTGAATTAGATAATAAGATAATTCAGCACAGGTTTCGTAATTCAAGGAGAGTGAATGATGTGTAGGTCAACATTACAGAAGTAGGCCTATATGATGTTTGATGTGTAGGTCAACATCACATAAGTAGGCCTATATGATGTTTAATATGTAGGTCAACATCACAGAAGTAGGCCTATATGATGTTTGAAATGTAGGTCAACATCACAGAAGTAGGCCTATATGATGTTTAATATGTAGGTCAACATCACAGAAGTAGGCCTATATGATGTTTAATATGTAGGTCAACATCACAGAAGTAGGCCTATATGATGTTTGAAATGTAGGTCAACATCACAGAAGTAGGCCTATATGATGTTTAATATGTAGGTCAACATCACAGAAGTAGGCCTATATGATGTTTGTTGTGTAGGTCAACATCACAGAAGTAGGCCTATATGATGTTTAATATGTAGGTCAACATCACAAAAGTAGGCCTATATGATATTTAATATGTTGGTCAACATCACAGAAGTAGGCCTATATGATGTTTGTTGTGTAGGTCAACATCACAGAAGTAGGCCTATATGATGTTTAATATGTAGGTCAACATCACAAAAGTAGGCCTATATGATATTTAATATGTTGGTCAACATCACAGAAGTAGGCCTATATGATATTTAATATGTTGGTCAACATCACAGAAGTAGGCCTATATGATGTTTAATATGTAGGTCAACATCACAGAAGTAGGCCTATATGATATTTAATATGTTGGTCAACATCACAGAAGTAGGCCTATATGATATTCAATATGTTGGTCAACATTACAGAAGTAGGCCTATATGATGTTTGAGATGTCTAACCTGGTTTTTATATGCGCTCCGGACAGTGCCGTGACCTGATACAACATCGTCATCAATGTCATAATCAGGAGCGGATTCAATGTCTGAAGGAAGGCTGTGGCTCTCGTCGTCTTCTGATTCCGCATAGTCTGGGACAGGCTCCAGATTTTGGTGCTTCTGAATTTCTTGAACAACAAACCTGGACAGCGAAAGAGATACAAGAAATTAAGTCATCATTAGACCATCTTTATTTTAATTTTTTTTTTTATTTCTATCACTATTGGTAGAAACAAAATATGTGTAGGCTTACCTTGCAAAGTCATCCTCGGAATGAGAGCCGCTGAACCAATCAATTCGGGTACTGGACATGAGATGAAGAAATGTACCCCAGCGATGCATGATCATACCGACAAACTGTAATGGAGAAATTATAACTGTCTCGTGAACTTAATGATTTATCAAACAAATGCATGTAAAAATAGAACACAACAGTCTCTCCGGTAAACATCAGAGATGTTCCTAGTACTGACAGTGCAAGCATGGTACTGACAGTGCAAGAGTGGTACTGACAGTACAAGAGCGACTACTGACAGTACAAGAGCGACTACTGACAGTGCAAATGCGAGATCAAGTACAACTAAACATGTTTTTTTTAAATGCAGGTAAGACTGTGAGTGCAAAGTACCCATGATGTAAGTACGAGTCCACGTACAAGAATAAATCTACTCGTACTCGAGTACAGGTACTTGGTAAAACAAGTATCAAGTATCCCCATATCTGGTAAAACAAGTATCAAGTACCCCCATATCTGGTAAAATAAGTATCAAGTGCCCACATATCTGGTAAAACAAGTATCAAGTATCCCCATATCTGGTAAAATAAGTATCAAGTATCCCCATATCTGGTAAAATAAGTACCAAGTATCCCCATATCTGGTCAAATAAGTACCAAGTACCCCCATATCTGGTAAAACAAGTATTAAGTATCCCCATATCTGGTCAAATAAGTACCAAGTACCCCCATATCTGGTAAAACAAGTACCAAGTACCCCCATATCTGGTAAAACAAGTACCAAGTACCCCCATATCTGGTAAAACAAGTACCAAGTACCCCCATATCTTGTAAAACAAGTATCAAGTATCCCCATATCTGGTAAAACAAGTACCAAGTACCCCCATATCTGGTAAAACAAGTATTAAGTATCCCCATATCTGGTCAAATAAGTACCAAGTACCCCCATATCTGGTAAAACAAGTACCAAGTACCCCCATATCTGGTAAAATAATTATCAAGTATCCCCATATCTGGTCAAATAATTATCAAGTATCCCCATATCTGGTCAAATAATTATCAAGTATCCCCATATCTGGTAAATAATTATCAAGTATCCCCATATCTGGTAAAATAATTATCAAGTATCCCCATATCTGGTAAAAATAAGTATCAAGTATCCCCATTAGGGTGCATCACCACAATAGAGGAAAAAATTGATTGTTTGTTTTTGAGCTGTCTATGTTTCTTATTTGTTTTAATATCATTAATAATAACTTGTGTAAAATATTTTTCAAATCAGAGTTGATTTAGAGGTTCCCCCCCCCCGGCCAAGAAATCACAAAACATGACATGTAAAGAAAAAAAAAGTTTATTCTAGCCTATATAAAAATGACATTAAAGTATTAAATTATTTATTACTGTTGCATTTAATTCAGTTTCACTTTGTTGCACGTTTGTAAGGTTTACGCACATTTGAGATGTTTTTGCGGTCCATTTCTACCACTTGAAGAATGTTTTGAAAATGTTCATCCGTTGGCGCTGCTTCAACAAAGTCAGATGCCAGTTTCACTCCTCTCTCGGCACAATCGTTAACAACGTTAATAGCAGCAACATTTTCTGCACTGGCAATGTAAGAAGCTGTTTGGCACCAATCATCAACAGGCAGTTGGAGGAATCCAGTTGAAGTCTGTATATAGTAAACCACGAGTCAACTCCAGCCAGATCACACAACCGAGTTTTAGAATCAATTGATTGGAATCGTGGTTTTCCCCAACCATTTTCAAATCGATTCTGTGGAGTTTGGAGGGCAACCACTGGTCGAAGCCTTAGCAGAGCATCTGCTAGAGCTCGCTTTTCCAACACAGGTACTTCATTGCTGAACAGAGCAAGTGGGATCATTTCAGCAGTGAGGTACCACAGATGCCTATTCAGGGCACGGATTGCTGACTTGGATATGTCTCTGTTGACATCGTTGAAATCCGAAAGTCGCTTGTAGAGCTGTAGATCATTCCATGGTGCATCCACACTCTTTTTGCAAGTGAGCCACCACACGACATAAACATGTGGTACAAATGTATCAAATGCACGAATCTTTGGCACTTGATCACGTGTGGTAATAGTACCTGGAGGCAATAATTGAATTTGTTTCTCACACAGTGCAATCTTGAGGCAATATATCAGCTTTGCCATCCATCGTGCTTTGTGCAGGGCACCTGGTCTTTTAAAGTTAACCTCCTCATTTGTAGCATTCAGGTAAACAAGGGACAGCTTAAGGAATTCGTGGTAGTCGTCTCGCAAGAATTCGGTTTGTTTACTAGAGTTGAGATGTGCAATTACCGCATCTCTCATTATCGTCAGTCGCTCTTGAGCCTTCAGATCATGATCAGCTAACGTAAACGAACTACAAACGTGAGACCAATCATGTGCCACCAACTCCCAATTACTTCGCAGCTTGGTGAACAAAGTTATATACGGGGATTTGGAAACTTCTATTTTCATGTCTGCAAACACATGCGAGAGGATAACTTCACCAATGTGATGGCGACAACCTGACCTGGCATAATTTGGCACTCCTAGAAGTTTCAATTGCTTTGCATCACCGACAACAACTGTTATGCGTTCTTCAGTGACACGATGATTTTTTAGAGAAGGTGTCAGTTTGCCATCCCAGTGGAGAGTGCAGAGTTTGGGTGGTTCCCAGGAGTCGTGGATCTTTGTAGATATCTCACAACTTTGCGACGTGAACGATCTGCAGTGGCATAGGAAGAAGCCACCATTGATACATCACCCCCAGACTCGCTAATAAGGCCCTGTGTGAAAGCTGCCTGCTGTGTTGGTGTAATCTTTAATCTTGTCGCTAGTGACACAAGATTTGGTCGGCTTAAAACATCTGGAGGTACAAATACCAAAGCTCCTGTTGGCTTTCTTCGCTTTTGCAATGGCATTATATCATCCAAACAGTTATCAACAAACTCCATATTATCTTCAGATTTAGAAGTAGAATCATTGGGTTCGTCAGTGCTACCCTTGCTGGAAGGCACTGATATCGTTGAACATGCTGCATTTTCTTCTCTTGCGCGTTTCTGACGTTCCAATGTTGCGACATCTCGTGAATGGCGTCGAGCGACTTTTTTTGCAAGTGTTTTGTCAAATGATCCAAAGCTGGAAGACCTGTCTCCTTTCATAGACCTCAATAATGCTAGATCTTCTGCATTCTTGATAATAGTCTCGATATTTGGTGGTCACAGTTGAAAAGTTGTTGCCAACATAGATTTCATTTGTTCCAGTTTACGTTTGGTGGCTGGTGTGTTTCGGCGACTTTTATCAATTGAACGAAGTTTATTGTATTCATCAAGAAGCTGAACAATATTCTCACAAGCTCTCCTCTCTGTCACCATAGGAATTTTTGCTTTTTCATAGAAAGCAGTAACTTGATTCAGTACAATTTTGGCAGTTGTAAATCGAGAAGGTGCACCAAGAGAACCTGGACGCTCACTGTGTGCTGCTACATTGCAGTGATACATCATGCACCTCAAAACTTGTAAACAAGTTGGTAGTCGAAGAATTCCAGTAATTATAGCATCATCAACACAGATTGCAGGGCCAATGCCAAACAATTCAGTTTTCAGAAGAGTTGGTGGTTTCTTTGTTCGCGAGGCAGGAGACGCAGAAATAACTGGATATGCAACTGTTGAAGTGATGCCAGGGTCAGCCAGCATTTCCTTAGAAGGTGTAAACATTTTATTGTTTTTCATATCATTTCCATGTTCCGATTTTATAGGTCGTGTGTATCAGAAATTAAAATAATATAAATAAAGAAATTAAAATGCTTGCCTTGGTCATCAATATGCTGTAAGGAAAAGTGTTGTTTTTGCTAATAAAATGTGAACTTTAAATTTTATTTCTAGCACAACTGCTTATCAAAATCAATCATAGCTACCAAACATTATAAAACCAAAGACTATAAAACAATTTATATAGCGTAAGGATGGTTTTATCTAGTTTTCGCTTAATTATACAAACTTTGATGAAGTCCGGGGGACCTCTAAATATTGTCAAATAGTTTTTATTTTTTTACACAATGCTTTTTTTGATCAATGGAACAAATTTAAATAGCAGACAGATCAATTATTAAAAATTTTTTTTGGTGATGCACCCTAATCCCCATATCTGGTAACATAAGTATCAAATACCCCCATGTCTGGTGAAACAAGTATCAAGTACCCAGGGCCGCTTTATCAACTAGGTGGCCTACGGACTTTTCAAGGGCCCACGAAAGCCAGAACATAAATTGAAAACAAGTTCAGAATGCCAGTAAAATTTAATAATGTTTTATAGTAAAGTAACTATATATAACAGTCTGAAATGAGCACCGGAGCAATTCAAGCTGCAGTGCTGTAGATCTGTAAATTACAGTATGTTAACTTTTTGGCTCTTTGTCTTAGTAAAGTCACATATAAAGTCCTCAAAGTTTATTTAGATTTCAAATCGCAAAGAAGTGCGGGTGCATTCTTGAAAAATATTAAAAATGAAGTCGGGGAGGGTCTACGACTTTGAAAGTGCCTAGGGCCTACGATGACCTTAAAACGGCCCTAGTATCAACAGAACAGACTGTACTATAAGAAAGTCTGTCTAGCACCAATAAACTGTAGTAAAGATAAATTAATAGTCTAGTGAATATACGTAGATATAATAATGCATTAAATAAAATAGTTAAGTTATGTAATAGTGCATAGTGAAAAAGGTAATAGTGCATAGTGAAGTTACGTTATAGTGACAAAAGGTTATAGTGTGTAGTGAAATAAGGTAATGGTGTAAAGTGAAGTAAGGTAATAGTATATTGTGAAATAAGGTAATAGTGTAAAGTGAAGTAAGGTAATAGTGTATAGTAAAGTAAGGTAATAGTGTACAGTGAAGTAAGGTAATAGTGTATAGGGAAGTAAGATCATCACCTGAACGACCATGACTGATGCGAAGATGACCAAAAACAACAAAGACATTGGCTCATATTTCTTCACGATGTAGTAATCCTTCAGAGCATCCTCCGAAGTCTGGAGCTGAAGTGCGATGACCGTCCATAGAAAATTGAGCATGATGTAGATGAAGACAACATTGTTGCGAACCTCCAGAAGATCTGCCGCAATCTTCTCTTTCTGCTCTTTGTTCTCCTCAATCGGGTATAGATACTTCTTGATCAGGAACTTCCAAAACTCATGCTCAGAATTGTCCAAGACTTCCACCGGACCGGTGCCCATATCTTCAAGATGAAGCCAGTGCGGGTTGTCCGGATCAGGCTCGTAGCCAGTAACCTCCTTTTTGACTTTCTTGGGTTTCGCGGGCTCGGCGTTGACGGGTTTCGACGGCTCCTGCGGCTTCGCTGTCTGCGACTGCTCAAGTTGACCTTGCTGAAGGTCATGCCTCAACCCCCATATGTTTCTTATAATTTCCCTCAGCTCGTTTACAATGTTCATCAGACCGATGGTTGTGAAAATGTTCCAAGATTTCTTCTTCTTCTTTTTCTCTTCTTCCGCTTTCTTGATTGCCTCTTCTTCTTCCGCGGTCATTTTCTTGGGCACCTCTCTGGTACCCCAGGAGACGTTGTTCAGATTGCAGAGGTAGAAGACGGTCAGCAGGATGAACGTGGATGGCACGACCAGGAAGTACAGCGCCCCGTACACCAGGCAGTAGATCTCTTGTGGGTGGAGCAGCGCGGCGGTGATGAAGATTACGCCCAAGCCGGTGATGAAGACGACGTTGGGACTGCTGAAGTTTTCCGTTGCTATGGAGATGATCGTTCCCACTGTGGCTATCATCATGACAACCGTGTATATGGCTGTCAATACGGCGCCGACTTTTACCTGAGTGGGATGAATAAGAAATGTTAGTCATAGAATAAAGCGACTGGTTGAACCCTCCATTCACACTCTAGTGTTATCTCAAAGTGTGGGCTGTGATCTATTAGTGGATCGCGGACAATATAAAATGGTTCGGCACATAATTTCATTTAATTATTAATTGTTCCAGTATCTATGTGAGTCAAATAATATCATATTTCTCTATATGTTAAAAGTCTTAAATTTATGTATATGCAAAGTAAAAGTGGAAAATTTATATATAAAAGTTTGTTCAATTTCTTATAATGTATTTTACTTTGCTGGTGGGTTATGACAATAAAAACAGTTTTCAGTGAACCGTAAAAGTTTGAGAGCCACGGCTCTGTAAAAAATCTTTAAATCTGATGAGGTAATAAATAATAGTTCTGTCTGTTTTTATTTTGGTGTTAAAAGATCACCAATTCATTGGTAAATTAACAACAGTGTGATTATATTCTCTGTACCTGTGTATTCGTTTTGGTTGTTAGACACACCACAGTGTACAGCGCCACTGGCACCACTGAGAGGACGTAGGACCACCAGTTGTTGAGACCAATGACTGCATGGTAGGAACTTGTGATCATCAGCACCACAGTTGAAGGGGCCAAGATGGATGACGCCATCAGAGTGAACTAGACGTTTTATAGGCACACAAAAATTTACTGTTAGCTCATTATCATAACAACAAAATTACTGTTAACTCCATCTCAATACAATAAAACTACAGTTAATTAATTCTCATCACAACAAAATTACTGTTAACTCCATCTCAATACAACAAAACTACAGTTAATTAATTCTCATCACAACAAAATTATTGTTAACTCCATCTCAATACAACAAAACTACAGTTAATTAATTCTCATCACAACAAAATTACTGTTGACTCCATCTTAATACAACAAAACTACAGTTAATTAATTCTCATCACAACAAAATTACTGTTGACTCCATCTCAATACAACAAAACTACAGTTAATTAATTCTCATCACAACAAAATTACTGTTAAATTAATCTCAATACAACAAAGTTACTGTTAACTTATTCTCAATAAAACACCCAGAAACAGGCCAAGGCAGCAGTGGTATTTTGTGTCTAGGTTTGATAGTAAGATAAGATGTTTGGTGAAATAATGAAATGAAACAGTTGCATTGAAAAATTAAAACATTTCAGAGGAACTAATTGTGATTGTCAGATATCAAATTTTTTTATTTGGAATCTCACATTTCTCAAAACTTCCGAAAAATTTCCAAAAAGTTTGTTGCCGACTCCAAAGTATCATCCTATCTGTAATAACTAGGTTTCTAATATACTGAATTAAATGATGAATTAAGCAAACTTATGTTAAATAAACGCATTATGTAATTTTTTTGAAGAAGACTAATATTGGATACGTCTATTACCTAATATAGAGTAATCTAGTGAATAATTACTCCTGTCTGATAGAAAATATTTTCTTATATTGCATTTTTGATAGATAAATACATTCATATCTAATTTTTTTCAAGTCTGCTAAGTGATGGTTCTTGTACCTGATAGAGGACGTAGAGTCTGCTAATGTTGTCATTCAGTCTGACAGTATCTCTCCATGACGCTAGCAGGTCCATCATGTTGGCCAGGGTGGAAGGTGACCAGCGACGTCTTTGATTGAAGAATTCGTTGAAAGTTTCAGGGGCGTAGGTCAGGGCATCGGCTCCGGCACTGTAATCAATACGATGTCCTTGTTGCAGTAACAGTGTACACAGCCACCTGTCTTCACCTGTGAAAGCGGTACAGTCGCATATTTGTTGACTGGTAAAAAATACATGTTTCAATGACTAGCACACAAACATGTGTATGTTTTTCTTGTTTAAAGAGCCACAGCAAAGTATCATAATTAAATTAATGAGACTCGGTGAAAAAAAAAATTTATAAAAATGTTAGTAAATCTGATTCAATGGGAACTTTATAGACTCAAATAATAATTTTAACCCAATCCCGCCCGCCGGACTGTCTAATGCGGCATGTCGCCCACAAATAGTTTATATTTAATTTATATCAATTTATGCAAACACTCCATCCATCTGTTCTTGGTCTGGCCGGTCAAATTAACCAATCATAATGTAGCCCGCCAGTAAAAAACGTTTGCCCACCACTGGTTTAAACCATCTATTGTTGACTACTCATTAATTATTTTAAATGTTCAAATTATATTTCATTAGACTCTTGCTTTAATTATTTAAAAAAAACTGTTTTCGATAATGCATTTGTTCAAAATATAGGCCCTATATATTAAATTTGATACTCAATTGAAACTGAACAATCCATCTTTGATACCAACCCTGTTCAAATTGAATGAAATGTCTCGCTTCAGTGGGTTTGGTGGTGTACATCTTCATGACGTTATCATCCATGACGGCCGATCCCCTGAACAAACTAAAGCAGCCAGGACAACAGAGGACACACCCAAACACGTGTTCAGCTGCCTTCTGGAGCCAGTGACCGATGGCATATTCAAACTGTTGGTACCACACCATAGGGCCTGAAGGGAGAATTAAGAGAATACTGGTCATTTAAACCAGTGGGTTGTACGGACAAGTACATGGACAGACAGACCGAGAGACTGTGGGACAGAGAGTAATATAATTAGACATACTGACAAAGATTAGATTAAAAGATTAAATCGATAGATAGATAGATTAGATAGATAGATAGATAGATAGATAGATAGATAGATAGATAGATAGATAGATAGATAGATAGATAGATAGATAGATAGATAGATAGATAGATAGATAGATAGATAGATAGATAGATAGATAGATAGATAGATAGATAGATAGATAGATAGATAGATAGATAGATAGATAGTACAGTACCTGAACCAATGGGATGGATTCGACCACACACAGCTCCGACCTTCTTGTTTTTCTTCATCCTGTCAATCAATAATTTCACAGAGTCCGGCCTGAAGTCTACATCCCCGTCCAACGTGAGAATAAATGTGTTCTCCGATGTCTCAACAATCTGAAAAAGTCAAAGTTCGAACGTTAGATACAAAATATCTAAATGTTGGCTAATATTTAAATGTGTCACTAATGGAACACAAGTAATATTTTGAAAACAACAAAATAATAAGATTTGACATGACACATTGTATGAACCAGTGCCCGTAGTTAATGTCAGATGACCATTTGGAGAGCGGCATTGGCTCTAAGAAGTCCCAGAATAAAAAAGTTTGAATTGTGACCCCCTCTTCCTGTTGACCACACGGGATAAACGAAGTTTTAAAAAATTGACAAACTCAAAAATTGTAATAATTTCTGTAATTATATAAAAAAAATTTGCCTTAAGTTGCTTACATTATAGTTTACATTATTCACTAGTCTATTTTTAGAAGAAAAAAAAAGATTTTTGAAAAATGTTCTGGTTCCATTTTGTTACTTAATTAATATTTCATGTAATATCGGCCAAAATCAATTCAGCCGCAGCCATTGGAAGTTCAGCTGCATCTATTGGAAGTTCAGCTGCATCTATTGGAAGTTCAGCTGAAGCCATTGGAAGTCCATGCCACCCCAGAACATTTCTCTTACGAGATGCGCCAAAGATAACTAAGATATTTAGCATTGGGACTCGAACTCGCAAATCTTCAGAATTATAACCTTACAGCCGCTCACTTAATGTGATAATAGTTTGTCGTTTGTCAATGTTTCATTGGCCTTTTGTGCCACGTCAATTGGAAAACAAGTATACAGACATGCGTTTATTCTGAATTAAGTTTTGTAAAAAAAAAATTAGAAGATTTCAACCTGTTCGTAATGTTCTGGTGGGACTCTCATTAGAAGTTGTTTCAGGGGCAAATTACTCTTTCCTCTCTTTTTATCCTTTCTGATTTTCTTTCTGTTTCTTAGATTAGAATTCGGTAGCGGAGTTCTTTCCTCTTCCTTGACCTCACTGCCGTCCCCAGCACCAAGTAGTCTGTAGCCAAGTAAGTAGTACAGATACATACACTGGAGAGTATAGAACCAAGTAAGTAGTACAGATACATACATTGAGGAGTATAGTTCAAGTGACCTTAATGTTTTAACATTTAGTATAAAACAGATTTGACCTTTGAACTTAACATGATGATGTCAACTTGAATGGTTCAGAAAATCTTGTTTTATTTTTTTTATTTAAAAAACAAACAAAAACAAAGCTAGTCTTACGTTAAGCATTATATAATCTAAAGCCCAAATAGTTAGACTAACGTTAAGCCTGTTTTTATTTCTAATTCGCTGAGCCATCCTAACAGTATTATGGGCATAAGGGGACCAGTACGTTGGATCAACACACACAAAGCAAACACTCGGAAAACTGAAATGAGATTTTCAGAAAGGTTGGGATACTTTACTCGTGGGCCCCTGGTGTGGTCTATGAATTATGATGGCCCCTCTCTGTATGTCATGGGGGTGATTTCAGTTACCTGTGACCATCTTTTCCTGTGTCTGATTTTATTTTTGTCTTTCAGGTGGACCACCATCTGTGTCTGTCCAGGCATTGTCCATATCAGGCGACCTCCATATGGTGTGACCACTTTGACAGGTGAAGGGATGATGATAAAACCTTTTACAACAGACCTGAACATAAAAAAAACGATAAAGTGGTCGGGTATGGACAGACTCCAATATTAACATTAGACATTCAGTTCCACACATACCGGCATCCCAAATTGAATACAAGTTCTATCTGTGGGATAGTTTCACATTCTGACAGGCTTAAAGTAATTATTTGCTCTACCTATGAGCTACCTAGTGCCACATACTAGCATGTCAACATTGCTAACAGGCAAACCCACAGGAAAGAAAGGCAGTGTGTGTACTAGTCAGGGACCTCGTGCTAAATTGACGTGACAGTTGGGGCTTAGAGTGGCCCCATGTATCGAGATTTTGAAGGTCCTTTGTCGTTGTTACTGATTTTTTTCTCTCAAGGCCCCAAAATGTTCCTTTGTTATGGGCCCCCCAAAGTACTGCATAGGGCCCTCAAATCATAACAGCGGTTTTGTAATATTTCTTTTGGTTTAATTAAACATTTCATTACTTTTAATTCGAAAGTATTCATGACCGTATCTGGCCACCATCTAGCCTACAATACACTTTATTGGATAACTTCTATTATGTCTACTGCTGACCTCATGACAGGTCAATGTAACCTTGAGGAACTCTTGATTTTGACATGCCTGCTCTACACCGTGTACCTGGAACAATTTATTATGTGTGTCAGTTCACATCCGTCACCTGTTGTTTCCGTAAACTAGGCTACGGTAACTTTGTAGTTTCCTAAGAGAGACATTACTACAACCCCTCCCCCCATCTCCACTCCCTCCTCTCTGCAGTTATTAAAACATCTTGATCAAAATACCCACTGTTCAATTTTATTAACAATTCATCACAACCATGTACTCAATCAAACACACCTTTACATAAACAAAAGTACGCCCACGCGATATTTGTTGTTAAATTTATTTAGTAACTTTTTTTAATATTTAGAGGCAGCTTTGTTGTTTTCATTTAGTAGACTCTCCTGACATCGTTGATTGGGCTGACGAAAAAAAGAAGAACTTTTTTAATCAAACCAATGAGTCGTGCTAATTGTATTTATATACTCATCTTAATATAACTATACAGTGATTGTACCATGCAGAATGAAGCCATTTTCTAACTTATCTCCAGAGGAGACATCTAGGCCAGTAGTTCTCAACTCAAGTCGTGGGATACTACATTTAATTTTTATAGCATTTTCTAAAAAAAATGCCCTATTGTCCCCGTTTTGTCTGTCAGTCTGTCTGTCCGTCCGTCCGTCCGTCCGTCCGTCATCACCATAGATCTCAACAACCATAAGTCCTAGACCCATGATGTATATATCATTTTGTAGGTCTTGGCCTGACAAGAAATGACTTTTGTCCGTTTCGCGATCTGACCTCTGAGGGCCGTAAAAGGGGGCTTGTAAAGTACCGTTTTTTTACTATATAAGCTATATTAATAAAGGAGCGCCCTATATCTCAGCAACCATAAGTCCTAGACCCATGATGTATATATCATTTTTTAGGTATTGGCCTGCCAAGTGTACATCAAAAGTCCATTTCGCGATCTGACATCTCAGAGCCGAAAAAAAAGACTTTCCTAGGTACCGTTTTTGCTTATATTTTAAATATAAATAATAAAAGCTAATCAAAGGGGCGTAATCATTATTTATTTTGTAACAGTTATTCAACATGACTTACTTCCCGTACTTTATATAAAACAACAATTGACGGAGTTTTCGGACGACAGAGCTATGCAACAATTGACGGAGTTTTCGGACGATTAAATGACTACAATTTCGAATGTTTTCAATTATGAGTTTTCAGTAACCACAAACCACTTGTAGTTAGATTTAAGAGAAAATAATTTTTTTTTCAAATAAAAAGAAACGTCTTTATAATATTTTTTTTACAGATATATGCATTACACAATTGAATTTATAAACATTTCCAAAATTTATAAATATTTACTGAAAGCTAACAAACGTACTGATGCATAACAAGAAAATGCGCTAACACGTCCTGTGTCCAGAATGGAACAGGCTTAATTGCTTGTTTTCACTAGACCTTAATTTATATTTCCTCGAAATATTTAAAATACTTTCATTTTAAAGCATGGTTGGCCAGCTTCTCTTTTTTAATCAAGAGAGCAATGAAAAAGAAACTTTGCTCGCAAAATGAAATCCATTTAATCAAATAAATTAAAAGCCCCTTTATTAAACAAAACAAAAAATACCCTTTGCGTGGTTGGCTATTTTTTTCATCATGTATATTGTACATTTTTTATTATATATGTCGTACATTTTTTATTATATATGTTGTACATTTTTCATCATATATGTTGTACATTTTTTCGCGAAACACCTGACGTGGCTTCAGTGTACACCAGTGTTTCGTAGATCTCTCTCGGTACCAGCGGAGTTAATATAGCTACTTAACGCCATTAGGCAAATAAATTTTTAGCCTTGGGCGGTAAAAAATAGACTATAGAGACTCTAATTTATTATTAAACCTTTAAAATTAATTTTTAAAAAACGGTCAAAAAAGCGAATTACTCTTCTAATAACAGTTATATTATGTGGAAATGTGGAAGGATATAATATATTTCACAGAAGTTAAGCTTTGTCAATTTACTCACAAAAGTAGACACTTTTTTTCCAGCAAGCCGTAGGTCTACAATAACCTTAATTTGGCTCGGAACTCGGAATTCATGACTAACCTGGCAGCGTCCTCCATGCAGTCAATAAACTGTTTCACGAAATTGTTGGGAACAAATTTGTTGGCATCCAAGTCAATGTCGAAAGCGTCATCAAAGATAATGTGGACTGAGGGAAGACAAGTTGCAGTAAATGGCTACAAGTTTGGAAAATAGTTTTTAATCTCAAGTTAAGCTGGTTAATGTCTTGAACTATGAAGACCGCACATTTATATTTATATAAGAATGAGTAGTTTTGAGAGACAATTCTGGATGGGTAGGTAAATTATGAATTGCTATTCTTAGATAAAAAGCAATCAATAAAAGGAAACGATCCTAATAGGTTTATATATTACTGATATATATTGGATATTTTCAATGTGATGTTTAGTTTAAAATAGAATGAACTGTTTGAAAACTTAACTTTAAATTAATCAAATCATTAAAGTTAAAATAAACAATTTTTTGTAGCGAAAAAAAATATAACATTAACTCAGATGTTTTTATATTTAAATTTGAGTTAGAACAATTAATTCATGGGCATACAACCCAAATGATCGGATGTAAAAAATTATTAGGAGGAGGGTGTCACATGGCACCTAGATTTCCCGCGCACCGCTGGGTCTTACACCTGGCAGCAATATTAAATAAGCTGTGCATATTTTTTCACACAAGCTTAAAATATTATTTTAAGTAAGCCATTTTCACGATTCATCAGTTGCGTTAAAATATTTTTTAAAATAAATAAGTTAAGTTCATTCTATAATTGTGTGCTGTACTGCGATACATTCAACTTTACTGCACAATAATAATTTCTGCTAAGGACCTGCACTTTTTATTTGAAGTCACATAATTGTTTTTAATTGGCACTTGTTCTTTAAAAATAAAAAATAAAAACTTACTCTCCATATCAAAGTAATCAGGATCTCGTATGTTAAACTTGGCTTGGGCCAATTTACTAGCACAGTGACTGTAGTCAAGTCTAAAGAAAAGAAGAATTTCAACAAATCTGACTTTAAAAAAATGATTTATGTATGTTAAAAACACATGAAAATGTATTCTAGTTAGCGTGAAGGACATATTGCCGTGCGGTAAAGTGCTCAATTGTCGACCTGAGGTCTCTGGTTCAATCTCCGTTAGAAACCGAAGGAATTCATCAGGTCATGGTTAAAGTTCCCTCGATGTCTTCCGTAGTGCATCTATGGCCATTGCACTATCAGTTATGGTGGAGATGAAAGAAGAGCGCTAATAAAAACACAACGGTGGTTTATAGAAACTAAAAGATAAACATACCATCCTTACAGTGACTTCACCAATCATTATACCACATGTAACTTTTACATGTATATTTGTACATTTAAATAAAAAAAATGTATCAAGATATGTACACAGATCGAAAGACATCTAAAAACATTGCTTGATTGATTTATCGATTGAATGAAACATACTGCTTTTGTTTTCCAGAATAGTGAAAACAAAATATGCACCAATAATTATAGCCAGAGCAATGTTCCTTCTAATATTCCAAATGTGGCAAATGTTGAGATTTGCAAACTTTTGAAGGAACTTGAACATTTGTGTGCGCGGATCATAACAGTATACTGGCCTACTCAACAATTTATTTGTGTGCGAGGAGCATAACAGTATACTGGCCTACGCAACAATTTATTTGTGTGCGCGGAGCATAACAGTATACTGGCCTACGCAACAATTTATTTGTGTGCGCGGAGCATAACAGTATACTGGCCTACTCAACAATTTATTTGTGTGCGCGGAGCATAACAGTATACTGGCCTACTCAACAATTTATTTGTGTGTGCGGAGCATAAAAGTATAATGGCCTACGCAACAATTTATTTGTGTGCGCACATGTCATTTGTCTTCAAGCGCTCAGTAGGGTGTGTGTAGGAGCAACCTTTAGACGGAACACTGGCAAAGAGACGAAAATGGTTAGCAATTACCACAGCAGGTGCGTCGTAATAGGGATGCGGGGTCGAAGAAAGGGGAAACAGGGCAGTTATACCAACTCCCTCAACAGGTGGAGGATTGTTATAGGAGGACGACACTCAAAAATTTTGTTGGCGACTTAATGTGTCACAGTGATTAAAGCAGGTGAGGCTGTTCAGTATGACACACACAAAATGTCACAACTTGACCATTCCCTTAAAACTAAAAAAAAAATCACCTGAACAGCGATTTGAGCAGCTGAGTCATTTCCCTTTGAGTCTCGTGCCACATGGTTGCACACACAAAGATTGTGGGCGTCACCGTGTTCTCCTCCATGGCGATCCCTTCAGGGTTCACGTGATCCCCAGCGTCGTCTCCTACGTAGGTGAAGTGCTCGAAGCGGGTGGCCCTAAGCTCCTGATCATTCCTGCGTCGTCTCAGGGTCAGATTGAAGTCTGGGAAGATGGCGTTGAAGTGCGGGGTCAGGAAAAGTCTAAAAATAGTTTAGGAGTGAAATGAAATCGTGTTTATTACACAGAAATGAAGTACTTTGATTTACATTGCTAGGTTAAACAGAGACAATTTCGAAATACATGTACCTGTATTTATAGGCATGAAACTTTGTTGTTATGTGCATAAATGTTGAAGCCCTATAGTCACTTTTAATACAATTAGAATGTTCTTAGCTAATTATTTATCTTTTAAATTTTCAGAATTTGGCTGTTTTTTTAATAAATACCAAATCGACTGCCACTTAACATTCATTTTATAGATTACATTTTAATGTTGACTTCTTAAATAAACAAAAGTAAACAAATGTTAATTTTTTTTTAAAATAAGAATGAATTTTAATTATTCGTATGTATAATTTTAATAAGATGTATTATTGTATTGCTATATATCAACTTTGACACATTTTTCTCTAAGACACTGTTATTGAAATATGTATAGGAAGATGTATCTTTAAAATTTTCAACAGTAATATTTTTTAAGTTCCCTTGACCAAGAGGTTTTGTTGTTTACTTCAGTTTGCCTCAAAGTGTAAACTACAAAAAGATTGACTTTTCTACCTCGTAATGTCATATGATGTATTTGTCATCAGATGTCATTGCTACCAATGTGGCAGTTTTCATTTACTGTCGTATGTTATCGAATGTCAAATACTACCATGTATGACCCTGTTATTTGATAAATATGACAATGTCAAATGTCATGTCCAGTTTATTTTACCAGATGCGATGTACTGTCATTTGTCATCAAACATAATGCACTACCTTCTGTGGCCATACTGATGTATATGTTCTGTACATCAGTACAGTCGATCAGTACAGTCGATCAGTACTGTCGTGTACTACAAGTAACAAAAAAGCCAGACTTACTTTTCTATTTTGGCCATTCTTTCACTTTTCGGGAACCAGATATGTGAGACTATGATGCAGTAGGACAGCCACAGTGTTCCAGCCACAGCAATAGGTTGGATTAGATTCTCAATGTCATAGTGAGGACAGAACCAAGATCCAGAATGCCAGTGTCGCGGGATAAACTATATGGCAATCAAAACAATAACACATTTCACTACAATAATTATAACGGTAGATTGGTATACCGATGGCAGAGCATACACGTACAGAGATATTTTGTTTAATTTCTGTGATTTCGCTAGAGTATGAATACAGATGTTGTCAGTACAATATGAGGGGCCGAGGGCGAGTGTTGTTTGCTTGTTCTAGGAATAGACCAAACGTTTAGGTCGCGCTTGAATTTTTTTTTTGTTGCCAATCAGTAACAAAACCTCACCCCATTAACCGCAACTGTGGGACTTTTGTGAGTTCAAATTTACTCAAATCTAACGGGTATTTAATTTAGATTGTACTTCTCCCATATTGCTATATTCCCCATTATTGTTACATTCCCCATATTGCTACATCCCCATATTGCTTCATTCCTATATTGTTACATTCCCCATATTGATGTATTTCCCATATTGTTACATTACCCTTATTGATGTATTTCCCATATTGTTTAAGTTCCCACATTGTGGCTTCTATTCTTTGTACTTTGCTGTAGACGATTTCTAAATTTTCACTAACCCCAGGAAATGTAGGAAGTTAATGTGCTGCACATTTTTATATCCTTTTATCCGCCGAAAGAGTGCTAACTGTCAGATTCGCGGAAAGGGAGCTAACAGTCTGATGCACGGAATGAGAGCTAACTGTCTAGTTTGGCCTGAGCGATATGCGGGATCTATGGTGTTATACACTGCTAATAGGTAAAGTCCATACATGTAAGACATAACAAACCATCTCCCCGGAACAATTGAACTAGAAGTCACACCAAAGACCACCGCGATAAATGTCACATTGATGGAATATAATAATTGTAATAACCTCATATCTACATTGGAGATACACAAGAACTAACGATGCAGGTGGAGATAACACAAGAGGGAGGGCGAATGCCGTCTTCTGCATGTGAAGTTTACAGGCCAGACCTGACAGGTAGGTACACAAGATGGCCGAGCCCAGTGTGATGTACATTAAACTGTGGACATAAAAGAAACATATTTTTCAAAATTTATTCAGCGATTTTTTCTTTGCTTTACATTTTTATTACGTTTTTAACTCTATGCTTTTGATGTGTCAAGTCAAATGGAAGATTCACCTGTAGGATTGGCCGTGGAAGTCAGCCTGTGTTTGTCTAGTGTCTCGGCTCCAGGTAGGTAAAGCGAAATCTGCATCGGCTAAATATTTTCCAAGAATGACCACAAGGCCTATTTTAAAAGGACCAATCAGAAAGTAGCTTGTTTCTCGCGTTTCCTGAAAGGAACGTGGTTATCAGTACAAGTTGGTCATCAGTACACGTTGGTCATCTGTATACATTAGTGAACAGTACAAGTGGTCATCAGTACAATTGGTCATCATTACACATTGGTCATCAGTACACTTTGGCTATCAATACAGTTGGTCATCAGTACAAGTGGTCATTAGTACACGTTGGTCATCAGTACAAGTGGTTAACAGTACACGTTGGTCATGAGTACATGTTGGTCATTAGTACACGTTGGTCATCAGTAGGCGTCAATTAAAATGGAGTAAAAATTATTCTAAGGCCATCTTTAGAAAGTGCATTACCTGTAATACATGACGCCAGTGTTTGAAAGAAATATGAACTCGTCCAAACAGTGTCCAATCACTAGACACATAGTTCTCCCACCATCCAAACGAGATCAGAATAAGAGCCACAGGTAGTTCCCAGACAGATTCGTGAAGCAAAGTGTCCAACACTCTCTCCTCTTTAGATTTACTTTTAGTGGACAATTGCACACAAAAAAATTAATTAATTAAATAAAAAGTTTAGTTTCAATTACTGTGAGGTTATTTTAAGGTTCCAACAATAATAAGATTTAAAAAGCAGAATTAGTGACTATTTCTTAATTGTAGCATTTAAGTAATATAGACATTTCCATCAATGGGTTTATTTTCAGGTCATTGTTTACAGGCTGCTAATTTGAGATTAATGTAGCCATATCATTCATTATATTAGGATGGCAGAGTGCCCAACTGTCGACCTGAGGGTTTTAGGTTCAGGCCCCGCCCAGTTTTTTTATGACATATTTGGGTGGAAATAAACCCGGCTAAGCCTGGTGATGACCAAGTCTTACAGAGTGGCTGGAGGAACAAATTATCTCCACTTCCTGTATTTCCTATAGCCCCAACCGCTAAAATATTTTTTTTACTAGTCTGGTTTCAACCAGGTAAAGTGAATATGAAACAGATTTTTAATGTAGATAATTACGACTTTCAAATATATTTTTAGTCTAACTATTTAAGTAGAGTATGTGCCATTAACCAGCCCATCATGTTCACGTCTCTTAAGTCACAGGTAATGGCTGAATTATATCGAAGTAATATATTTCCTGATTATGTGTGTATTCGGTATTATAACAAATTATGTAAATACCTGTTTAAGACAGTGAGCGTTTCCCGGGATGGGACGAAATCCATGAGCATAAAAAAGACAATAGCACCAATCTGTACCAGCATGGCTAGCACTGACGTCACCATCTTAATTATAGTTTTGTATTCACAGTTCGGCTTCCTATCTAACATCATAACCTGTGCAGGAATCATTGGTGGGATGTGTTCATTGAATAACATACAAAACATTATTTACATAGATCAGTGCTCTTCAAACGAGTGCGATGAGCTACCCACTTTACATACCTTACATATGTAACTACCTTAACTGACATATTGCTGCTACTGGAACATGACTGATCTAAATGTAACAACCTTACCTGGCATATTGCTGGTATCTGGAACATAGCTAAAGTGATAGTAATGCCTCTGAAGAAATCAACCGATGGTAATATTTTAAAGACCAAAAGACACATACCAAATGTTGTCACCAACTCAAAAAACAACATCTGTTAGAAAATGGAGAAAATAATCAATCAATACACTTCATATTCATGTAATTTAAACAGCCGTAAAAACATAATGCACTACAACATTGAAAAAAATAATTACTAAAGTAACAGAGAGAGAGGGAGGGTAGTAAAATTATGGTTACTTATACAGATATACATGTATAATGTTTCAAAACAAACCACAGCAAATGTTTTGATAGACGGCCATTCTTTGCCACCGAATAAAATTTTCATGAATGCATTCAGCCAGTTGTAGACCATGGGACCACACATGCAGAACATAAGCAGAACTACACTAGTTCCTCTAGTCTTTTTCTGGGAAATATTAGTACCAATATAAATATCAATTAACATGAACAATTGAGATAATGATCTTTTACTTAATTAGAACAATTTATTGAGATAATGATCTTTTACTTAATTAGATCAATTTATTAAGACAATGAAATTTACTTTATAAGAGCAATGTATTGAGATAAGAACATTTACTTAATATGAGCGATATATTGATGTAATGATTTATGAAGACAATGAACTTCAATGCTTACGTACTAATTAGTATTATTTCCCAATACGTAACTTAAATGATTAGTCAGACTTTTTAATATTAAATTGTATTTGTTAGATTTACTAAACTTCACACTGCCAATGTAAATAGAACTAAAACCTGTTTTACAACACAGTAGCTTGAGAGTGACATCAAAAGAGGATACTGACCACGAAGAGTTCTTAACCCTTTAGCTATTATGACAAGTATTGGCAAGTGTCTACAATATGGCCAGTGGCGTAGCGAGAAGGAGGCAAGGGGGGCACAATGGGGCGCCAAATGGTATATTTTACTTATAATATTATATAATTTTCGAATAGGGGGCGCTAAAAAGGTATTGTGCCCCGGGCGCGAGTTAAGCTCGTTACGCCACTGAATAAGGCCTATGTTTGTGGTATGCTTTAGATATACTCTATCTCAATGACTGCACTTTTAGCTTGAATCGTACCTGGTTGATGTCACTGGCCAGCAAGTAAAGAGCCACACGACTGGACACTGTACCAACCAACATGACGGCTACAATGATGATGTAAAGAGATCCTCGAATCGATTTTAAAATTTCTTTGAAAACTTTGTTGTCATCGTCAGCCTCTCGCTCAGAAACTGTGAAGATATCGTAAGGTCTCCTGGGGGGGGGTGTCAGTGGATATCAACATTGTTCATGACCACAGATATTTACATGTTTATTTTTGCATGACAAAATATAAAAAACTAGTTGCAAGTACCCGGCTTTGCCCGGGTTTAAAAAAGTTTTTTGTTTTCTCCCTACCCCCCTCCCTTCCTCTCTCTCTCCCTCCCTCCCCTCTCTCTCCCTTCCTACCCCCTCTATCCCTTTCCCTCCCTCCCTTTATCCCTCCCTCTCCTTCCCTCCCTAACTCTCCCATCTCCCTCTCTCCTTCCCTCCCCTTTCTCTCCCTCCCTCCTTTCTCTCTCCCGTCTCCCTCTCTCTCCCTCCCTCATATCCTCTCCCTCCCTTCCCCCCTCTCTCTTTATCTCTCCCTCCCTCCCCTCTATCTCCCTCCCTCCCCTCTATCTCCCTCCCTACTCCCCCTTCCTTTCTCTTTCCTTCCCTCCCTTTCTCCCTCCCTCTCTCTCCAACCCTCCCTCTCCCTCCCTCCTTCTCTCCCCCTCCCTGCCCTCTCCTTCCCTCTCCCTCCCTGCCCCACCTCTCTCTTTATCTCTCTCCCCCTCCCTCTCTCTGTACAATTAAACGTCAAATTACGCTTCTTAAATAAACAGAAAACCTTATTTTAATCCCGGCCGAAGCCGGGTAATTGCAGCATGAAAAAAACAACAACAATATTTTTTTTTTTTTCCATCCCTAACCCTTTCTTCTCCGTCACTTGGTGCGCGAATACAGGGGATTCCCTGTGCATTGATACAATTTGAATGCAATAACATTTAAAACACCCGCAAAATACTAAAATAATGAATTACAATTAAACTACCCATTGAGATAATAAATAATGTTAATAATGTCACAGAAACATTTTAATTAACGTATTTCGGTTTATTAAAGTGCACCTTTAATTTTAATCTTCCGAATACATAAAACGATAGGTAAATAGATATGACTATTGATTTCATCATTTTTACAATTGGAGTTTCCGGGAGTTACCCTTCTTTTAAAAATGTATCACAGGGAAATGACGTCACAGAGGAATTTTTATCTATGGCGCCGTCGAGATTACTTTAATATAGTAAAATACTAAAATAATTAATTACAATTAAACTACCCATCGAGATGAAACGAAACATGTCCTATAACCTTTCCCATGTAATTATGTGTATGTGTAACAAATTTCACGTTATTTGGTTTTCTGGATCTTGAGTTATAAGGGAACAGACAGACAACAAATGCGTCTTATAAGTATAGAGATATTGTATTGACGTATTTATGTATTTGTTCGCATGAAAAATATAAAAAAATATTGTAGTGACGTGTTTATGTATATGTTTGAATGACAAAAATCAGGAAAATTGTATTTACATGTTTTTTTATATGTTTGCATGACAAAATATCAAATATATTGTATTGCCGTGTTTATATATATGTTCGAATGATAAAATATCCAAAATACTGTATTGACTTGTTTATGTATTTGTTCGCATGACAAAATATAAAAAAATATTGTATTGACGTGTTTATGTATGTGTTCGCATGACAAAATATCCAAAATATTGTATTTACATGTTTATGTGTATGTTTGCATGGCAAAATAAAAAAAAATATTGTATTGACGTGTTTATGCACGTCTTTTTATTTTGTCAATAGGAACATATAAATTATTCGTATATGCAGATAGAGCCGTTCTTATATATATATTCAAACTAGGCAGCTGGTAAGGGGGTCCCATGACAGGACTTTTTTTTTGTCCTAACCCAAAGTGATTTAGTGAAGGGGGTCCGAGGGTCCTCTCTTTCAAAAATTATCAGGGACCCAGAATTTGAAAGTGGCGACCCTGACAGATATATTGCTTAGGGCCCACAATTGTACCTTTGTCTGTGGCCCCTCTAAAGAACGCCTCTATGTGCATGAACTTCGAATGAACTATTTCAGTCACTAAGTAAAAATATTTAAAAACAAAGTTAAAAATTACAATTGTTATGACTCTACTCATGTATTGAAGTTGCTAGTAATTGTAGATTCCAATTCTTAAAATTAAAATTATGGATTTACTTTCACCATTATGGACCTTTTTAATAAAAACACATAATATGTTAGCCTAACTCAAATATATTAATGTTGTTTATGTTATTGTTACTCTGGTGTTATTTTATCAAACACATTATATATTTTTTTTAAATTAATAAATAAATTCATTAGGAATAACTTTTAACTTACATTTTTAAAAATAATTTACCCTTTATAGTTAAACCAATATACGATATGGAAGTTAAATAAGTTAATCCAGTAAAAAGATGTTTTGATTGGGGGCCGTCCATAAAGTACGTCACGCTATTTTTGACGATTTTTGACCCCCCCTCCCCCCTGTCACAAAGTGTCACAAATCTCAGGACCCCCCCCCCCTAAAGTACGTCACACTTTTGAAAAAAATTTTCATTAACAGCTAATTAAAATTTAATCGAAAACTTAAATCGCACTTCACTATTAAACTGCCTTAAAATATAAATATTAAAAGAACTATCAGATTATTAAATGACTTTAATAGTAGAATAACCAATTGTCAACAGTAGTCTCAGTTATTCTTTGAAACAGTAACTCAATCAATTGAATTTGAAAAAAAAAAATGCAAAAATTAGACTTGAAAATTATATAATAAACATCATTTCTCTGCTACCTATTCATTTACAATGAGTGGGGTCAACTTTGAGATAATCTTCCGATTATGCATTCTATTGACACAGGATAAGAAGTAGATTAGCGAAACTGACCTCAACCAGTGATTAAATAATAAAAATGGCAACAAAACAATGCGACTAAAAAAAGGACTATATTGACAAATTATGTGAGCAGCTCTGGTGCTATATTGAATATGTTTATAGTAAGCCTGTGTATTATGTTTTATTTTTTTTAAAAATCACTAGAAATCATCCATCCATTGTGAAGATAAGTGTTCATCCATAGTTACGACTGACATAAATCTTTCCCCATCATCGTTTCCTGGAAGATTAATTGCAGACAGATCAACTTCATCCTCATCTAGCCACTCAACATCCTCTGAATGTGCATTTTCTGGAAAATTTGGGGTTGGCACATTCTCTTAGGTGACGGGTGGTCGAGTGGTGTAGAGCGCTTGACTGTCGAATCTTAGGACTTTTTCAGGTCCTGGTGAAAGTCCCCAATTCCACCCAGTTTTAAATGGGTACCTGACTTTATGTTGGGGGAGTAAAGGCGGCTAGGCGTTGTGCAAACCACACAATCCCTTTATATGCCTAGGTTATAGAAACAGATGAATTCTACACTTCATCTGCCCCGATGGCCCTATAGGGCTAAGGGAACTTTACTTTTTTACATTCTCCTGCGCCCGAGCTCTGTGTTATACTGTATGTTTCTTCAACATTGTTAGTGAGGCAAAGTATAAGTGACACACTTTGCAAATTCGATCATGTAAGCTGATCTGCAAAGATGGACAATAAAGATCATATGGTTGCACTTTAAAAACTCTTGTTGAACTTGGCATAATGTCATCAAATTTGAGAATTTGTGCCACAAACAATGAAGGAAATTTATGAGCATCTGCATCTGCTCTTTCTGAAGCTCTGAGTACATCAGTTGTTTGGTTGATTGGGATTGGATTTGAAGGAGGAAATAATCTCAAAGGTAAAACGTTGAAAAACGAGCTCCGTACTTTGTCGCAACATTTTATGTCCTGACATTTCACAATTTGAGTGAAGTATTGGCTGGTGCGAACATGATGGTCAAACCATTCCTTATCCTTCGACATCAGTCCTGCTGCATCCAATTCAGATTTCTCAGGGTTGATTTATTCTGCAACTGTTGGAAATCGGTCAACAATCACATGCGACCAGAATTCAGCTAAAGTTTCACCTGCAACACTTGAAGTTTGTTCTTTCCAAATCCTCATTTATTGTTCTGCCCTGTGAATCAAAGTGACTCCCATAATGTTCATTTGGCAATATGACACCAGACAATTCTATGCTAAATGGAGCCATTTGACGTTTATGGTAATGGCTAAATAAAAAGTCCCAACAAGGTTCCCCTCCTCCCCATAATATTGAGAAAGTTTTGCCTCCCCTGTTCTATAAAGTTCTTTATCTCTACCAGTAATGAGTATGTTACTTTCAGTAAATATTTGTAAATTTTGGAAATGTTTATAAATTCAATTGTGTAATGCATATATCTGTAAAAAAAATATTATAAAGACGTTTCTTTATATTTGAAAAAAAATATTTTCTCTTAAATCTAACTACAAGTGGTTTGTGGTTACTGAAATAGGACTCATAATTGAAAACATTCGAAATTATAGTCATTTAATCATCCGAAAACTCCGTCAATTGTTGCATAGCTCTGATACTTTCAATTAAACTCAGAACACATTTCATTTGATGAGTTTCTTAATAAATCTTGGTGAAACTACGTGCCGCAGTATTTCGCACCAAATGAATGGGTTATTGAACGTACAAGGTGTATATATAATATATAAGCCCCTTAGGAGCCCTGAAGCCCGGCCCTCAGAGGTCCTATCGCAAAATGGACTTTTGATGTACACTTGGCAGGCCAAGACCTACAAAATGATATATACATCATGGGTCTAGGACTTATGGTTGTTGAGATATAGACGCTCTTTATTAATATAGCTTATATAGCAAAAAACGGTACTAAGCCCCCTTTTACGGCCCTGAGAGGTCAGATCGCGAAATGGAAAAAAGTAATTTCTTGGCAGGCCAAGACCTACAAAATGATATATACATCATGGGTCTAGGACTTATGGTTGTTGAGATCTAGGGTGATGACGGACAGACGGACAGACAGACAGACAAAACGGGGACAATAGAGCATTTTTTTTCGAAAATGCTCTAAATATGTCCAGCAAGAGAAATAGTTGCTTGAATTTTTTAACGTTAGTACAAAAAAAAAGAATATGACATGCAATCAGTGAATAAGACACACATACAATCCGTGAATATGCCATACAATCAGTGAAAATGATATACAATCACTGAATATAACATGCAATCACTGAATATGACATACAATCACTGAATATGACATACAATCACTGAATATGATATACAATCACTGAATATGACATACAATCACTGAATATGACATACAATCACTGCCGTTTTTTAGTGGTCCCAGGCAAAGCTACATCCGGGAGCTCTATGCAATGGAACATTCGCGAGTCCTCGGCAAAGTACACTTTAGGGACCTATAAGCGAAGGTACATTTTGGGGCCTAGACGAATAAAAAAACCGCTGCCATGACAGCCGCGGGATAATTTTTGGCCTTTAATAATCTACGACAGCATGGAACTTTCTGACCCGCCGTTATTTCCATGTTAGACATTTTATGGTAATGGCTAAATAAAAAGTCCCAACAAGGTTCCCCTCCTCCCCATAATATTGAGGGGAGAGTCAGCCGCCTAGTTTGCCTAGTTTGTCTATCAATTAAAAAAAAAAGGGCTCTGCATACAAACATAAAATTATATTTATTTTATCTGTTTCGAGAATTAATGGCCTCGCACACTCTTGTCAAGAAAGTTTTGCCTCCCCTTTTCTATAAAGTTCTTTATCTCTACCAGTAATGAGTTAGCTATGAATGCTAGCAATGACCTACCATGTCATGTCTTTCTCCTCTGGGTCAAAGTTGTCATCGTTCGTTTTAGCCAAGGATATGGCGTCATCTTTATTCTTTTTGTTCAAGCTACTTCCCAAGTCATAGGAGATACCGGACTCAGAGTCTAGATAGTCTGGTTCTGGATCATCTGATTGGTCAACGGCCATTTTGTCTTGACTTTTACTCTAGTGATGAAACGAATAATATGTACATTTTGGAGATTTAGTGAATGGTAAATATTTAAACTAGGCGACGGCTAAGGTGTTGTGACTCTTGCAAGTGTTGTGATCTCTTCTGATTTGCGTCCTGCATATGTATCAAATATAAACAATACAATCCTATTCACACACACCAAATTCTGCATGGTTCAGATTTAATCATTTCCTTCGAGGATGTCGGGGGGGGGGGGGGATTTAAGCAGATTTAAGGATCAATAAGCTAATTGAAAGTTGTTTTTTTTTTTTTTGCTCTATTTTCTTTTTTGTTTTATGAAAAAAAAACGTGTAGTTAATTTTACAATATGTCCTTAAAATGTAATTATATTTGAAATGAAATATAGATTATTGCTCTGAAATTAATGTTTTGTGGATGTTGTATTCAGGACACTGTTAGACTGTTGTGTGTCCTACTAGAGATATTGTTTATTTTTCCTCTATCTTTTACCGGTGCACCAGTATTATTATCGTGCATCAAATCTCTCCCATCCCAAAATAACAACTGTCTTATACCGGTGGCAGTTTTTTTTTTACTCTCCTCAGGGCAACGACTAGCTTTGTTTGCATCAGCAGTTTCTAGTTTTTAATATTTCTTTTGTAACAAGATTTACCTTTTTTTTTTAATTAACTTTTAATTAACTTCTTTAATAGTATATTTTAATGACACAACATGTCACAATCAAATTTGATGTAACAATCCAAGTGTCATTAATGTATGGGGAAGGTGGGGGGAAAGACATTTGTCAAATTTAATGAGATTTATATCCCATTACTTGAATGTCTTGCCCAGATCAACAGATACCAGACACTAGCATACATTCACAAAGTCAGTTCGCGCACCGGATACACAGCACATATGTACTGTACACAATTTAAACACACACCAAATGGTGTTGCTATACAATGTAAAATAATATTTCAACTTTTACTAGATTCATTATTTTATTTCTTTTATCAAGAACACGTATCACTTTGTAAAATAAAATACACAATTGCATTGGACGGACCATTTTGTTTATGTAAATGCATTGCTTTTTTTTTAGCAATATCTCTATACTTATAAGACGCATTCGTTGTCTGTCGGTCTGTCTGTCTGTCTGTTCCCTTATAACTCAAGATCCAGACAAACAAATAACGTGAAATTTGTTACACATACACATAATTACATGGGGAAGGTTATAGGACAGGTTTCGTTTCATATCGATGGGTGGTTTAATTGTAATTAATTTTTTATTATTTTAGTATTTTACTATATTTAAGTAATCTCGACGGCGCCATAAATAAAATTCCTCTGTGACGTCATTTCCCTATGATCGAATAGAACTTGCGCGCTGGTGCTGTATTGTTCCTTTGTGATGCAAAGAATTGTTGATGTTTTTTCATGCTCTCTGATGTGTACAGTTTGAGGAAGGTAAAGGAATGAAGAAGGATTTTAGAAGAAGTGTGAAACCATAATAATAAGTATATATATATATAATATATATATATATATATATATATATATATATATATAGAGAGAGAGAGAGAGAGAGATAAAGAGAGATAGGGGGGGGGAGGGAGAGAGAGATAAAGAGAGAGAGAGAGATAAAGAGAGAGAGAGGGAGGGCAGGGGGGAGAGAGAGGAAAGGAGGGTAGGAGGGGGAGGGCGGGAGGGGGGAGAGAGAGGAGGGAGGGGTGGACAGGGGGGAGGAAAAGAGGGGGAGAGAGGGAGATCGGAGAGGGAGTAGGGAGAGAGGGAGCAGGGGGGAGAGGGAGCAGGGGGAGAGGGAGCAGGGGGAGAGGGAGAGAGAAAGGAAGGGAGGGAGAGAGGGGGTGGAGGGAGGGAGAGAGAAAGGAAGGGAGGGAGAGAGGGTGGAGGGAGGGAGAGAGAGGGGAAGGGGAGGGAGAGAGGGGAGGGAGAGAGAGATAAAAAGTGAGGGGGGGCAGGGAGGGAGAGAGAGGGGGAATACGGGAGGGAGGGAAGGGGGAGGGAGGGGGAGGGGGAGAGAGAGGTGGAAAGGGGAGGAAGGGAGAAAGGAGGGGGAGATGGGTTAGGGAGGGAGAAAGAGGAGAGGGAAGAAGAGAGGGAGAGGGATGGGAGAAATGGGAGGAAGAGATAAAGAGAAAGAGGGGGCAGGGAGGGAGAGAGGGGAATGAGGAGGGAGGAGGGATGGACGGGGGGGAGAGAGGGAGAGGGGGAGAGAGGGAGATGGGAGAGGGACGGAGAGAGATTTGAGAGAGGGAGGGGGAAAGGGAGAGGGGGGGCAGGGGAGAAAACAGAAGGTAAACAGAAAACCTTATTTTAAACCCGGGCAAAGCCGGGTACTTGCAACTAGTATATCTCTATATACTTATAAGACGCATTCGTTGTCTGTCTGTCTGTCTGTCTGTCTGTTCCCTTATAACTCAAGATCCAGACAAACAAATAACGTGAAATTTGTTACACATACACATAATTACATGGGGAAGGTTATAGGACAGGTTTCGTTTCATATCGATGGGTGGTTTAATTGTAATTAATTTTTTTTTATTTTAGTATTTTACTATATTTAAGTAATCTCGACGGCGCCATAAATAAAATTCCTCTGTGACGTCATTTCCCTATGATCGAATAGAACTTGCGCGCTGGTGCTGTATTGTTCCTTTGTGATGCAAAGAATTGTTGATGTTTTTTCATGCTCTCTGATGTGTACAGTTTGAGGAAGGTAAAGGAATGAAGAAGGATTTTAGAAGAAGTGTGAAACCATAATAATAAGTATATATATATAATATATATATATATATATATATATATATATAGAGAGAGAGAGAGAGAGATAAAGAGAGATAGAGGGGGGAGGGGAGAGAGAGATAAAGAGAGAGAGAGATAAAGAGAGAGAGGGAGGGCAGGGGGAGAGAGAGGAAAGGAGGGTAGGAGGGAGGGCGGGAGGGGGAGAGAGGAGGGAGGGGGTGGACAGGGGGGGGGAGGAGAAAGAGGGAGAGAGGGAGATCGGAGAGGGAGTAGGGAGAGAGGGGAGCAGGGGGAGAGGGAGCAGGGGGAGAGGGAGAGAGAAAGGAAGGGAGGGGAGAGAGGGGTGGAGGGAGGGAGAGAGAAAGGAAGGGAGGGAGAGAGAGGGTGGAGGGAGGGGGAGAGAGAGGGGAGGGAGGGGGAGAGAGGGAGGGAGAGAGATAAAAAGTGAGGGGGGCAGGGAGGGAGAGAGAGAGGGGAATACGGGAGGGAGGAAGGGGGAGGGAGGGGGGGGAGGGAGAGAGAGGTGGAAAGGGGAGGAAGGGAGAAAGGAGGGGGAGATGGGTTAGGGAGGGAGAGAGAGAGGAGAGGGAAGAAGAGAGGGAGAGGATGGGAGAAATGGGAGGAAGAGATAAAGAGAAAGAGGGGGCAGGGAGGGAGAGAGGGAATGAGGAGGGGAGGAGGATGGACGGGGGAGAGAGGGAGAGGGGAGAGAGGGAGATGGGAGAGGGACGGAGAGAGATTTGAGAGAGGGAGGGGGAAAGGGAGAGAGGGGGAGGGGAGAAAACAGAAGGTAAACAGAAAACCTTATTTTAAACCCGGGCAAAGCCGGGTACTTGCAACTAGTATATCTCTATACTTATAAGACGCATTCGTTGTCTGTCTGTCTGTCTGTCTGTCTGTTCCCTTATAACTCAAGATCCAGACAAACAAATAACGTGAAATTTGTTACACATACACATAATTACATGGGGAAGGTTATAGGACAGGTTTCGTTTCATATCGATGGGTGGTTTAATTGTAATTAATTTTTTTTTATTTTAGTATTTTACTATATTTAAGTAATCTCGACGGCGCCATAAATAAAATTCCTCTGTGACGTCATTTCCCTATGATCGAATAGAACTTGCGCGCTGGTGCTGTATTGTTCCTTTGTGATGCAAAGAATTGTTGATGTTTTTTCATGCTCTCTGATGTGTACAGTTTGAGGAAGGTAAAGGAATGAAGAAGGATTTTAGAAGAAGTGTGAAACCATAATAATAAGTATATATATATATAATATATATATATATATATATATATATATAGAGAGAGAGAGAGAGAGAGAGAGAGATAAAGAGAGATAGAGGGGGGAGGGAGAGAGAGATAAAGAGAGAGAGAGAGATAAAGAGAGAGAGGGAGGGCAGGGGGAGAGAGAGGAAAGGAGGGTAGGAGGGAGGGCGGGAGGGGGGAGAGAGGAGGGAGGGGGTGGGACAGGGGGAGGAAAAGAGGGGGAGAGAGGGAGATCGGAGAGGGAGTAGGAGAGAGGGAGCAGGGGGAGAGGGAGCAGGGGGAGAGGGAGCAGGGGGAGAGGGAGAGAGAAAGGAAGGGAGGGAGAGAGGGTGGAGGGAGGGAGAGAGAAAGGAAGGGAGGGAGAGAGGGTGGAGGGAGGGAGAGAGAGGGGAGGGAGGGAGAGAGGGAGAGAGAGAGATAAAAAGTGAGAGGGGGCAGGGAGGGAGAGAGAGGGGAATACGGGAGGGAGGAAGGGGGAGGGAGGGGGGAGGGAGAGAGAGGTGGAAAGGGGGAGGAAGGGAGAAAGGAGGGGGAGATGGGTTAGGGAGGGAGAAAGAGGAGAGGGAAGAAGAGAGGGAGAGGATGGGAGAAATGGGAGGAAGAGATAAAGAGAAAGAGGGGGCAGGGAGGGAGAGAGGGAATGAGGAGGGAGGAGGATGGACGGGGGGAGAGAGGGAGAGGGGAGAGAGGGAGATGGGAGAGGGACGGAGAGAGATTTGAGAGAGGGAGGGGGAAAGGGAGAGAGGGGGAGGGAGAAAACAGAAGGTAAACAGAAAACCTTATTTTAAACCCGGGCAAAGCCGGGTACTTGCAACTAGTATATCTCTATACTTATAAGACGCATTCGTTGTCTGTCTGTCTGTCTGTCTGTCTGTTCCCTTATAACTCAAGATCCAGACAAACAAATAACGTGAAATTTGTTACACATACACATAATTACATGGGGAAGGTTATAGGACAGGTTTCGTTTCATATCGATGGGTGGTTTAATTGTAATTAATTTTTTTTTATTTTAGTATTTTACTATATTTAAGTAATCTCGACGGCGCCATAAATAAAATTCCTCTGTGACGTCATTTCCCTATGATCGAATAGAACTTGCGCGCTGGTGCTGTATTGTTCCTTTGTGATGCAAAGAATTGTTGATGTTTTTTCATGCTCTCTGATGTGTACAGTTTGAGGAAGGTAAAGGAATGAAGAAGGATTTTAGAAGAAGTGTGAAACCATAATAATAAGTATATATATATAATATATATATATATATATATATATATATATATAGAGAGAGAGAGAGAGAGATAAAGAGAGATAGAGGGGGGAGGGGAGAGAGAGATAAAGAGAGAGAGAGATAAAGAGAGAGAGGGAGGGCAGGGGGGAGAGAGAGGAAAGGAGGGTAGGAGGGAGGGGGCGGGAGGGGGGGAGAGAGGAGGGAGGGGGGTGGACAGGGGGGGAGGAAAAGAGGGGAGAGAGGGAGATCGGAGAGGGAGTAGGGAGAGAGGGGAGCAGGGGGAGAGGGAGCAGGGGGAGAGGGAGAGAGAAAGGAAGGGAGGGAGAGAGGGTGGAGGGAGGGAGAGAGAAAGGAAGGGAGGGAGAGAGGGTGGAGGGAGGGAGAGAGAGGGGAGGGAGGGAGAGAGGGAGAGAGAGAGATAAAAAGTGAGGGGGGCAGGGAGGGAGAGAGAGGGAATACGGGAGGGAGGAAGGGGGGAGGGGGAGGGGGAGGGGAGAGAGAGGTGGAAAGGGGAGGAAGGGAGAAAGGAGGGGGAGATGGGTTAGGGAGGGAGAGAGAGGAGAGGGAAGAAGAGAGGGAGAGGATGGGAGAAATGGGAGGAAGAGATAAAGAGAAAGAGGGGGCAGGGAGGGAGAGAGGGAATGAGGAGGGAGGAGGGGATGGACGGGGGGAGAGAGGGAGAGGGGAGAGAGGGAGATGGGAGAGGGACGGAGAGAGATTTGAGAGAGGGAGGGGGAAAGGGAGAGAGGGGGAGGGAGAAAACAGAAGGTAAACAGAAAACCTTATTTTAAACCCGGGCAAAGCCGGGTACTTGCAACTAGTATATCTCTATACTTATAAGACGCATTCGTTGTCTGTCTGTCTGTCTGTCTGTCTGTTCCCTTATAACTCAAGATCCAGACAAACAAATAACGTGAAATTTGTTACACATACACATAATTACATGGGGAAGGTTATAGGACAGGTTTCGTTTCATATCGATGGGTGGTTTAATTGTAATTAATTTTTTTATTTTAGTATTTTACTATATTTAAGTAATCTCGACGGCGCCATAAATAAAATTCCTCTGTGACGTCATTTCCCTATGATCGAATAGAACTTGCGCGCTGGTGCTGTATTGTTCCTTTGTGATGCAAAGAATTGTTGATGTTTTTTCATGCTCTCTGATGTGTACAGTTTGAGGAAGGTAAAGGAATGAAGAAGGATTTTAGAAGAAGTGTGAAACCATAATAATAAGTATATATATATAATATATATATATATATATATATATATATATAATATATATAGAGAGAGAGAGAGGGGGGGAGGGAGAGAGAGATAAAAGAGAGAGAGAGATAAAGAGAGAGAGGAGGGCAGGGGGAGAGAGAGGAAAGGAGGGTAGGAGGGAGGGCGGGAGGGGGAGAGAGAGGAGGGAGGGGGTGGACAGGGGGGAGGAAAGGAGGGGAGAGAGGGAGATCGGAGAGGGAGTAGGGAGAGAGGGGAGCAGGGGGAGAGGGAGCAGGGGGAGAGGGAGAGAGAAAGGAAGGGAGGGGAGGAGAGAGGGTGGAGGGGAGGGAGGAGAGAGAGAGGGGAGGGAGGGAGAGAGGGAGGGAGAGAGATAAAAAGTGAGGGGGGCAGGGAGGGAGAGAGAGGGAATACGGGAGGGAGGAAGGGGGAGGGAGGGGGAGGGAGAGAGAGGTGGAAAGGGGAGGAAGGGAGAAAGGAGGAGGAGATGGGTTAGGGAGGGAGAGAGAGGAGAGGGAAGAAGAGAGGGAGAGGATGGGGAGAAATGGGAGGAAGAGATAAAGAGAAAGAGGGGCAGGGAGGGAGAGAGGGAATGAGGAGGGAGGAGGGATGGACGGGGGGGGAGAGAGGGAGAGGGGGAGAGAGGGGGAGATGGGAGAGGGACGGAGAGAGATTTGAGAGAGGGAGGGGGAAAGGGAGAGAGGGGGAGGGAGAAAACAGAAGGTAAACAGAAAACCTTATTTTAAACCCGGGCAAAGCCGGGTACTTGCAACTAGTATATCTCTATACTTATAAGACGCATTCGTTGTCTGTCTGTCTGTCTGTCTGTCTGTTCCCTTATAACTCAAGATCCAGACAAACAAATAACGTGTAATTTGTTACACATACACATAATTACATGGGGAAGGTTATAGGACAGGTTTCGTTTCATATCGATGGGTGGTTTAATTGTAATTAATTTTTTATTATTTTAGTATTTTACTATATTTAAGTAATCTCGACGGCGCCATAAATAAAATTCCTCTGTGACGTCATTTCCCTATGATCGAATAGAACTTGCGCGCTGGTGCTGTATTGTTCCTTTGTGATGCAAAGAATTGTTGATGTTTTTTCATGCTCTCTGATGTGTACAGTTTGAGGAAGGTAAAGGAATGAAGAAGGATTTTAGAAGAAGTGTGAAACCATAATAATAAGTATATATATAAATAATATATATATATATATATATAGAGAGAGAGAGAGAGAGGGGGGGAGGGAGAGAGAGATAAAGAGAGAGAGAGATAAAGAGAGAGAGGGAGGGCAGGGGGAGAGAGAGGAAAGGAGGGTAGGAGGGAGGGCGGGAGGGGGAGAGAGGAGGGAGGGGGTGGACAGGGGGGAGGAAAAGAGGGGAGAGAGGGAGATCGGAGAGGGAGTAGGGAGAGAGGGAGCAGGGGGAGAGGGAGCAGGGGGAGAGGGAGAGAGAAAGGAAGGGAGGGAGAGAGAGGGTGGAGGGAGGGAGAGAGAGGGGAGGGAGGGAGAGAGGGAGGGAGAGAGATAAAAAGTGAGGGGGGCAGGGAGGGAGAGAGAGGGAATACGGGAGGGAGGAAGGGGGAGGGAGGGGGAGGGAGAGAGAGGTGGAAAGGGGAGGAAGGGAGAAAGGAGGGGGAGATGGGTTAGGGAGGGAGAGAGAGGAGAGGGAAGAAGAGAGGGAGAGGATGGGAGAAATGGGAGGAAGAGATAAAGAGAAAGAGGGGGCAGGGAGGGAGAGAGGGAATGAGGAGGGAGGATGATGGACGGGGGGAGAGAGGGAGAGGGGAGAGAGGGAGATGGGAGAGGGACGGAGAGAGATTTGAGAGAGGGAGGGGGAAAGGGAGAGAGGGGGAGGGAGAAAACAGAAGGTAAACAGAAAACCTTATTTTAAACCCGGGCAAAGCCGGGTACTTGCAACTAGTATATCTCTATACTTATAAGACGCATTCGTTGTCTGTCTGTCTGTCTGTCTGTCTGTTCCCTTATAACTCAAGATCCAGACAAACAAATAACGTGAAATTTGTTACACATACACATAATTACATGGGGAAGGTTATAGGACAGGTTTCGTTTCATATCGATGGGTGGTTTAATTGTAATTAATTTTTTTTTATTTTAGTATTTTACTATATTTAAGTAATCTCGACGGCGCCATAAATAAAATTCCTCTGTGACGTCATTTCCCTATGATCGAATAGAACTTGCGCGCTGGTGCTGTATTGTTCCTTTGTGATGCAAAGAATTGTTGATGTTTTTTCATGCTCTCTGATGTGTACAGTTTGAGGAAGGTAAAGGAATGAAGAAGGATTTTAGAAGAAGTGTGAAACCATAATAATAAGTATATATATATAGAGAGAGAGAGGGGGGGAGGGAGAGAGAGATAAAGAGAGAGAGAGAGGAAAGGAGGGAGAGAGAGAGGAAAGGAGGGGGAGAGAGGAGGGAGGAGGGGGAGAGAGGAGGGAGGGGGTGGACAGGGGGGAGAAAAGGAGGGGGAGAGAGGGGAGAGGATGGGAGAAATGGGAGGAAGAGATAAAGAGAAAGAGGGGGGCAGGGAGGGAGAGAGCGGGAAGGAGGGGGAGGTGGATGGACGGGGGGGGAGAGAGGGAGAGGGGAGAGAGGGAGAGGGTAGAGGGACGGAGAGAGATTTGAGAGAGGGAGGGAGGGAGAAAGGGAGGGAGGGGGAGGGAGGGAGAGAGAGAGAGAGGAAGGGAGAGAGGGGGTAGGGAGAAAACAGAAGGTAAACAGAAAACCTTATTTTAAACCCGGGCAAAGCCGGGTACTTGCAACTAGTATATATATATATATATATATATATATATATATATATATATATATATATATATCCTTAAATAAATAATCGTCTAACCCGTGTGTGTCCCTTAGGTAGTTTTCATATTGTGTATGCGTTGTAACACTGTGTCTCCCTCGCAGGTAGTTTTCATTTCGTGCGGTGTATGCGTTGTATTTCATACATTTCTTTGTTATTTCTGTTCATATATTTCTGTTCATGGCAATAAAGGCCACATGTTCTATTCTATTGAAGTATTTTTCGTATATTTCTTTGTTATCCCTTCTGTCGGGATATAATATATGTAAAGTGAAAAGAGCCTATGCATTGTTGATGTCTTAAAGTTGAATGTGATGATCAAAGATGTTGCGCCGCACAAATTAAATTATGCAGAGAGTAATCCCAAGAGATATAGTCGAGATAAGTATGACATGAACACATAGGGTATCTCAAAATCTGGGCAAGTCCCGGACTTTAAGATGGGGGAGATGGAGTGTGTCTTAGATCAATTTAAAATGAATGGTGGGCTACATGTTATGTTTTTTTACTGGAATAATTTATTTTTTAAAAACTTAAAGTGAAATTAGTACCAAAAAAATGCTTGTATTAGTATACCCGGGGATGAAAGAAAGACATTAGATAGTGACAAAGAAATGATTTAAAACAATTAGCCTTAATTACATAGCAACTTTGTTCACAGTATCAGTTACGTGATTATTATTTTTTATCAAATGAATATTTTATTGTAAGAAATAAAATAGATTGTGTGTTAAGTCAGTGGTCGGCAAACTTATGAGCCAAAGAGCCATATATGAACATTACAACAATTTTTTAAAAAAATTGGGAGCCAAATCTGCTTGTTTAGTAAACTTTTATTACACTAAATAAGTAGTACACTAAATAAGTTATATACTAAATAAAACTAAATGCCAGAGCCGCACTTAAGGAGCCAAAGAGCCACATGCGGCTCCGGAGCCGTACTTTGCCGACCACTGTGTTAAGTGATAAAAATACAAATACTGTCTCTCTATATAAATGTGAACGTCTGCATATATTTATATGTTCCTGACAATCTATTCAAGCTTCAGTGAGAGATTTTTATTTTTTAAAAAAAAACATAATTTTTTTATGAATGAATCATTGTATTATAAATAGACCACTTCCGTGAACAAGAATAAAATAAGTATAATTCATCGTGCTCAAACACAATTATTGATCAAATATTTTGTTTCTTTATCTTCTATTGATACTATGATTTATTCAAGGAAAAAATATTTTTTTTACTCTGTTTTATAGTTAAAATATGCTCTGATCCATTTAACAGATATTAACTACACAAACAGTACTAAATTGTGAAACATTGGAATGTGGATTTAAGACGGTGTGATACAATACACCAGAACGGTCCTCGCCATAATTCTCAAAAAAAAAAGACTTAATAGCAGACAACAATGAGAACATAACACAATCACTCTGTATCCCGATGTATCCCGAATAAGTCTGAATTTGCACCAATCAATTTACTCAAGCCCCATCCCTTTAATTGTGTCAGGTATAACCAATATAAATGTTTTTAAGTGTCCAGTGGGCTTCTAACCGCTAGTTGATAATAAATGTAATCTATATATACACGTTGTGGGACGGATGGCCGAGTGGTGTAGATACTCGACTGTCGACCTGAGAGTCCTGGGTTCGATCCTCGGTGAGGACCAAGGGAATGTTTCCAGGTGAAATTTGTTTCAAAGTCGCCCCACAAGTCCACCCAGCTTTAAATGGGTACCTGACTTTAGTTGGGGAAGTAAAGGCGGCTGGGCGTTGTGCTAACCACATAACCCTTTCATATGCCGAGGTTATAGAAACAGATGAATTCTACACTTCATCTGCCCCGATGGCCCGTTAGGGCTAAGGGAACTTTACTACTTACTACTTCTATACATGTATTTCAATAACTGTAATGTATACTTCCACTTTTTGTCAGCAACGCAATTTAACAAAAAAAAACATTCTGAGAAAAAAAATGTATGATATGTAGGCTACATGACAACACACGCGTTTTTGTTGTTGCTTATTTTTTTTAATTTTACTATTAACTATGCAACTACTGTACTATACGATTTAAAAACCAGCATCTTAAGCATGTTCCATTCTGGACACAGGACGTGTTAGCGCATTTTCGTGTTATGTATCAGTACGTATCTTAGCTTTCAGTAAATATTTGTAAATTTTGGAAATGTTTATATATTCAGACCGTTCAATAACCCAGTCATTTGGTGCGCTACAACAGCGTATAAGGTGTAGAATGGGGCCATGAAAATGACATAATTATTAACATAGCTTATATAGTAAAAAACGGTACCCTAAGAAACACTGATGCCCAGCCCTCAGAGGTCCGATCGCGAAATGGACTTTTGATGAAGGAATGGCAGGTCAAGACCTACAAAAAAGTATATACATCATGGGTCTAGGACTTATGGTTGTTGAGATCTAGGGTGATGACAGACAGACGGACAAAACTGGGACAATAGCGCATTCGACTTCTCGAAAATACGCTAAAAATCATTTTTATGATCGACTTGTTTAATATTTTATATATAGCACAGATATTTATGAATGTATGTTAACAGTTAATGACTTTAGGTATTAATGAAATATTATTTTATTTAAATTAAATCGCATTAAATTAAGACGATCTGGAAAGTTCCGAATAGGCCTATTTAAAGTTGTTATTGTTTTGTTTTTTTTTTTGTTTTTTTTTTACATTTTTTTAAATAGTTTTAGTCATAAAAGAATTAAACTTACTTTGTTGCACACTAAAGCCTAACTTGGCTAGTCTAATAAAAATAGATTGACTATTTTGCACGCTTACGTTTGTATTATGACATCGTGATATCCGTAAATTTAATTGTTCCCATTGTAAAATTATTAAAACCTACTAAGCTTCGTTACTTCGTAATTCTATAAGAATTGTTTTTTCTCATTGTTAAAAATCAAAGCAGTTAAGAGACTGTGTGTGTCTGTTATTGTGTCTGAACTCTAGCCTGGCCAGTATTACTGTCCTATACCCACAGTCCAATGTATCACAATTAGTTCTAAGAGTAACTGTCTACCTCCTACCTACTCACCAATATTACCAGTATTATAAAACACTTTACCCACTACATTTATCTTTAAAACTAATTAATATGTTAGTCACTTCATAAACTAGCAAAAGTATCTATAGTTAGATGAAGTGTTTAATAGCACAGTGATAAATGGATATACAAAGTGAAAAAAAAAAAAACTGTGTTAGACAACTTATACACACATTGAACGGACAGATAAAACGACAAATTTACGTTTATGAAAAAGAAAATAGAAAAATGGGTTGAGGTTTATAAGATGTTAAAATTAACTCATATTTCAAATGAATTACGATTTCCAAAATGTTTATAGACGCTAAAAGATACAACAAACTAAAGGAAAACCGAATACATGTATGATAACAAGTAAATAAGCAAGGATGGTTTTGAAAATGAGTATTTATATTTACCTCTTTAGTAAAGTTGACTCCAATCTCTGGCTTGGATACATTGTTCAGGTTCTGTGGTATGTTATTGTTTACGTGATAACCAGTGGTCAGTGTTTGTTGGATTGATCGAAAGTCTGAAACTGGAATATTTGGTGTGATCAGGTTGGGAACAGAAACATTTGTATCCAGAGTCTGTCCAGTGGGGATTTGTCCATTAAAACCTGCCATATGATATGGGCCATATCCAGCGACTGGTACATGCAACATTGTTGGATTCATGCTCTGTCCACCTGCGTATGGTACCTGCAGCAAAGTAGGATTTATGTTCTGTCCAGCTGCGAATGGTACCTGCAAAACTGTTGGCTTTATGTTCTGTCCACCTGCGAATGGTACATGTAACACAGTTGGGTTAATATTCTGTCCACCAGCAAATGGTCCCTGCAGAATTGTTGGATTGATATTATGCCCAGCCAGACTATGATCAGGAAGTACTATATAAGCTGCCTGGGGAGGATTGTTGCTGCCAGCCTGTTGAACGAACACAGGGGGTGTGAGCACCTGGTTGTTGTGACCATTTATGCCCTGGTGAGGTAACCGTTGAGCGTTGATAGGTTGGTCGCTATGATCTGTTACGCCCTGGTGAGTAACCGGTAAAGTTGTTGGTCTTTCTGACGCAACAACTTGACCAGTAGACTCGATGTGAGCAGCCGGTACAGTGTGTTTCTGGTGAGCAGCCGGTACAGGGTGATTCTGATTTTTACCATGAGTTTCATAAGGTGATTTATTCGAGTCAAGAGTCGCTGGTGACTTGCCCAATGCGTTCAGTCCAAGTTGTCTCGAGAAAATATTGTTCAGCTTCTCTCTTACATCACCATCTGACACGTCTGGACTAGAGACTTTTTTAAACTGTGAGGCTCCATCACTTTCTGATGTTTTAGGAGCTGGTGTGTTAGATTTGTGAAATAACGTGTGAGAATCATGGCTATTATCGTGGCGTTGTGGATCCACCTTATGACTTATGTGAGACTCATTTTGGTCGGGCGTATGTTCTCTTCCAGTCTCACGAAGATCATTTAAACTATCAACTCTTATTTGAATGTTCGGCTCCGAGAAGCGTGTTTCGTGAAGTGATAAACTACTCCCTTGTTGTTGGTTGTTGGGTGTCAAACGCTTTCGTATCAATCGATCGGATTTATCTGCTAAATCGTGAAGATTATCCAACAGAGGCATAGATCCATATTTAGCCAGAGGGACTTTTGGCTCGCCTGTCTTCCGTGCAGATGTGGGATTGTCTGATAAAAACGGCCCGTGATATTCTTTGTGTATTGAACTGTAGGACGTTGGATTGTAAACAGAATAATCGTAACTGGAACGCCTGAAGTGCCCGTGCGGTATGTACCCAGTGTAAAACTCCACATCGGCAGTAGGTGTTACTCGCCCAGAATTCCGACCTGAAGATGGGCCGTAAATTCTCTGAGGAGGTGACACGGAATCGCTAGACTTGTTAGAGCTGATATAGATGCCAAAATCATTATCCGATGCGCTAGTGTTGAGATACGACGGGGTGTATCGTCTCGGCCAATCCATTCGTGCGGGCGGAGTAAGAAACTGATGGTCTTTGCTGTAGCCCCTCAGCTCCTTTTGCATGTCCACCCTTCGTTTATTGATATCGGCCTGCGATATATTAGAGGCCAATAGCACTATTCTGGGGTCTGGAGATCTGTGTAAGGCAGTGGCGCTACCGCTGAGATCTCTGCCAACTTTCTCATGATGTGAAACGTTTGAACCAAATGTAGACCTCTCCCTGTCTTGTGTCTCTGTTGTCAAATCTTCTAGTGATTTCGCTTGTCGAAGGCCACCTATCGACAGCATCTTTTTTTTAAATAAAGTAAATCGCATTATTAATGGGGAGATTTGAGAGATAATGGGATTAGTGACACACAAAAAATGTTTTAATAGATCTCCTTTACTGTCATGGGTCGGAAAGTCCACGATGGTTGTTGCCCTAGGGTTGAATATTTTTTTTAGTGTGTGGACTGATCTAGATGGTTTTAAATAATGGGTGTGTTCAGACCACGTGACATGATTATTCGTGCAGAATGTATTTCTCTCTTATTTTGTGTTCTCTCAGTTTTGATGAAGTCATATGATGTTTCTATTTTTAAAGCTTTAAATTCTAATATCTGATAATTTGTAATGAAATGTTAATCATATTCAGGGGAAAATGTTGGTTATGTGCGGACGGATGGAAGATTGATTTAGAAGATACTGAAGGAAGAAACTAGTATAAAGTATTAAGGGTAAGCCAAAATTTAAAAAAAAACTTAGTGGGTAAACAAAGTAGGTCTAATAAGAAAAAGGTTCAATATTACTTTAACAATCCATACATTTTATCTTGTTTAAATATGAATTTAAATTAGCCGATATTAAAACATGTGTAACAAACCATTAAAAAAATGAAAAAAAAATTATGTAAGCTTTTATTAAAGATACACTGAAATTAAAAAAAAAATTATTTGTTATATCGTAAAAATATTTATATAAATTATCACTATCAGAATGTCTGACATTGTCAGGGTTAGCAAACTTTGATCATAAGTTACAGTGTCGTAGTTGGGGGGGGGGGTCAAGGGAGGCATCAAGTCCGGGCGCTACTCACAAAGGGGCGCCAAATGTTATATTTTACATATAATATTATATGATTTTCGAATGGGGTGGGGGCAGCCCCGTAGCCAAGGGGGTACTAGGGGGCCGTGCCCCCGCTAGGTGTGGAGTGCCCCCCCCCCGCTTAAAAGAAGAAAAAGAGGGAAAAATAAAGAAAAAGTAACTAAAATGAGAAAGTACCCCCTTGCTGGATATTGGTGCCCCCTGCTTACTTTGACCTGGCTACGGGCCTGGGTGGGGGGGGGCGCTAAAAAGGTATTGTGCCCCGGGCGCGAGTTAAGCTCGCTACGCCACTGATATGTTATATAAATATTTTTTTACGATATAATGAATTTTTTTTTTACTTTTCAGTGCATTTTTTTATAAGACCTTTTTTTTTTAGAAAATTGTTTTTATTTTATTGTATACTTTTCAGTTCGGAAAGAATTAAACTGGCTATTGTTTTTGCACACGTTAGCTATTTACCTTGTCTATAAAAGACTTTTAAAAAATCTTCCTAGTCCAGGACAATTATTCTATGCTTGAATGCTTCTTATTTATTTTGACATGATAATCTCAAAGCGAAATTTTGTTCTTATTAAAGACATTACTAAGAAGTTATTAAATCTGTAATTCTATAAAGATGTTAATTTATGGACTTAAAGTTATTAAAATCGTGTATTGTCAAGTAGAATCTAAATGTGTGCCAATTTGAGCTTACCAAATAAGAGCATGTCCGAAATTGAGTTAAAAGATTTACCGACAACAAATATACAAGCAGAAAGTGACGTTAAAAATAACTCTACGAAGTATCTAAAGTTGTTGACATTATTTAAATAGAATTAATAAATGTTACATTTTTAAAAGAAGCTTTTCTAGCACAGTTATGTAAGCCGACACAGGCGCATTCTCATAGGCTGTCCATGGTCTAAGTATTAATACAAAATTTCTCAATGATAAAGAATATTTTTGTGAATCAGATTATAATTACCTCAAGTTCAACACTCATTTTTTTTCCTGTTAAATTTTGTTTTAGAGCATAATCAACAAACTTAACACGCCAACAGGATTTCACATAAAACGCAGTGAGGTTTGCTGGCGACGTCGATGTGTGTGTGTGTGTATTTTAACAATGTAATTATAATTATGTTAAAATGACGTCAGAAAGTTGTCCCTTCATTTCTTCAATACCTGGTTTGTTCATATTTTTAGAGCTGAATGTGTTGGCGTTGGGTTTTTTTTTTTATATTTTTTTTACTGCCGTCATTTATTCATGTTGTTTTATGGGAAAGTGTGGGTATGGAGAGGGTCCAGTTTACCTGTCTTCATGACTTAGGCCTGTGTGTGTGGGACGGTCTTGTCAGAAGTAAGTGATACGTCAATTAAACAACACGATGAAAAATAAGCAGAAGTGTGTGGGTGGGGAGGGGGGGGGGTCGGAAATAAAAATAGTGACATTTTTACAGGTTTTAATTTTTCTCCAGTGAGCTAATTCTATTTATAGACAATCTACATCATCGATGACTCGAGCCATGTTTTTGTAATCAAGTAAAACGTTTTTTTTTGTTTTCTGACAGTGAGGGATTCTCAATTAGAGACGTTCTGCGCCTCATTCAAAGCAGGGCCGCAACCGAAATAAATAGGGGCCTGACAAACTTTGTCAACAGTGGCCCCTCAGTCCCCCCCCCCATCTTCGTTAAACATCAAATTGAAAGTAGTATTTCCCCCCGTTTTTGTCCAAGTACACACTCGTTATGCTTGATATGTCCCAGTGCACAATCCTTATGCTGGATATGTCCCAGTGCACACTCGTTATGCTTGATATGTCCCAGTGCACAATCCTTATGCTGGAGATGTCCCAGTACACACTCGTTATGCTTGATATGTCCCAGTGCACAATCCTTATGCTGGATATATCCCAGTGCACAATCCTTATGCTGGATATGTTCCAATTGTTTAAAAATACTGTCTTTAGGGGCCACTCATACCATCAAAAGCGTTATTTTTAATAAAAAAAAAACAAACATTGTGTTTACCACAGAATTTGTTTTACAGAATGTGCATCGTTATTTAAAAAGTCATCTACCAGTGTCAAATAAAATGCCGCAAATTCTGTTGTTAGATTTCTAATGTCGCTAATGATGTTGCAGTAGCACCTACATTTTGATACATGATAACACAGTAAAATGAATATGGCGGTTTTCGGAAAATCAATTCAAACCAAATATGTGCTTTCTAAAAAATGTATATTCTTTGTTTATACCTGGATCGGATAGATGATCCAGAGTCCTGACTAAAGTCATGTTGTGTCACTCGTAACCTACAATTCAAAAACCGACAGTTTTTGGCGCGAATCTGTCCACGCCATAAGCTGGCATAGTCTATAAAAGGGACCATGCTGTGATTCATAAGACACCGACAAGATACACCCCGAGAAAACTCTTATGTAAAACGATTACCACACCTAGAGAGGACACAGAGAGCTGAAGAGTTCAAGAACAGTTTAGTTTTGGTCACTGGAGAGCGTCAGGTTTGTTGTTGCAGCGAGTTCGTAATTGGCACAGACGAATCTGGTTTGAATACATCTTGTATTATTAAACTAACAAATCCACTTGTCATTTAGTGTCTACCTAGAAATGGTCTTAACAATAAATTGTTTTTTTTAAACCCTGTAATACCTGATTGAACATGATTATCTTATGTTTTATAATCTTTATACTAAAAACTAAAAAATACCTAAGAACAACATAAACAAGAGAGTTTTAAAAATATTTTTGAGTTTATTACAAGTACAAAATAATAATAAAGTCATAGTAAAACAAATTCAAACACTCACACATAACAATCGATCTGATTACTTAATTTTCAACAAATTTAACCTTTTTTTAGAGTAAGTTAAAAAAGAATCAATGTTTACAAAACCAACTTATGTAAAAAAAAAAAAACTCAACTTTGAATATTCCCATTAAGGCCTACAAACTCACAACCACTAAGCCAAATAATATCTCAACCGAATCAAAGATTTACGGTGATAAGTTTGTGCTAATTAGTTTCCTTTAAAAAAAAATATCTTTTGACACAGTTTAAAAATTATTTTTAAAAGTGAAAACAAAAAAAAAAAAACATTTCATACTCAACAATACAGAATTTGGTACCATATATGAAATTAAACAACTATTTTATAATTTATAAACCCAATATTGAGAGATGAAAAATGTAACAAAAAAAAAAAGAGACTATAATGCTAACCTCTTAAAATCAATTCATGTGTTGGTACTGTAAATTAATATTAAAAGGGCTTTTTTTTTAATAAACCTGTACAAGGGAAAAACAACCCTTCCTTTTGTGATTCTATGTATTTATTCTTGTCTGAAACTAAATGAACAAACTTAATTGGTAACATGGAGAATTAAACTATTATACACCGATTAAAGTTATTAGCGAAATCTCATAAGTGAAATAAAATAAGGGGAAAAACAAGACATCAAAAATTATTTTAAAACATTCTAATTATGTTATTTTGTCAACATAACTGAAAATGATTCATCAGCAGAAAGGTGATGTTCAAACATGACATTTGTAGATTATCCACAATGAATATAATTTAATAGATACAAAATGTTAACAACAATGTCATAAAAAAAACAACTTTAGTCTCTTTTCACTTTGCTGTATTTTTTAAACCATTTCACAGCATGAAGCATTGAAGTTACGATTGGGATACTGATGGGCAGAAACAGTGGAATGTAGATGGCAAATCTGGGGAAAAAAAAAATCATTAAATATTAAGTAAGTAAGTAGTAAAGTTCCCTTAACCCTAACGGGTCATCAGGGCAGATGAAGTGTAGCATTCATCTGTTTCTATAACCTCAGCATATGAAGGGGTTGTGTGGTTAGCACAACGCCCAGCTGCCTTTACTCCCCCAACTTAAAGTCAGGTACCCATTTAAAGCTGGGTGGACTTGGGGACTATCACCATGACCTGAAAAAATCCCAAGGTTCTTACTGAGATTGGAACCCGGGATCCTCCGGTCGGCAGTCGAGCGCTCTACACCGCACGACCACCCGTCCCCACATTAAATATTAAAAGCAAAGTAAATTATTTAATATAACAGCATTAAAAGTATAAATCTTGTTTGTCGCTGCTATATTTTGTTATAACTTTCATGTTTCCTAAAGGAATGTTCAAATTAGATCTAACTACTTATAAGTAATTTACCACTCAATAGACAAAACTTACTTTTGATCCTCTGGGAAATATAAGAGTTCCAACAGAGAAGGATGAAAGAAAGCTAATTCTGATGCTTCAATGGCTGCTTTGGATGCTAAAAATGCTTCTTTCAATTTACCGTTCTTGAATAAAAATTTACTTTCTTTGATGGCAGCTACTGCAGCCTCCACCTTAAACAAAAATAATTCAGTGGCTTCTTATTAGCAAGTAATGAATAAACTATTATTCAAATAAATGGTAAAAACTACAAAAGGATGAAAATGTACATCTCACATATTCCAACTTTGTACATTTATATGCACATTTTATTTGCATACATTTAGTCACATTTTCTTTCCACTATCTTCCATTATTGTTGGAAAACTTAAATTCATTTTTATTCAACTTCTTCTTCTAATGTCCATTATTTTATATATCTCAAAAATGTTAATGATTTATTTTTAAATTAAACCAATGATGTATTTAAATATAAATATTATAATAATGCTTTAATTTATATTAAAACAAATGATCAATTTAAATATAAATCTTCTAATGTGCCATTTCTTAAAGATATAACTGGCCCCTTTGCCGGTCCTATGGTTCAAAAGAATAGTCCCATTAAAATACTCACCTCTTTTCCAATTTCATCATTGATGACTATATTTCCTATTTCTTCCAGCAACTTGGCAAGTGACTGTAATGTTGAAGTGGCAGTGACCAGATTTTCTACACATCGACATCTCAACCATCCAGACAGTTCCCATTGATGTAGTTCAGAGCTGCCAGTGTTTAGGGTCACTAATTCTTTGGTGAGCCACTGATAAAAATTGAGTTTTAAATAAAGGGATAAGATACTTATTGTCAATACATTTTATTCTTTGACTTTAGATTGTTTTTAATGGCTTTCTTATCATACATGAAATTAATTTTCTCTTTTCATCACAGCCACGTAACTGCTTTAAAAAAAAACACTTTTTATTTATAATTTAAGGCATTTATATTTTACCTGAGGTTGTATGTTCAATAACAGTCGTAGTTGTGTAATAAATACTTCCATAACTTTATGCATATCCATGTCAACTGGGTCTGTCTGACTAGTTTGTAAGTCAACATTGTAGGTCATAATGCCTCCCCAGCGGGGACTAAGGAAGGCATTTGTTACAATAGGAGATCCTTAAAATACATAAAATAATTAGGTTAGCTCTTAAAATAGAATGAAGCCAGATTAGCAAAAAAAAACTAATACAGTGATATGCTTTTGTTTAAGTTCAGAACATTAATTTATGGTACATCCATGCAGTAAAAAATGTAATTAAATTATAGTCCGGAAATGAATTACCAGTACTGTTTACAATATACAAAGGACTTCTGTCTCTAGTTGGGATACACACAATAAAATTCAATCCTGGGCTGTTGGAGGCATGAGAGCCTGAAAAAAATGTATCAAATATTTAGACACTAAGTGATTGAGTAGTGCAACGAACTGCTCATAAACCAATGGAAATAATTACCTAATTTAGTTTCTAATGGATTGATAACATGAGGTAAATCCTGCTCAGAATAGAAATAAAAGTCATCTTTCTTTTTAGGTTTCCCTCCTAGGCTGATGAAGTAGAGAACCTATAGAGCATAATATATGGTATTTAAATAATATTTTCTTTTAAAATTCTGCCTTTTGGTACCTAAACCCTTAAATATTTTCAATATTTGTTTTAATTGCAGTTACGTGTATTATCTCAGTATCTGTATATTCCTCAAAACAAGAGAAATTCATTGTCTGTATTAGTATTAGATGTTTAAAATTTCATATAAAATAAAATAAAAAGATTTATAATCTGTACTGGAGAATAAATACAAACAAATCTGATATAAGAGCTTGAAATCTAGAAACAAAGTTCTCAATTATAAGAAAAAAAACTATTTAAAAAATGTGACATTAATGCAGATATTATAGAAATAAATAGCCCTACCTGAGAAGTTACAAAAAATTTGGTGTAAGGCTCAAGTGACTGGAGCAAAGGACTCAAATAATCTGAAAAAAAAAAAGTACTTAGCCTTATATAATTTTGTTTTCAAATGTTTAGGTAATTCATACTGCAGTAATTTTTATACTTTTTATCATGAATATACTGACCTTCTACTCCCTGTTCAATATTCCAACCAACATTCACCTGTTCTGGTTCTGGAACCATCAGAGTGAAAGTCAGATCAAAACCTGCATGGTATCTAAAAGACCTCATTGTGTCTTTATCTGGCTGTTTAACAACATTTAAAAAAACAAACATAGTAAATGTGCAATGCATATACAACTAATAATTAATAGTAAATTTAATAAAAATTGGTCATGCCATGCAAATTTTAACACTAGCACCAGAAACCTTCCAATTAATTTCCTAATACTAAAGCAGACTGAGAAAGAAACCTAAGATTGATCAGACATTCAAAGTAACTTTAAAACATATTTCCACAATGTATTTATTAGTGCCATTGTTGACTTTTGATTTTTAAAGTGAAAATTTTTTTTTAAGAATATTTAAATTTTTATTTATTTATACATAGGTTATACTGGTAACTTCAAATGTAAAGGAATAAGAAAATAAGTCAATGTGAAAGAACAAAAATAGGTTTAGTCTTCTGTCGTTCTGCAATATTTTAGAGACAAACAAAATTTAAGACAAGGAGGCAAATGAAATGTTCTATAATCACACTCACTAAATGCAGCATAGCCAAAAAAAAATTTATGTGGTGTCAAACTCACTCTCTTATTGAGTTATCATCTCCCAAAAGAATTTTAATTTGATCCCATTTTGGGTGATTCACCCCGGTTAGCTGACCCAATGCTAGGTTTTTCCCTACGTTTTTCCCAAGTTTGATGGTGATTATTCTATACACCCAACAATCTTGGAAAAGAGGGGCTAAATCTGTGACTTTACTTCACAAGATTTTTTTTTAAATAGCATTTCAATAAAGGCAAATAGTTTATGAATTAATTCCGATATAGGAACAGAAACTTTTTTATCTGCACAGCTGTTTAGATAGGTCTAAAAAATATACTGGTGACAGATGGTCATATGGTGTAAAGTATGCAACTATCAACCTGAGGGTCCCAGGTTCAAAATCACTGGTGCCACAGGATTTTTCAGGTCATGATAAAAATTAATTGTATATCTTCAGTGGGACCTGCCTAGCCATTGTACTCTTAACTGTGGTGGGAATGAAAGTGGGGAACTAAAAAAATTGTCCCATTGTGGTTTTTAGTATCTAAAAGATAAGTATCTTAACCTTTTCAGGAATTTTGCACACAAAAAAATACATATTTGAACAAGTAATATGGGTCAATAAAATGTTGAGAATTTTTTCTTGTAATTATCTACTTACTCTCTGCAACTTGAGACCTTGAGCAGCTTCAAGACTTTTAGCCACATCTGATTCTCTAATAACTTCTAGAAGTAAATGAGCTATCTGACCAGAAAGACCATCCACACCTGAAACATTATCAATGTATCAATGAATTTAATCATTTATGTACAATTAAAGTTTCATTTTAAAATAAAAGCAACTTTCTCTTCAATCACACTAAAGTATTTCTACTGCTTTTTTTAAACTTACCTGCACTATTGTAAGGTAAAAATATACTATTTTTGGGTGCAAGGATAGGCTGAGCAATGATCTTTGATTCTTCTGTGATGATTACATTATATTTGTTGATATTATCAGATGGTAAAACATTTTCTAGATCAGCCACTGGATATGAAGAAAATATTAAAATAAAAAAAACGTGAAAATAATTTAAATTCTTAACGCTATTATATTTTACTAAAATAAAATAAACTTTTGTAAATCAAACACATCCATTAATGTTAAAACTATTTACTTAAGAGAAGGAATAATTAAAAAGAAAAGGAGTAATGCAGGCATTAAAATAAATCAAACAAGATGTAATTAATGCCATAGTTCTTTATAAATTTTAATTAAAAGTTAAGTCTTCTTTTTTATATTAGAGATAATAATTTCTAAGTAACCATTATCTTCCCGTCAAAGAAGACAAACTTTGAGAATGAGTAGCATGTGTTGTACAAATGTATAAAATGGAAATGAGGTACTTTTTTTTACTGATTTAGAGTGTCTGTTCATAGATGTTTCATGATACTAACAAAATATTTCTAGAGAAATTAAAACTGATTACATTTATTAACTTTATGTATCATCTCTAATTCTGATTTCACCCCTTCACGAACAGCAACTCGGAAAGATGATGATAATACAGATCCATGCTGCTGATGAACTTCTTTGAAAAAAAAGAAATATAACAAATCATTGCATTAAAAAAAATAAAAATTTAAATAAAGATCTAATTATTGATCTAAAGCAGTTACTACTTCCATTTAAATTAAGTTAATGTATGAAAATGCAGTTAATTTCATTTTTACCCTAAAGTATAGGACATTGAAATAATGAATAAAGAAAAAAATGTGAAGCTATTAAGTCAGTTTAATCAGCAGTATTTATGGTTGAAAGGCCATTGTTTCAAAGAAGCCCACCCTGGCAAGATAAATCATGGTAGAAACTATAAACCACAGGTGAGTATGGGGAAAAACCCGGCTAGAGTCTATGATGTGTAATGAATATGGCCAACGAATAAAGTAAGCATGGCCCATTGAGTGTTTCTACATCCATAGTACCCTCATAAGGAAGCAGTAAAGACAATCAAAATTTTTATATATTTACAAAGGCTGATAAGACACATGTGTCAAAGATAAATAGGTCAGTTGAATTCCAATAGCTAACTGATGATATGAAATTAATAACATAAATAGATTATTAATTGCTAACATGATTTTCTTACCTAAAATTCTATTTAAATGAAGAGCTAAGTCTGTAAGAAACAAAGCATCTTTTTTTAAATTAGTGGCCCATATGACATCAACATCTATTAAATATTCAATCTGAAATAGTTAAAACAAGCAATACAATATTTAGTGCTATCAAGGATTTGTGCATTTGAAATGAACATTACATACATTCTGCTTAAATCATCTTATTGAGAAAAAAAAATGAAACTATCTTTTCAAGCAAGAAACACATTAACAAGATTTATTTATTGATAATTAATATGTATATTAAAATTACCCAGTATAAAAAATACAGGAACTGAAAATAATTTTACCTTCTTGTCTGACAAATGCTGAATGTCTGAATAAGGTAAGCTAACTCTGTAAACCTCTGTTGTTTTCCACCATAAAGGTACACCAATAGCAATACAAAATATTCCAAGGGTTACAGCAGCAATATGTGATGTTCTTTTCTCTGTGAGATAAAAAAAAAGAACTTACAATACCTCAAATAACAAAATAGCATTTTCACACATTAAAAAGTCATGAATTTTCCTAAATATTTTTTTTTATGCAAGGGATATTACCAGTGCTGCAACTAGCGGTAGTGGCGCCCAGGGTAGAGTCTGAAAATACTGCCCCATTTCAGTGCTAAAAAAGATTCAATTAGTGAAAATGCTAATGGAAAAGTGCTGCTTGGTGCTGACTGCCCCCTTGCTAGTTACACTACAATGCATGACTACAACATTACCTTTGCTAATATGTTACTGTCTTTTTTAACTTACATTTGCAATTTAAAATTAATAGTTGAGAAATCTTAAATTTTGTAACATCAATGTCTAAATAACACCTAAATATGGCAGAAAAAACTATAATTCATTGGCAAAAAGTGAATTTTTGGAGTTCTACCAATTTCTTCAGCTTTCAATAAAACCTGTTACTTTTAGTTCTTTGCACCTTAAAGCTAATTTAGCTTTATAAAAAATTTAAATCTGTTATTACTATAATTAATTACAAGTTATCCCTGATATGACAAAATATGTTATATTTTGTATTTGTTTTTTGTTGTTTTTTCCTAAATTTATTTAAGACTTATGTAAATTCTAAATTTTCTAAATTAGTACTCCACAACCAGTTTAATACACCTATGTCTATTAGTATTAGCAGTATTACTAAGTTAAAAGTATCTTCATAGATGGTTTTGAATGATATAGTTTTGCTCTGAGGGAATCTTCATTGATGGTTTTGAAATATTTTAATGATATAGCTTTGCTCTGTGGGATACGTTGGTAAAGAAATAACCATGGTAAGACAAAAAATACACATTCTACATTATTTAAATTACAAAGTAGCTACGGCACCAGCCAGCACCATTAGGGTTAGGAATAGAGCTGGTGCCCGTATTTTTTTTTCCGGGTAACAGCCATTATATTAGGGTTAAGAATAGGGTTAGGATTAGGGATAGGTTAGGGTGTGGAGCAATCTCTATGGCTGGTACCCAGAAAAAAAAAATACGAGCACCAGCTGGCTGGTGCCGTAGCCACTCCGTTTAAATTAAGCGCACTGGCTCCGCTTCCGTCATATGACGGAGGATGTATCTTTTTTTTACCTTTTACGTCAAGCAAAACTTTGAGGAACTCTTATGATTTAAAGTACAGAATGAATGAGAACTCTTATTTACTGCAGACGTTGATGATGTCATTTACTGTTAATAATCGGAGATATTATTTTTATAATGGGAAATATTTGTATAATATTTATTTTTTGTAAATAAATACGACTTTGAATTATTTCGAATTACAAAATAAGAATATGGGCATAAAACTAAGTTAAAAGGAATAAAACATAACCGAGCAATTTTTAATGATACGTTAAAGTTTAAGCTTTGTTTGAGTGATGTGCTGGCAGAGTGGATTAGGAACTGTGAGGTTGACTTACTTTTATGCAGGCTATCCAGGTTCAATTCTTGACACAGACATTTATTTATTGTTTTTTTTTTCCTGTACAAAATGCCATTTATGAAGCAAAAGAATGATAGAATTGATTTAAAGCAGTTTTTTTTTTTTTTTTTTTAATTTAATGTTGCCTATGGGCTATTAAGTGGTTTGTTATAGTCAGAAGCATGAAGAATAAATTAAAATCTGAAATGGATGTGTTTTTTTTTTTTTTAAATATGACTTCTTACAACTTTTTTAAAAATAATAAATGTAGTATATTTCTAGCAACAACTAGTTCTTTTCATTATTGAGTTCATAATAATTGAAAATTCAATTTGGAGCACCTATTTAAATATATGACTTGAAGTACTTAAGTACATTAATTTTCCCGCATTTTTTTTTTTTAAAGCTTATTTGCAGGAAACATCTTAATTTTATTTCAAGTCATGCAGAATAATAATTTTTTATATTATTTATTAAAAGTTGTGGGACAGATGGCCGAGTGGTGTAGATACTCGACTGTCGACCTGAGAGTCCTGGGTTCAATCTCGGTGAGGCCCATGGAATTTTTCCGGGTGAAATTTGCTGCAAAGTCGTCCCACAAGTCCACCCAGCTTTAAATGGGTACCTGACTTTAAGTTGGGGAAGTAAAGGCGGCTGGGCGTTGTGCTAACCACACAATCCTTTCATATGCCGAGGTTATAGAAACAGATGAATTCTACACTTCATCTGCCCCGATGGCCTGTTACGGCTAAGAAGGGAACTTTACTTTTATTAAAAAGTTACACTCGCAGGAGTTCACTCAAAAAGAATAAAAGGCCAGAGAAAAAATAAAGTATCTTCTTTATTTGCCATCAATTTTCAGATCAACAAGAAACCAAGGGTACAATGGCAACAACAAAATAAATACACTGAAATACATTAAGTTTCTCCATGATTCATAGAAAATAGTCTAAAAATCTATGTCACTATATCATACAAACAATATTTTTATCATGAAACACTGTGTTCCAAGTCACTGATATCTGACCATACACAAAATGTTTTGTATCAAGCTTAAAAAGTGCACTCAATTAAAGAACACACAAAATGGAAAGGACATTTTATCCCAGTTTTAATAGTACTTAAAAATGTTAAATAATATTTCTTTTTCTAAGGCATATTAGCGCTGAATATTTCAGGGATTATGTGAGATAATAAAAGCAGTGACAAATGGACTATTATATACAAAAATATTTAAATAGATCATTTGAAATGAATTTCTATACACCACAAAGGCAGAATAGACTGCAAGAGAAATGTAAAAAGAAATATATAAAATGTTTTTCTCTTTTTAAAATAAGAAAATTTTTAGGAATTACTAAAAATGAACATAAGTTTTTGCACCAGTGAAAATATTTCTGTAAAATTAAAACAAAATATATTGAACAACGTATCCAAAAAAAAAAGATGGTATGATAAGTTAAACTAGAAATAACATGTTGCCGGAAAAATTCACAAAAAAAAGAGCATTGCGCTCACTCAAAGGGCATAAAAATATCATGACTAATGTATTTAGAAGACTATCTCAGTATAAATGTAATCAATTTTAAATGGAAAAAAAATATATACCCCCTATCATAAAATATTCCATGAAATGATTCTTGCTGCAGTATGTAAAATAGAAAATACTGCATGCAGAGCATTTATGTGGGTTTCAATTTAAAATTATGTGTGTTACAATAAAAGGAGAATAAATGGTAGAAAAGATGCAAGCAAATTAATAGGCGTATTTAAACTAAATTATTGATACATAGCAAAAAAAAGATCAACTGGTAGTAAATAGTTTAAAAAAAACATGTAATGATTATAAATGCCTAAGTTAATTTAGTACTAAAGATTTATTTAAAATCTTTGTCCAAGACAAAAGGATATACAAGAACTAATTAAAACCATAAATGATTAAAAAAACAGAAGTTTTAGGAAAATCAAATAATAAATAAACATCATTTATACATTTGTCACAAAACCATTCTTTTTTTGGTTTTTTTACTAATGTGAGCATTTGAAATGGTTTACCATTCCAAACAGCTTTCTGCATTCAATGCAGTGTTCAGTAGCTGTATTTTGTGACAAGTTGGGCACTGCCAAACAGCCATTTTCTTTCATTTTCTTATTGATGACAGTAACTTTTTCCATGCTTGATCTGTAAGGAAAGGTTTTAAAATATCTGCCACAACATCTTGATTTATAAACGATGATGGCAAATCGGTAGAGCTAAGTTTGAGTTCCTCCACATCTACAGGCCTTGTTGGCGATATATCTTCTCTTCCTCCTACAAGTAAATGACCCAGCAGCACTAAAAATACAAAATGAAAAAATAGGTGAATTAGTTCAAGAGCGGCATACAACATTTTGATAGATACAGAATGTGTATACATTGCATTATAATCGAACTTGGTTGTTATAGTAATTAAAATCCCACTTTCAAACATTATCATAGAAATGTGTCTATACAATTATATAAGTTTGAAATTCACTTACAATTTACTTTTTGTTGAACTGTCTTCTTTCCAAATGGCTGACACATTTTCTGGTGCTGTTTTTTCAAACCTAAAGTTTTTTTTACTGATGTTTTTGGGGCGCCCACAAGCATTAATTTTAGGTGGAAATTTAAGTTTGCTAATGGCCAAATGATTTGTTTTATTGCTAATTGTTACTTCTTGAGGCTGATTCTGTTCATTTACAGGTACAATGGACACATTTTCTTCCATAACCACCTCATTTCTTCCCATAACCACCTCATTTTCTTCAATAATCACCTCATTTTCCACAACAGTCCTATTATCTCCAACAATAAGACTGCAACACTCTACTGGTGCAAAGCTTCTTGGTCGGACCCCCAAATTTGTGCTAAATCTTGCAGAACCTTTAATCTATTTTCAAATTGTGATGTTCCACCTTCTGCTGCTAATTCTGCTAGATGTTGGAGTAGGCAGCGGTGCACGTGAAACTTTTCCTTTCTTGGATAATGGTCTGTCCACGCTTTTAACAGCTTTGATGTGGGCATCATCTACATTGATTATCTTGAAAACCCTGTGGTTTTCCTGCACTTGTTGCTTAAGCCATCTAGCAGCAATCCCGACCAAAGAATACATTGATGATTGTTTGATCCTGCGAGCAGCTAACATGTGCTTACATGGTAGATTCATACATTTAAAAAATAAACAAATACAGTTGTTTTCATGTACTGGTTCAGTTTTTCCGTCTATTTGAGCAACTAAAATTCCATTTTCAAATTGTGTTTGCACACTTTCCGATAAATCAAACTGGTGCTTGACAAAAGAAAATGCGAAAGGTGTTAGAGCTTCTCTGTACTGGGATTCTGGTAAAGAATATTTAGTTCCATCCACAGGTATCCGTTCTGTTGAATTTATATAAGCATGGTCTCTCTCTTCACGCATACAACCAATAAATGAGAGTACATCTTTAAAAAAAACAGGCAAAGGGCTTTGTAAATTTACAACTGCCTTAAGTCTCTTGTTTATGGATTCTAATCTGTTTGTTGTCGTTTCTCCATATGTCACATTTTGTTGTTGCCAACATCTAACCCATTCTCTTCTACATTCGTGCCAGTTCGCCTCCATGTAACGAACAACACTTGCAGGCATCTGTCTATGGAAATCATTGCCTTCATATTCTTCTTCTGTAATGGAATATAACATTTTCTGCAATGCTTTGAGCGCACATAATCTTTGCTCTTCTGTAATATTTAACTTTAGTTTTGTGATTTCTCTACTCATGCACCTTAGAACATGAAATATGCATAGAAGAAGTGCAACTTGAGGAAAGCCCGTTGAATGCTGTCACTCTCAGTCATATCTTTATCAGTGAAAACGGTTAATATTTTTGTCCAATTTTCATTCTTGGCCTTGAATATCTCCAGCATGTTACTAAGCATGATGAAATCTTCAGATGTTGTTAGAAAGAGCAAGCAATCTCACTTTCACCATTTGGCCTAATAGCAAGCATTATATAAAGTGGCATTCTCAAGTTGGTCAACTTGTAAGTGGAATCCATGAGAATCAACTCAGGATACAGTGAAAAAAAACGCTTCATTTCTGAATCTTGGTAAAAAATTCCAGTTATTATTCCATCTTCATTTGTTAACAGTTCTAGATCATGCCCTGTTTGAAAAAAAAATTGTTTTTAATACTTCTAACTGAAGTGTAAATTTTGTATTTCATTGCTTTTAATTCATATGCTATTAAAAAGCTTATTTAATTATTATCAAGGCCGTAGCCAGGGGTACCCATTTTAATTCTAAAATCAAATTTTATTATAGAATATACTTCTTTATCATTGCGTTCCAATTTTTTCTTATATAAAACTCTCTGCACAACCCCCCCCCCCCCCCCCAAAACAAACAAATCCTGGCTATGGCCTTGATTATTATTCATAACACTGCAGTTTATGAATGAGTTTCGAAGAAAAAATATTTAATAACTGGTTTTTAATTTAGCGTTTATCTAAAAAAATCTTATAACATGTTGCAGAACAATATATTTTTAGGAACTCGTTCTCTTATGAAGGGTTGTGGGGTGTGACACAGTTTTAAGAAATGGTAAAATCATTTGAGTAATAGATGTTGTGCTCTACATTCACCACAATAAAAATATAATACGCTAATAACCAATAATAACGAACACTGCCAATGTATAAAAATTACCAACTAAACTAACCATTGCAGTCTCATCAAAAACAGCTAAAGAGACTCCACATCTGCAGATCCTTTTTGCCTTGCTGCCAAATTGTAAAGTCTTTTAGGGTTATCTTCTTGCCTAATTGGAAGAAAACAATTTATATAATAAAAATAATGTATCCAGTTTATTTTCACACAGTGTTTCCATTAATTAATGATAACTGAGTAAAAAATAAACAAGGTATACGTACTATAACTATAAGAATATTAATTAGTTGTGGTCTTAATATTTAATATTTTTTTTGACACTGCCTACCTGTTTCCTTTAAAATATGTTCTTTTATCAGCCATTTGTTTGCATGCATGCTTAACATTCGAGAAACATCTTGCTTTTCATTCTCATTTAGTTTCCTTCTTTTTGGTAGATGTTCAAATATTACCTAAATGCGAGAATATTAACACATTTTTTTATTTGTACCACATACAGCTGTAAATATCATAATATGAATACGATTAAAAAAATTATTGAAATATATTTACCTTGTCTATCATATGGTTATGCTCTTGAACTATTTCTGCTAACCTCTAATTCCTTTCCATCTGCTGATGCTTTAAACCACAATCCAAAAGGACAATCTATCAGGTAAGTACTGTAATAGAATTCTTGGATTAATGTTAAAGTTTAATTTTTCAATGTGGGTTTTTTATTTTCTTTATAGTTAGTTATAAATTATTATATTAATTAATTATTAAAAATGTATGAACCTTTGTTTTGGCCTCTTTCCTGTAGAATGACTCTTAAATCTTCTTCCACCATGATAACATGCAAATAGAATGGTGTAGTAAATTAGATCCTCTTTTAAATTTCTTTTCACACCTCTTTTTGTGCCACAGCAATTGTTCTGCTAGCTTCGTTTATACAAAGATATAAATGAATCATTTTCATAAGCTTTATTTTTTTCTCTAACTCTTTAAAAGGAGTGTCAACCATCTCCGATCTTTATTGCCATTATGCAGTTTACCGCCAAAAAGAAAAATAACTTCAAATCATAAGAGTTCCTCAAAGTTTTGCTTGACGTAAAAGGTAAAAAAGATACATCCTCCGTCATATGACGGAATCGGAGCCAGTGCGTAAATTAAGACTCAAATTGTTTGAGGGATGGAGTCATGGAGATGAGTATAGTCAACACTTCTATGCAACTGACTATGACTCTCCTATACTCATATAGGCAATAGGAGTATAGGAGAGTCATAGTCAGTTGCATAGAAGTGTTGACCATACTCATTTCCATCCCTCAAACTATTTGTATAGGCTACGCCGCTACGGACATGTCATACAACATATTCATAGACAGTATGAGGACGACGTAAGTTATAAACATCCTGAAAATATTAGAACTGTCGAGAAATACGGCAGCTCTAATTCTTCTTGGCATACTATGTATGTTTCTTACCCTTTTCGGCGATATCATTTTCAACATTAGTCTCTTGGTTCATTTTAAATGACGATATTAAATAATCAGAAAATGTATACTATGTTTATGACGACCGGTATGAGATTGTTTTGACCGGAAGTTAAGAACTGTTAAGACTACCTAATTAACTGACTTAATTATCAACAATTTACATTATTTTTAGATTACTTTTTAAAAGTACTGTAAGTTTTGTGAAACCATGAATTGCAACCATTTTTTTTTCTATATTTATATAATTAATGAATAACTATAAAGACATTTAAATGAGGAACTGACATAATACGTAAAAGTGCTCTTCTCTTTTAGAAAGTACATTTTGTCAATATTCCCGCGTTTATGCTATTTTAAGATAAAGACTGAAGATTAAGTTTACTATTTTTCAGTATTATTTTACAGGCATTCATCAAAATATTCAAAATGCCTGGCATTGAAGACTGGAAAACTCAGCCATATTATATTATTAAAAAGCTTTTTGGTAATTATCATTTATTTAGTTATATTCTATTATAATTTTAAAAAATGTATGTCATCTATGTCAATGTGCTTAACCTGGCTTTTAGGCTAGAATATGAATAGATCACCATAATTTATTATGCCATAAACTCTATTCTTGCTTCTCAGATAATATAATATAAACTACTTAGTAACTAAGTAATGATTAGGATATTAAATTCAATTACCTAGACCAGCAGTCACCACCCCCGGCCGACCAGCGGGCCGCGAAGCGGTACCTGTCGAAGCGGTACCTGTCCGTGGATCAAAATCAAATGTTACTGGGCCAGCCAAGAAACATTTAATTTTTCCTTTTTATTTACTGTGATATATTTCTCTTGGGATTGTTCGACTTTCCATGGACACGAGGTTAACTGGGAGCTGAGCTATTGTGAGCGGCAGTGGCACTGTGAATTATAATCTAAAATAATAAACACCCCTTCCCCCTCAGCGTGTTGCTGTGAAATTATCAAACGTTGACCAGTCCGTGGCGAGAAAAAGGTTGGGGACCATTGATCTGGACGGCACTGTCACTCTACCTGGTTTGATATTATTAACAATTGCAAACTCCTTATATTATAGTTTGTAATAGAATTCTCAACTATGATAAATATTAACCTTTGAGTGTAGCCTACATTTATGACATGTATACTATAAAGTTATACAAATGGGGCATTTTCATAAGCATTTGAAATTCCATTAATTAATTATAGAATATTTAGGTCCCCTAGCACCAGGGCAGAAAATTTGTCATGGAATGAGAAAACTTGTCAAGTGCCTTTGGCCTGGGCTTGGGTTATCTTTTTATTATGTCAACAATTTTAAACACCTTTTATACCACCCCCTGTCAAAAATTATCAAACTTTGGTACCTCTTACTGTATAATTTTGTTATATTTTTACCCCACCCAATACAAACTTCAGTAAAGCTCATATAATGTCACATATATATTTATTTATAATTCAAAAGATATATAATGAATAATAATGTATATTAAAAAATTACCCCCTCTCCATTTCATTATTGATAGCCTATGTAACAAACTTCAAACTGGGTATTCAGTCCCCTTTCTATTATATGCTGCTATAGTATATGACTTAGTAGTCCTGAATAGTAGAGGATTTTGTTATTACTTCATTATTCATCAAAATAGTAAATGTATTTCTCTCATTGTCATAGTTTATGTTTATTTAGGGTGGTTTTGAAATGGTAAAAATTTTTTTTAATGAGTTACATTATAATAAACTTATTAAGATTCTGTGGGAAAAGAAAGTAACAAAATAATAGAGAAATAACAATGCCACTACCTATATGACTTGATTTTTTTTAAACAAGAATTTTTTCCATTTAATGAAAAAATGTATCATTTTTTTTATCACATCCTTCAGTAGATCTTGAAGTTTTATTAAATTTTCAATAATTAAAAAAACATTGAAATCAAACTTGCACAATATAACATAATCAATGATCTTCCCTCACTATTAACAGGTTTTAGCATAAAACTGGGACCCATCTCCATCCTCAAATAATATATAATAATGGTGGCCAAATGTGTCTCATAAAGCCAAATGCTGCTCTTTATTGAGTTTTGTAAACCTCCCAGTAAGCCAGTTTTTATTATATACCGTATATACTCGCATATAAGCTGACCCCCTAAAAGTACTTTTAAATGGCCAGTTTTTGCAAAAACCCGCATACAATCCAACCATACAATTGTCTAATTTTACTCCATATTTTTGGATTCATGTGATTTAAGGGGATTCCTTTACAACTGCCTTCGTTTGAGTGTGTTGTCTCTAAGAAATCAGACAGTGTACCGATGACATTGGCTTCACCGCTATCTCTAGCTTGGTTACGGCTCACCACTGGTGCGCACACAACCATGCAGTCGTGTCACCCTCAATTTAATCTATGCATTTGCGTATAGAGTATGTCCTGTATTAGATTATAAATAATACATATAGGAACACACAGTGCGCCTAGACAGAAATGTATGTTTGATTACACTTCATGAGATTGTTATTAAAGTATTAGTTAGGAAACCATAGATATAAGAAACATTATGTTATTTTTTTTTATTTTATGTCATTTTTTACTTTGAAAATGAATTTTCCGTGGTAATATTCATACTCAGTATAATTATCAGCTATGGATACGTTAAATTCTTTGAAGTGACACCTCTGGATATATATATACATTGTACTTTGTACACACAACCAAATAAAGAGTCAGATAGTGATGAAAATGTGTGGCTGGAAAATTGGCATTAGTGTCTGTCCTTTTGTCCATTTTGTTTAGTGCCCATATAAGCCAACCTCCAGATTTCAGTATTGTATTTTATTGTTCTAAATTCGGCTTATATGCGAGTATATACGGAAATTACTTTTTTCACGAAATTTTAAAGTATTTTTATTACATAAGAGTGTGGCTCTCAATGCCCATCCCTTTAAAATAAAATACATATAATATGCAGCTGGCTTTGATGTATTAAAAAAAACTGAATTATTGAGTTTTGCAAGCGTACAAGTAAATTTTAAAAGATATTATACTAATTAAACACATTTTGAATTTACTATGACATTAAAAGTTCAGTTCACAAACAAATTTTTTATTTTCAATTAATTTTTCACAACCACCCCACTCCCATTTTGTTGACATAATAAATGGATGACCCCTAAGTATGGTGATCCGACTCTCTATTTAAATTAGATGTTTCAATGTTAGCAGCAGACATTTAAAAGTAAATTATTTAATTATCTCACCATAGCTAATTATCATATTAATCATTGAACAGACTTTTAATTATTGCTTGTCAACGAAGTTTTTGAAAGATATCTTAGTTGGGAATTCATATCCATCAAATTTGTATTTTAAAATTCATAATATATAATGCTTCTGTTTGGTTTATTTTTTGCTTGCTAGAGGAACACGGTTATGGCAAGCATGAACAGTTTTTACAGGAAGTGCATGCATACTTCACAGAGAGAATCAATGAATCCACACTGTTAAAGGTAAAACATTGAAATCAAACTTAAGTTACTTTTTAATTATCAGTTAATTTTAAAATCAGTATTACTACAAAATAAAAATATACCCATCATTTTGTGAGCAAAATCTCTTTATAGTTAACTAGAGAAATTTTGGTTTGCAGCTGCTTTCTTTATGTATGAAACATTCTTGTGCATCTTTTTAAACCATACTCAATAATCTATCCTTTAGTTTTCTGTTCATAGCTGTAAAAAGATAAGGTATCCTAAAAATTCATGAATAAGAAACATATTTTGTAAAATGTTTTTTTTTTTCTTTTTCAGATTCCCTCCTTGAATTCTGTACCTTTAGACCAGTTGAAGACAGGAACTCTTGTAAAGTATAGATGTATGATCCAAGATGTATTTGACCCTCAGTTTTGCATTGGCCATTATAAAGTAATAAATACAACTACTAATGAAAGTCGCATTGAATGTGGCTCATTTCGTGATGTTCCAGATATTGCTGTAAGTTACTATCTAAATGAAAGATTTTTTTTTTTTTTTTTTGCACCTTATTAAACATAATCTGGTCAATTATAATTTATGAAAATGTGAATATTATTTTACCTTTCAAATATTTAATAGCCCAATGAAACAGTTGACTACTCTGATGAAAATCACATTGAACGGTTAGGATTTTACTGTGTCCCAGTACCTGGAGAGTCAGAGTGGGTTAAATTAATATCCTTTTTAATTACATTTTTTTTTTTTAAATGAATTTTTGTTTATTATTTATTAGTATTATAGAATAACAAAAAAGAAAACTTCCCAAAAGCTATTTACTTTTTTTATTTAATACAGTGAAATGTCGCTATAACGAAATTCAAGGGGACTCGAAATTCATTGGTAAAACTGAAAATTTGTTACACTGAAATGGGGGGGGGGGGGGTACCCCACGACATTTCCTGTTTTTAAAACATACCGACAACGTCATTGGACTAAGGGACATAACTCGTTTATTTGTGCAACAGTTATTCAACATGACTTACTTCCCTTGATTTATAAGAAACCTGTGCAATGTGCCCATTAATTAAATAATAAAATATTTTTTTAACTGGATTCATTTTAATTATATTAGGAAAATGTCAAATAATACAAACACACAGAAGTCACCTGAAAAAGTCTGTAATTTTCTTCTGAACACTCCCAAGCATAAAAGATCGTTCTAAATATTCCCCAACAACCAGAATGCAGTCTTCTGTCCATCAAGTCTTTACCCGTCGCCATTATTCTAAACAATATTGTTAATAGCCATAGTCACAAAATGCGGCCCTAAACATTAATCAAGCCCCTACCCAAAACAATGACATTGCTTTTTACTAAAACTGTCTAGTTACTTTTTAATCATTTTTTCAACTGCAGTCTGGTTGATGTTCGAAAGAATATTGCCTGGCTGGGTAGTTGGGAAATGCTACCCTTAATTACTTGCTTATAACCGCCATACACATCAAATCCATTATGTCTTTCTCATACCTCCCAAAAAAGTGTCTTGCTTCATTCTCATTACCGCACCCTCCCCCGCACACAAACATAACACTGGTTTATTGATTTTTAATTAATCCTACGTACGTCACTACTTGTGATGTTCTCTGATGTTCTCTACGTGCAGGTGGCTGACATCTTATCTCTCTCCACCCCCTCCCCTTTCTACCATTGCTAAAATGCTTCTCCTATCACCCCTCCCCGTTCGTAACAGCCACCGACGCTCCACTCCCCCCCCCCCAGTTCGTTGTTACGTAATTGTGCCCGCCGTCATTCACTCCCCCCCCCCCCCCGGCCGTCCAAAGGTGATACTTGTCTCAGTACTGCACATGGTGGAATTTATGTTTACTATCCTCATCAGTAGAGGTTAAAGGTTACCATAACATGTTACTCCTCTCACACTCCCCCCTCCCATTATTTAGTAAATGTGAATGTCGTTTGAGTTCAAGTTGACTTGAGTTATAGAAATTTGCCGAATTAAAATTTTTTTTTGGTAAGGGGATAACATTAAATATCTGCAAAACGGCTATTTTTTTCGCAATACTGAAAATACGAAATTCAAGGACACTTTTTAACAGTTGTTATATAAGCCAAGAGGAAGGGGCGGAAAAAAAATTCACTGTACTGAATAATTTGTTACACTGACATTCGTTATAAGGACATTTCACTGTATTGTGTTAAATCAGAATCTCTCTATTTTATGCATTGTTTTCATTGTAAATATCTTAGTGCATTTTTTTTTCCCTTTTTGTTAGATTTTTAGTTTCATTGTCCATTAATTGCTTAAATTTTTGGGACCATTTTCCTTAACTGACATTTTAATCAGCCAGTCAGTCAAATAATATAGATGTGGCTGCATCATCATCAAATAATTCTTCTGGACAGAATAAGAGGCAACGAGAAACTGATAATGATGAGCCTAATTCTAAAAAGAATACATCAGAAGAATTCAAAGACCATTCAACAGATGTAGAAATGTCTGGTCGTAATAAACAAAACTCATCATCTGGAATTGAAGGTTTGTTTGGATTTATCACAGTAGATTAGGTTTTTAATGAAAAAATTTGTTTTTTAATTGCAAACTGTTTTAAAACAAGTTAAAAAGCAATTTAATCTGTTATTGTTTTTTTATAAATAAACATATATATACATATATTTTGTTGAAGAAATGCCCATATCTGTTCATGACAAAAACAATGAGTTTGATTTGAATTTACCCCTGACCACAGAAAAAGGTCTTCCTTGCATTGTAAGGGTATGTTGATTGTGTCAATTTTTTTTTAATCATCGACCTGATTGTTATATTATTTTTTAATACTATCAAACTGATTAAGCTACATTTTCAAACATGTCAAAATGTTTTTTTATTGTATGCTTTCTTATTACTATAGGCTATAGAAGATTTTCATTTGTATAATTTAATCTATGGCAGGTGTATTCACATGAACCTGAATTAAGAACCACAGATTGTGTAGAATTTATAGGGATTCTTTCTGTTGACCCTCAGCTGGCATCAGTATTTGATGATAACATGGAGTAAGCAGAATTTTTTTTTCCGTATGACAATTAAGAAACAGGAATATTAAGTAAATAGTTATCAACATAATACTTTGTGCAAATACCTGGTACTTATTAATCACACTTTTAGACAATAACCCCTAAAAACTTCTGATTTCAACAGTCAATAATATTTGTATACATTTTTCACTAATTCTATGCATTATTATGATTTACTGTAGAGCAGATGATCTTGCTTATCAAGAGGAATTTAAAGCACATGAACCACCACCATCACTGGTACCACGAATACATGCACTAGTTACAAGAAAGCTTTACCATAATAATCCATGTTTGCCTCCTGTTCCTAGTGAAGAACTTTATAAAAAAGGTAATATACAAATTCATATATTCTATATACACAGAGCCTTATCACAGCATTTTACTTAAAAAAGAAATCATAGGTTAAGGTTATATAGGTGGCTAGAAAAGGCTCTATTTAGTTCTGTGTAATGTTTTAGGCAATAGAACTTTAAAGAAAAAATCCTGACAAATATTATTAAATGGCCAACAATATGGTCTGCTTATCGTAACATAGCCCATACATTTGCAAAATATTTTTCTTCCATAACTAAAACATCAGATGATTGGAATAAATCAAGAGCAAAATTTGGATTCAAATTTTAGACTTTAAAGAAATAATGCAAAAATTATCACACAGTATACTTTCATAAAGTAAAACCCTACTATTCACACAGAAGCGAAAATAATAAATGTCAGCTGACCAGAAATAAGACTTTTTCTAATTTCTTTCTTTTGGTGTAAGAAGATTCAGTTATTTATTATTGCATATTAAACTGCCTTGTTATTTATTAATTGTCTAAACATCTTGCATTTTCTTTTTATATTTGGAGTAAGTTCAAAAACTGAACAATAGTAGGATTTTATAAACATCAAACATTCTTAAGAGACAATATTAAATTTAGTTAGATCCACATAATAAAATTAATATTTATTGAACATATTGTGAATTCTCCTTCTGGCAGTACAATTTTCTACATTATCTTCTAAAAATAAAAATGTAGGTCCAGCCTTTAGAAAACTATACTGTGTCCTTTTCAGTGGCATTATTGCCTAACTTTCAAGAAAATACACAATTAAACTCTGTTTAGTAATGCGACATTTTTTTTAATACATGCACTAGTATTAATATCATTTGTTTACTGATAATGTTCCATTGTAGACAAAATTAAATGACAAACAGAGACATTCAAAACAAGGATTCACATTTTGTTCAATATATTTTCTGTGGGTATAGCCTAGTTTATTGACATTTAATTTTTTTTTCTCATTTTTTACTTTTCTAATCATTTAAAAACAGATTTCAGCAATGTATAGGCACATTCTATTAATTTTAATGGATAATTAATTTATACCATATCAGATGGTGTTATAATGCTTGTTTCCCCAACAATAACAAACAGGTTAATGCATTGGAATAATTGTAATATCTGTGATGCTTTTGTTGTTTTTTTTTTTGGGCAGCAAAATGGTGATAGAAAATTATTTTATAACTCTTCATACAGCTGTTACAAACTTAATGGAAGATGCAGCAAGCATACGCATAGAGTTGCTGTCAATATTGCAACATGCTTTGCTGAATGACAGACTTGCTGCTGAATACTTGTTGTGCCATCTAATTTCTAGCATGTATGTATTTTGATTTGTACACTGTAAATTAATTTGTCTTTTTTGTTTTTTTCTATGTTGTCTTACTGCTATTTGTGGGACGGATGGCCGAGTGGTGTAGATACTCGACTGTCGACCTGAGAGTCCTGGGTTCGATCCTCGGTGAGGCCCATGGAATTTTTCCGGGTGAAATTTGGTGCAAAGTCGTCCCACAAGTCCACCCAGCTTTAAATGGGTACCTGACTTTAAGTTGGGGAAGTAAAGGCGGCTGGGCGTTGTGCTAACCACACAATCCCTTCATATGCAGAGGTTATAGAAACAGATGAATTCTACACTTCATCTGCCCAGAAGGCCCGTTAGGGCTAAGAAGGGAACTTAACTGCTATTTAGAAATGTAATCCTTAGAACTGTTTAAGTTCATAAAAAAGAAAAATATTTACTGCTTTAGATATGCTCGTGCTGATGTATTGCCACTTGGAAAGTTGTGTGTCAATATAAGTTGTTGTCCTGTAACACAAAAATTTACCAAGTTTCTGCATCATCTTATTTCACAGTTAACATCACAAGTAAGCTTTACTTTTGTACATTTGAGACTTTATTAATTAACACCCAGGGTTAAAATGGTTATATTAATTTTAATTTTTTCTTTTTTTTTTTTAAAAAGTCTGTAATTCTTGATATGTCAATTGAAAACATGAACTCGTTGAGGTTAGTGCCTCAGAAGAATTATCAGACAAATCGGATCACTGCTGGTATGCTTCAGCTAGCACCTAGCACCCACCTAGTCTTAGATGAGACAGTAATGCAACAGGGACAACTTAACAACACAGGTTAGATGTTAAAATATTTCTTTTCTTGCTGTATGCATTAAGATCTTATAATATAAATAAATATTTTATGATTTATTATTTATGTTTATTTTTTTGTTTGTGTGTTTTTTTCTCAATTATACAAAAATCACTAAAAACTGCAGGTGTACTGAATGTGAAAGCCCTTGCTGATGTGATCAATTGGCAAAAAGTAGACTATGACTTTCAGTGGCACCCTATTCCTGTTCCTACAAATATCAATGTTCTTACATTATCTGAAGGAGAATCACTTCTCCCAGTGAGTAATAATTAGTAATACTCCCTTTTTTATGTTTTAATCATGTGCAAATATTGATTTGAACTACTTAGGAGTTTTTTTTTTAAGGCTTTTCATAATATTTCAGAAAGATATTCACATCCCTTTGGTGTCAGATAGTCTTATTACAGATATCCCAGGTCATTTTTCAAAGTTAGATAATCGCATGACTCCGGATAACTTAAACAAATTACGGTCTTATATTACTGCATGCAGACTGTGTGAATATCAGGTACCTGAGGAAACACAAGCGGTATGTTGAAATTTATCTTCATTTTATTAACCTTCTCTTTTCAGATGGTGATTATTTATAGCAATCATGAAGTGGCCTGAACTTAGGAAGCAGATTTTTTTACAATTCACTATAGTGATAAATTTCTATACCTTTTTCTTGTTGAGTAATCATTTCTACACTTTTCATGTTAGGTTTTTCATTCATTTTGATCAACTTGAATAATTTTTTACTGTTTTATAGGAAATTGAATGCTTTTTATTTTATCTCGATTATACTTTTATATCCTCATGATTTAACTTACAGTTGAAAATAGGGTTTTAAAAATCCAAATTGGAAAAAAGTTATCGTGATTTTCTGATTTATAACTTTTTATACATCAGGTTTTAACTTCAATTCTTTCAACGATAGAAAGATAATTTAGCGCTGTTCATTAAAATCTATACTTTTATGGAGTATCTCTATTACTTAAAAGTTGCAGGCGTTTTTGTGCCCCCGCCTGTTTTTTCACACACACAAAATTGCAAGCTTGAAAACCCTCAGTGCAGTGTATCTAGTTTTCCCCTATGTAGCCAGTGTGTTAATATACTTGCATTTATTGCCTCTTCCATATTTTAATTGTAGACTTTCATTTTGTCTGGTCTCCTGTCACTGTCTCTTACGTCAACAATATATTAACTTAATATCATATCTCTGTATATCTTTCACATTTTCTTTATTCTGCCCCATATTGAGTCATATCTGTTCTTTGAAGTTTTGATATACTGTCTGCATTTAGCCAATTAATTCATATTAATCTCAACATAATGGTTGATTGGTCTCAAAAGAATAATTTATATTGATTTAAAAGTGAAAGACATGTTTTATATCACTCTATAAATTTTTACAGATTATTCAAGATGATTTTGTTAATACGAGGCAGGATAACCCAAAAAACATGACTGTTGAAGATTTCCAACGATTTCTTGGCTTGATAAGGTAGGTGACAATGTTTCCTCTAATTTTTAGAAGGCTTGTGTTTAAGTCTCTACCCCTAATAATACAGTTGATTAGTTATTACTATCAAGCATGACTTGTACTGTACATTAATTGTTTAGTAATGTTATCTGTAATTTGTAAGCTTGCCTCCACACGTCCCCTCTTACACATGACACTGCTCACTTTAGTAAATGTAAAGCTCTGCAACGCCACGGAAATTCTCCGAGGTTTCAGCATCTCCGTATAAATACATTGCCACGAAAGAGGGGCGAATTACGCGAGATGCGCGAAATTCGCTTTGGTTTGTGGATACCTTAAAGGGGGAGGTGGGTAATCAGCAAAAGGCTTCTTTTCACGCAAATCTGAAAGTAAGAAATTCTTTACAGTAACTCTTTTAAACAGAGATTATATGAGGGAAGGGACAGTAAAATTTTGCAGTGCTGAATATTTCGTAACTCTTGAAATCATAACATTTTACTGTATTGTAATTAATTAATTTCAATAATTATATTGACTTTTGTTTTATGTTTGAAATTATTTCTTTTTAACATTTTCAAATGTATTACTTTTTATTTTGATTTGAAAGTTGTTTTTATTTGTTGGTTTTTTTTTAAGAGATCATCTAATTTTAGATACGTCACTTTCTAAACAGGGTCTGACTGTAATTTAGTTACTTTGTGATAATTTTTTATCATGCTGATTTGTCAAGGAGAATTTCCTTTTTATTTTTTATAGAGTTCTTGCACTTAGCTATGGTAAAGGCCTGTCTAATGTTGACATGTGGAATAAAGTGAAGGCTATGGAAGAAGAAAGGAAACACAGAATAGAACAGTTGCGAGCTTCTTATAACAGAGATCAACAGTCATGAGAAATATTACATACTAACTCAAATGAACATTTTTATTCAGATCTAAATAAAAATATGATTTTATCTGGAATCAGTATTCATTTTTCTAGAGCTGCTGTTTGAATATTTTTTTAAATAAAAAATAATGCATAATTAAAAATGTAATCAAAATTAATCTATACAAATTAATTAATGTGAGCTTAGTGTGGTTATCAAATAGTAAATTTTATTATTTTATTACTTTTGTTCACTAAATATTGTTAAAATGCCTTTAGTTTGGCTCTTTATTGTATTGTTACTTTATAAAAAAAAAAAGCCATAGTGCAACGCCTTATGTTCTATGAATTGGGATAAAAAGTCATTTTTGAATATGGCTAAGTTCTCTAAAAATGTTACAGCTAAATTAATTAGCATATGTGTAATTTTGTTTTCAGATCAGATAATGCGTGTGTCATTTCAATTAATGCCTTTTCCTTCTGAAAATAATAGTATTGCCAAAAAGTTGTTGCTCACTCATTATTAACGTTTTTTTCTTGAATTTTACCCCCTCCTCCACCCAGTCACATTTTGAAACATCTCTCCCCACAAAGATTTCTTATGTCTTACCCAACCACTATACCCCCTCTGTCCCAAACATGTTAACATGAAGCTATATCTTTTCAGTTTGAAGCTATGATAAATATTTTTTTTCCAACAAGTTGATCATGTTAATAATATCTAATCCCTGGTTATCATCCCATTCCTCCGCTTACTTTTTCTAATTTATGTTGTCCACTAAATCTTCTGTAACCTTGATAACACTAGGGAACAAATAAAAAATTTTAGGTCTGCTACCTGAGAAAAAAACAGGTCAGTTTGACTAATTCTTACTGGCTGATTACAGTGGTGTAATCAAAATTTTTCTAGCATGTCAGGTTTTTGAGTTCTATGACTTTTACATTTTTGGTAGACGGGCATGTTGTAGCTAGCTATTATAATTGCTTAATAATGTTGTACACTTGTAGTGCTGTGTGCTTTACCTTTAAATGTTATGTTTTTTTGTTTTGTTTTTTTATTTTAGACTGATTGTGTATTCATTTCAAAACAATATGAAGAAAGTTAAAAGGGGTTGCTTGAAACATCCAGACTATTTCTGATATATCTGTGGACATTTTACTCCCTGTGATTAGTGAAACAACTTACAAGAAAAGTGAAGATTGCCTATCATCACTACTTCGGCCTCAAAATATGCAATCAAGACATAACCTGGGCGCCACATATTTGCTGCAGTGTTTGTTATGTTGGACTCACCCACTGGCTAAATGGCAAAAGGAAGTCTATGCCGTTTGCGCTACCAATGATATGGCGAGAGCCAAGAGATCATCATTCGGACTGCCACTTTTGCATGATAAATATTGCTGGATATTCCAAAAAAAAACAAATCAGCAATTCAGTATCCAAATTGTGACTCTGCTTTGAAACCTGTTTAACACGATGAACACAATCTAGTTCTCAATCCTCCAGTATGCCTTGAAAGTGAAAGCGACGATGATGATGAGGAAAGTGACACGGAGCAGGAGAGTGATGCATATAAAACTCTAGATGATGAAAAGATGCCTCATCTTATTGGCCTAACTGAATAGAACGATTAAGTGAGGGATCTGGGGTTAACGAAGAAGAAGGCAGAACTGCTTTGATCTTGTTTACAACAATGGAATTTGTTACAAAGCGGAACAACAATTTCACATTTTCGTGATAGGCATGGTTGCTAAATTTTATGACAAGAATGACAGTATCTGTTATTGTACTGACATTAACGGTTTAATGAAAGAACTGGACTGTGAGTATATTCCTGGAGACGTGTCCATTCAAAGACTCAAGTAAAGTTAGTCTTACAGCAGTTCTCCTACATGATGGAAATGTGATGCCATCTATTCCATTAGCGCACGCAGTTGGATTTCATGAGACATGATTCTGTGAAGTTGCTCCTCAACGTTATCAAGTACAGAGATCATAACTGGTGCCTTTGTGGGGATCTAAAAGTAGTTTCTCTTCTTCTTGGATTGCAGCTGGGGTACAAAATGTACATGTGCTCTCTATGTCTCTGGAACAGCCGTGATGACGAAGAAGACAGGCCATCAAGAACTGATCGTGTACATCGCAGATAGAATGTACAACATGAGTCTCTTGTTGATCCTACCAAAATACTGCTTCCCCCTCTTCACATAAAGCTTGGACTGTTCAAAAATTTTGTGAAGGCTCTGGACAAGGATTCAGGTGGTTTTGCGTATCTTCAAGTGAAGTTCAAGACCAATCTTACACCAGCTAAGATAAGTGCGGGCGAGTTCACCTGACCCCAAATTCATGAAGTCATTCATGATCTTACCTTTAAGACACAGCTGCAGCCTGCTCAGTTGGCAGCCTGGGATGCATTTGTGGCTGTGGTTTCTAACTTTTTGGGAAACCACAGGTCTGAGAACTATGCAGAGTTGGTTGAGAGACTCCTAACAACATACAAGGATATGGGATGCAGAATGTCCTTAAAAATTCACTTTCTGAACTCCCATCTCAGTTTCTTACCACCCAATCTAGGCGCAGTCAGCAACGAACAGGGTGAACGTTTTCACCAAGAAATAGCAATGATGGAAAACAGATTACAAGGAAGGTATAACAGCAGCATGATGGGCGATTTCTGTTGGTTTTTACAGCGAGAGTGTGACACTGATTACAAAAGAAAAGCAACATCGTCTGATTATTTCTGACTTCATAATGCATTGTATTAGGATTACCTGAGGTTATTTATACATATGATATTGTATAGTTCCTTATTCTGTTCTATTCCCATGTAAATTGTAGTTATTGTATTGAAATGTAGAAGCATTGACGTTATATTTCTAATGACTATAAAGCGTTATAATGGTGAATCAAGATGTTAACATAACTTTAAAACCTGACGTGATACACAATTTTCTATGACATATTTGGAATCAGCAGGTCAAAATTGCCTTAAGACAATTAATAGATCCCAAATAGCAAAAATGTTGTTCCCTAGTGTAATTCATTTCTTTACCCAATGATGTTTTGAAAATCCAGACAAGAAATACTACAAAATACTTCACAGCCTTCTTTCTCAAAATAATTTCTTTTAATATAAATTCAGCCTTAGTTTATTTGTCTTTCATAGTGATTGCACTATACAATTCTGTTATTTTCTTAGTTATCTTGTATAATTGGGCTAAACTTTCCATGCAACTCACCTTTCCATTGTGTTGTTCTCATGAGCAGAGATGTCTTATTTTTAATTGCAAAACAATTTATTAGGGACCACACAACAACCAGACAACCACTCAATCGAAAGAAAAGTACACACCTCCTGGATCGGCCAATGTGTCGAGACTGCCCTGGTCTGAGCCGTTCTTATGGATGGTCAAACTAGGTTGTTCTATGCCCCTTAATCCAATTAAAAATAATTTTATTGTTGGGGGTTGTCGTAATGTACCCCATTTTTTAAAGATTATTGTGGCCCAATATTTGAAAGTTGCTGCCTTTGTGTCCTTTCTGTCTGGGGCCGCCATAAATATTAAAACTGCTCTGGTCCTGGTAACATTTAAAGCACATCTTGGTCTATTAAATTTCATGCATTTTAAAGAACATAATGCATTTTATTCTACCACAGAAATGTAAAATCTGTGATAGACTTTTGAACCTAGTAAAAATTTAATCGGGCCTTACACACATGTTGAGATTAGATTACACAAGAGCGTGTGATAGATTTTCTCAGTTTGATGCAAAGCATGCTAATCTCCAATATGCTGCACCCGAGATTTTTTTTTTTGTTTCAAAATAAACTTAGACGTAGCTGCTAATGCCGCCCTGAGTGACCACCTCTCTTCATCATATCTCTGCATGGCCCCGAGGCCACATTAGTCACCATTGCTAGCTGACACACACAAAGGCTGCCTCTGATCTCCGGGTAACACTTCATGGTTGGTGTGGGGGGGTGTCAAAATACTACAAATTAAGAACATTTTAAGATGAAACATTTATTTTGGCTTGCATAGAATAGTGAATACCTCAGTTATAAAATATTGACAGAATACCACTGTACATAGACTTCAGTCCTAGGTAAAATTAGCTCTATGACATAATATCTGATAGGAATTTCAACTGGTAGAGGGCATGGTTGCCAGCCTTCCGCCAACTAACTTGGACCCCAGAAAATCTATGAATTGGGGTCCACCACATCCATGTGCAATGTAATTTTTTTTTAATGACGAACACATGTTTTTTCACATGACCCAACACTTGAAGAGCAATGTCCCATACTTTTATTTTGGGCTTAGCAAGTATCTAACTAAACAATCATTATGAGAACACATTAAATTTATTGTTGCCTTTTTATCTATGATACATTTCTTAATATAACAATCTAATAATATTTGAATGGAAAGATACACTAGTTGGCAACTATCCGACCTAATGATGCACAATGACATTCAGATATCCCTGATTTGTCAAAGCTGGATAGACCGTAGATCTATATATACATCATAACTAACTGTCTTGCATATACTATAAAATAAACCCCTTTTATTACTGACATTCTTTTCCGGCTTTTTTAAAAATTTATTTTCCATTCTTAAATTGGGGATAAATGCCGAATAAATGGTCAATGACTGTACATACAAAACTTATTGAAGAACCGCATATTGTTATATAAAATTTGAAGGTTTTCGTTAAACTCGATATGTAGGGAAGGGGAATAGTTGATTATGTTTAAATAGTCAACTTATATTTCATTGATTACAATTAGGGGACAAAGTTTGTAACATTGGGGGGGGGGGGGGGTCCACACGTTTTATTCAGTATTGTATTTTATGGAGAGGGGAGATACAAAATAAACGTAATTTTACTGGGTTTGGAGGGGGGGGGGTCCACCGAAAATTCGACACATGATGAGACAAGGGTCTAAAAAGAGCTATGATTTGTGATCTAAGGATTTTAAGTAGGCCTATGGACATTTTGATCACACTCGTCCATTTTATTGCAGATAATTATAGTGGAGGCCCTGTTAATCATTAACAGTTAATGTCAGAGAAATCACCGTGCCTAGCATTTACAAAAGTGAAATAACGTAGCCTTAGATATCCTTTGCCTTTTGCTAAGTAAAATAAATTCAAGCGTTTTTTTTTTTTCATTTCCTTAGCCCAAAGTTCGACAGAAACCTATTCAAATGTTGTTAAACACAAAACATTACTCGTAGTTAAATGGGTGGCTCTGGGAAGTGGTATTTTTGAAAGCTACTTTTTTTCCATTACTTGTTTTTATTTATTAGACAGGCTAAAATTCACATTTCCCAGATTTAAATACAATATATAGGTCAGCATTTTAATTCTAATTTTTGCTAATGCCGCATTCAGCTTTTACAAATTTCATGCAAAGAAAACAAATAAAATTAAGATTTAAATCAAATTAGTTCACTGTGACAAAAATCATTCCCCATTTGATATAGTACAGTACAATTAATTAAGATCAATAAAATTGATATATTTATTGACTTTATCGTAAACTTGATTAATTCTTTTACAAATTATTTTTTTCTCAATATTATGGTGATATTTGCCGCCATTTGTGATGGCTTCCTTTTAGAAGTGAAGGAGTTTGTTTACATCTATTTATTGCAATTGTGACATTTTATAAATAATATTCATTAATGACTTGAATTTATATAACAACTAGGATGTACATTAAACAGGTAATTAATATTTTTATGGTTTTCTAGCTATGCCTTAACGGGAAAAATATACAGGTGTTCATCTATTTTAATAATGTCCAATTATCGATATAATCCAGCGGTACTTGATGCTTTTTGCTCCCTCTTGCTACTGCGTATAAAAAGATTCAAATGCTAGGCTGAGGAAAATGCCAGTAAAAAAATGTTATTGTTAATCACACTCATAAAAATGCTTTTCCAAAGCAGTTCTTTTTGTAATTTATTATGAAACTATGATGATTGATCATGAAAGGTAATTAGTCCAGTGTTCAATGTCTATATATTAATAAAATTATACATAGACATATTTTATTAAGCCATATTATTAAATTCCGTTAGTCTTTATCACTCGAGTATTAAAAAAAATAAAGATATATAACTTTTTAGGATCTACTTCTTTTTTTATGGTTATTGTTTACATACTAAATAGTCCACACAACTCACAAGAACATGTATAATATTGAGTCTACTACTACTAGGGCGTCTAGGGATTTTCGTTTTATTTTAAAACTGGCAGCGAAAAACCTTTTTTTTTTTTTTTTAAACAAATCTTGTTTTATTGGGGCTTTGAAAACCAGTTTTAGCCTAGAAGTCAACTATTTACAAAAATGTTGGAAAATTCCACTAAATTACTGAGAAATATGGATAATATGGGAAACTTTGTGACTTTCCTTTGAATTCCCCCCTCAGTCCTGCCTATGTTGATTGTCATTGTTAGAAAGTAATTGTTGAGCTATAAAGGAGAGTGGTTAACAGGTGATTTGAGTAGGGGGGGGTATATAAATAAAGAGATGTATTGCATCCATTTCCCAGACACAGGACATTTTCAAGTCAAGATTAGTATTTTGACAGAACATCTGAAGATTTTTTTAGAAGACAAAGCATATGTCTGGAAAAGGCAGCCTAAACAATAGACAGAAAAGTGCGATTTGTTACAAGTTGACTAAATTTATGTTTGTCATCCAACACCCTCACCACCGCCAACCAATGTTCCCTCTAAGCTGAGCGTATGAGCGATCGATCACATAAATTCAGAGTGTCACTCAAACTACATGTACGATCAGTCACTCAGATCGCTCACTTCGACGGACAACATGGCTTAAATCGCTCACAAATTTTGGCCTCAAACAAAATGTTGCTCAGAGACACAATTTTTTGCTCACTTCATACCACACCTTAGAACATTGCAGCTAACCTCTCTGACACAAAGAAAGCATTCACACAGCAGGACCGTTGTACAGCCGCTGTAATGACTGGTGTAACTAATACATCCTAGGAATGGGGGGTAGGTGGGGAGGGGAGACATGCATGTGGGGAGAGGGTTTGGAGTTGATTTATACAGCAAGGGTATATTTAAGCCACAAAGGAAACATTTTATAATTTCGACTTTAGGGGAAGGCATAGTTAGATCTTCATTGTGACTATCTTTAATATCTTGTTTTATTTATTTTTTTATGTAACTTTTAATATGTAAACCACTTTGCCACTTAAATTTTGTTTTTACTTTTTTTTTAACAAGCTTATTTTACGTCATTTACAACTATTTAGTTATTATGTGTTTTATGATCACCTACTAATCATTAATGTCATTAGTAATGATTAATGCCAAAGGCAGCAAAGAGCATGTCTAGACCTGAGCATCCTCTCCCAGTGGCTGTGATATGTTCATATTACTTTTTTTATCATGTATTACATGTGCCATTTGCAGAGAGGCAAGTTGAGTTCACATTTGCAGCAAGTGTATATTTAAGCCTCAAAAATTTTTTTTAGAATTTCAACTTTAGGGGAATGCATAGTTTGATCTTCATTGTGACTATCTTTTTTTTTAATATATAGTTGTTGTTTTTTTTTTTTTGTATGTAACTTTTAACTGAACTACCTATTAGTAATTTTTAAAGTTTTTAAAGGGTTGAATAAACTAAGTGTAATGAAAAAATGGTGGTAATGAAAAAAGTCTTTTTTTTTTTTAAACTTAAAGCTAATATTGTAAATAATTACAATAATTGGATAATTTTATTTTTCACCAGGTTATCATACAAGGTTTCCGAAGTTATCGGGATCAAACTGTTGTAGAACCTTTTAGCCCCAAACACAATGTCATTGGTTAGTATAATTAAGAAAAAATGGATAAAAAAATTATGCAATAAAAATACATATTCTTTATAAAATTTACCAGGTCTGGTAGAAGGCTGAAGCAAGTTACATGCATTGCATTCTTTATGCTAATTGACTAAAATGTAGCTGTTGTTCTAATTATATAATTGCTTAATGATAAGTAAATTCAGGCTTAATAATTATTTTTTTTTTTATTCTACTAATTAGTATATTATTTTATTTTCAGTTGGTAGAAATGGATCTGGAAAAAGTAACTTTTTTTATGGTATGAAAACCGTTCCATCTATTTAATTTTCTTAAGAAAGATTTTGCTAATTAATCATTAAACTGGTTAATTGTTTGGTTTAATGTAAATGTTTTATATGATGATAAATTCTTCTCCAGCTATTCAGTTTGTGTTATCTGATGAATTCAGTCATATGCGACCTGATCAGCGTCAGGCTTTACTACATGAAGGCACTGGCCCAAGAGTCATTAGTGCCTTTGTAGAAATAATATTTGACAATTCTGACAACAGAATTCCTGTAAGATTTTGATTTTTTTTAAATATAGTTTTAATATCTTCTTTTATAAATTAAAGTTGATAAAAATATAAAATATATATAATATAAACTATATGAATATATTTCTGTGTACAATTAAAGCTTTGAATTATTTTACAGATTGAAAAAGATGAAGTTGTACTCAGAAGAGTTATTGGTTCAAAGAAAGACCAGTATTTTCTTGATAAAAAAATGGTCACGTGAGTATAGATCTTTAATTTTAGATGTTTTTTAGTACTGCTAGTCAGTTTTAATATCCTCAATAAAGAATCATAAACATAATTCCCTAATCTTTTATTATCATTAATTATCAGATGAATATGCACTGAAAATTTCTTAATAATTTAAAGAAATTATCTGAAAACTGATAAAGTGGATTAATCATTATTCACATTTAATTGCTACTGGACTCTACCAGGATAAATGAATTTCTACAAATTAGGATTCTTAATTTAGTAATCACGTCTTTATCGATAAAGCATGGGAAACCTAATTATGAACTTCTAAATAAGGTCCATTTCATAACATTCTTAGTATAAAAAAAGACAATTTCCCTCAGCCCTTGAGTGCCATTGGGGTAGATAAAGTGTAGAATTCATCTGTTTCTGTAGCTATGGGCTATTAAGGGGCGTATGGCTAGTGCAACACCCAGCCACCTTTACTTCCCCAACTAATTGCAGGTACCCATGATTCTGATCCAGAAACTGAATACTTATAGTTGTCATATTTGCTTTCACCTTGAAAAGCTTTAAGATCCTAGGAAAAAGTACCCACAATGGATAAACGAAATCCTAGAGCTGTGTGACTGAAGAAGGGAAAGAAGGACTCAAACTTCAAGTCAGCAGATAGCTGTAGGCAGATAAATTACCATATGAGGATTAAAATGAAGCAAGTCAAGGAGAATTCCCATTGAAATGAAAAAGGGGAATTGTGGATAAGCGTATCAGATACTCTAAAACATCACCAGGGTATAACAAAACAAAGTAGTTGTTATAGGAGACAGAAGTGGCACTCTCCTGACAGAAAGTGAAAGTGTGCTCAAGTAATGGATGAAATATTTCAGGGCACTGTACAGCTACAAACTTTGTCTCTAAACCAGCATGTTCCAGCACAATAGTAAACTAGATGTCACGAGCTTGCTGGTACCATAAGATGAAATGCCATATTAAGCCTATAGAACAGAAAGTTGCCTGGAGTACAGAGTTGGTTAAACATAGCAAAGAGACACAAAGGGCACTCACTTTACTGTGTCAAAGAATATGGCAGACTATATCCTAGCCTGTAAGTGGACTCAATAGATTATTATGCCACTTTCAAAGAAAGGAAACTAAAGATGTAAGAACTACCAAACCATTAGTAACTCTACATTTGATACCAGGTCCCTAAAACTGCTCTAAATCTCATACATGGAATACAAGACCAATACTTGTGTCAGGTAAGTGATAAGAATCCTGGTAGGCCTTCAGGAACCGCTCCTGGCTAGAGTGCAAAAACAAACTTGTCTGGCTCAGGCATATCACACGCCACAGTACCCTGAGCAATATTATTATACAGTGAAATGTCGCTATAACGAAATTGACGGGGATTCGAAATTCGTTTGTAATACTGAAAATTTGTTACAATGAAATGGGGGGGGGGAGGAGGGGGAGGGCGGTGTCGACGAGGTCATTTTCTATTATTAATATGTGATATAGTTCATTTGGGTATCAATGCAAATATATTGTGGCATTTTGCAATTTCTCCATAGATATTTAGCTAAAAATGTTAAATTTTCTTTCCGTTTATTACTTATTAGTTTAGCTACTAATTTAGCTTTTAGCTTTCGTTACTTACTGCTAATGGTCATTGAACTAAGGGGCGTAACTCATTTATTTTTGTAACAGTTATTCAACATGACTTACTCCCCTTAATTTATGAGCCCCATGTGCAATGTGCCTATGACGGCTCTTATATTGTCTCATCTAGTAAACAATGAAATAATTTATATATTTATAAAAAAACATATGTGTTTATTTTTTTAACTAGAATCAATTTTATTTCAATTAGAAAAAAGTATAGTTATATCACAAAGAGGTCAAATAAATCACTCTTTTATTCTTCACATCCTGTATTATTAATTCAATACCGGTACCAGCAGTTCGGTACCAGCAGTTCGTTAACATTATTGATTTTTTTTTAATCCCGCGAGCGTGGTTGTTCTATGACGTATTTGCTCTTTCTTCCTCCTCCTCTTTCCCACCTTGCTAAAACTCTCATCCTCTCCCCCCCCCCCAGTTTGTTGTTACGTAATTGTTCCCCCCCCCCCCCCATCCCGCTGTCCCAAGACAACACTTGACTCAGCAAAGCATGTGGTGGAATTAATTTTTACTATCGTCATCAACAGAGGTTAAAATATCTTACTCCTCTCACACTCCCCCTTCCCATTATCTAGTAATTGTGGATGTTGTTGAGCTCAAGTTGACTTGAAATTTAGAAATTTGACGAATTGAATTTTTTTTTTTTTGGTAAGAGGATAAAATTAAATATCGGCAAAACGGCTATTTTTTTCGCAATACTGAAAAAAGAAATTTGTTACAATGACGCTTTTTAACAGATGTTATATAAGCGATGGGGAAGGGGCGAAAAAAAAATTCGCTGTACTGGATAATTCGTTACACCGACGTTCGTAATAACGACATTTCACTGTATAAGGGACCCTTGAGGAAATGCAGAAGAGAGGACACCCTAGAAAGAATTTGATTATTAGCATTAACAAATAGACTAGCCATAATATAGCAACTTTAATCAAAATCATGTGACATAGAGAGGAATGGAGAGACATAGAGATAAGCAGCAATAGTTAAAGTGCATTTCTGGATGGGTCGACTATTGGTTGATGTTTTTTAATTCACTTTTAAACATAATAAAAAATTTTCTGAATCAAAATGTACATCGTACATCTAATAAAATTTAATTGTGGAGGTTTTTTTTTTAACTTATTTTTTTTATCTTTTTGTTTCTTTTAATTTATTTAGTAAATCGGATGTCATGAATCTGCTAGAAAGTGCTGGGTTTTCACGTAGTAACCCTTACTACATAGTTAAACAAGGCAAAGTACGTATTTATGTTTTGGCTTATCTCTTAATTTAGTTATTAAGTCTTGTTATGTTTCTCTTACAATAAAAAGAAAACAACAACATTGTAATTAAGATTAATAGTCATTTGCAGTTATCTATTGATTTTATAAATATTTTAAAATTAGATTAATCAGATGGCTACTGCTCCTGATTCACAACGCCTAAAGCTTCTTAGGGAGGTGGCAGGAACAAAGGTCTATGATGAGCGCAAAGAAGAAAGTAATGGTATATTACAAGAAACAGGTATTGCATTTTCTTTTTAATATAATTTTTAGATCTTGTTTTCTTTTAACAGCCTGCTATCTTATGTTAACAATGTTTTACTTAATTTGATATTTATATTTTCAATTTAGATGGTAAGAGAGAGAAAATAAATGATCTGCTGAAATACATTGAAGAGAGGCTAAATACATTAGAAGGCGAGAAAGAGGAGTTGAAAGAATACCAAAAATGGGATAAAATGCGAAGGTGGAGTTTTTATTATTTTTTTTATAATCTTTTATTTATTGGCTTAACCCAAATAAGGGTATGGGTGGTCGTGCGCTGTCGACCGGAGAGTCCTGGTGTAAGTCCCCAGGTCCACCCAACTTTAAAAGGGTACCTAACTTTAAGTTGGGGGAGTAAAGGCGGCTGGGTGTTGTGCTAACCACCCAATCCCTTTACATGCCAAGTTTACTGAAACATGAACTCTACATTTCATCTGCCCGGATGAGCTCTTAGGGGCTTAAGGGAACTTTACTTTTTAACCCAAATAGTTGTTAAATCATGACTATATATCTTAAAGTAAATAACCCTTTATATATCAGCTGTAATTTTTTCTTATCTTGAAATGAGTAATAAATGTTGTAAAAATCAGTTTTTAACATATAATTTTCAGATCTTTAGAGTACACAATACATGATCATGAATTAAAGGACACCCGTAAGAAATTAGATGAGGTGAGAAATAATGACATTTGCTAGTTTGTATAATTTTTATTTACACTATATAAATGGTTACACACCAATGATGTACATTTTAGTGAAAAAGCAATATTTTAACAAAAATATTTCCAAAAAGTTTTTTTTAGATCAATTATTTTCTTTTTACAAAATTAATCACAAAATATAATTACAACGCAGATACTGCTGTATCTTTCAATTTAAATGTCCATTGTCTCTTTTTTTTGCTCATTTCTATACCAAAGTTGTTTATTGTGAGCGCTTTTTTTTTGGGGAAGGCAGTTGGGTCTCATATTATTAGTTCCTTCAAATTGGGTGGAATGAAATAATCAGCAATGAATATCTAGTTCAATTTTTGTAAGAAGGATTGATAACATTATTACACTTTTCAATGGAGTCTTTTTTTTCATAGGCTCCATCACTGTTTTGTATTAATTGTTTTATTTTCTTCTGATAGACTAGGAGTGATGGTCCATTATATTCTGCTCAAGAATTAATACAAAACTAATGGCCTTCCTTAGTCTTAAAGAAATTGCACATTGACAAGGTCTTAGTTCTGTATTCACTCTTGAAGCTTTCCATTGGTGGTTTAGAGCTATGTCTGATAATGATTCTCTTACATTGCTATATGGTTAAAATGGCCTAGGAACTAAATGCATAGATAGACAGTTGTACAATAAATCTGAACTATAAAAACAGCCCATTATTTTCAAATCATTACAAATCAAATCTTCAGCAATTTTAATTATTTTTACACTGTTTAAAGGAAATTGGATGCTCAACAAAATTTTTGCTAGAGTCCAAAAACCCGCAGTAATGGCGGGGTATGTCTAGTTTTTCTCCTTGGGAACCAGTGGGTTGAGAGAAAAAAATTTACTTTACTGTATTTTACAAGTTGCTTTATTTTGTCTTTTATAAATTGTTTTGTTTTGTGAACATTGTAGTTACAATCTAAAAGAGACAATAGTGGTGCAAACAGCACGGCACTTAGAGATGAATTGACTGCGGCTAATGATAAAGTTAAGGTAAGTAGCAATAATTTTTATTTCTTGTAAAAAATCAAACAATATACAGTGAAATGTCACTTTAACGAAATTGACAGGGACTCGAAATTCGTTCGTAATACTGAAAATTTGTTACACTTAAACTGGGGGGGAGGGTTTGACATCATCATTTTCTGTTCATAATATGTGGATGTAATTCATTTGTGTATCAATGCAAATATATTGTGTCATTTTGCTGCTTTTTCCTAAGATATTTAGATAAAAATGTGTTTTCTTTTCTCGCCGTTTATTTCTTATTAGTTTAGCTACTAATTTAGCTTTTAGCTTTCGATACTTACCACTAACTGGCATTGAACTAAGGGGCGTAACTCATTTATTTTTGTAACAGTTATTCAACATGACTTTCTTCCCTTAATTTATAAGAAACCTGTTCAGTGTGCCTACTACACTCTCTTACTCATACTGTCTCATTTATTAAACAAGGAAATAATTTTTAAAAATATATATTTTTATTTATTTTTGTAACTGGATTCAATTTTATTATAATTAGAAAAAAAAAGTATAGTTCAATGTCACAAAAAGGTCAAATAAATCACTTATTTATTCTTCACTTCCTGTATTATTAATTAAATACAGGTACTGGTAGTTTATTAACATCTTGGCAGAATGCAGTCTTCTGTCCATCAAGTCCCTATCCCAAAATATTAGATCACCATTTTCTAAAAAAAAAATTGTTAATAGCCATATTTGCAAAATGCAACCCTAAATCAAGCCCCTTCCCAAAACAATAAGATTGCTTTTTACTAAAACTATCAAATTACTTTCTACACACACCAAATCCATGTCTTTCTCATACCTCCCAAAAAGCTGGATTCTTTCTCATTAGCGCACTTTCTCCCAACACAAACATAACACTGGTTTATTGATTTTTTTTTATCCCGCGAATGTGTGACGTTCCCTTCATTCACGTGGCTGTCCCATGACGTCTTAGCTCTCTCTCTTCCTCCTCCCTTTCCTGACCTTGCTAAAACTCTCCTCCTCTCATCCCTTCCCCGTTCATTGTTATGTAATTGTGCTGCCGCCGCCCCCTCCTCACTGTCCCATGATGACACTTGACTCAGTACTGCACCTGGTGGAATTAATGTTTACTATGCTCATCAGTAGAGGTTAAAGGTTACCATCACATCTTACTCCTCTCACACTCCCCCCTCCCATTATCTAGTAAATGTGAATGTCATTGACCTCAAGTTGACTTGAGATTTAGAAATTTGCAGAATTAAAAAAATTTTTTTTGGAAATATCTGCAAAACTGCTATTTTGTTACAATGACACTTTTTAACAGATGTTACAATGACACTTTTTAACAGATGTTATATAAGTGAACGGGAAGGGGCAAAAAAAAAAACTCGCTGTACTGAATAACGACATTTCACTGTACATCTTTTACTTATAAATCGTAAGCACTTATAATTTTTTGCATTGACTTCCTTCTCATTGTAGACTATAAACAAAGATTTAAAAGAGTTGAAAGCAAGATTACAAGCATCACTAGAAGAAAAGGACAGTCTTTCTGCTGAGTACCAAGAATTAACAAAGAAAAACTCAAAATTAGAACTTAGCATCAGAGATATTATTGAAGATCAAAAAGGGAACCAAAATCTAAGGGTATTTTTTTTTATTGTTAAAATTTTAATAATTAGCATCAAAATTGAATAATTGGCTTACTAATAAAGTTGTTTATGAGTACCGAACATTTTATATCATTTAGATGCATTATAATATGAATAATTTTTTTAGGCCAAAGCTGAATCTGAATTGGCAAAAGTGAATGAAAAGATTGTTAAAACACAAGCTCAGTATGATGCAGTGTGCCAAGAGTACCAAAATAAGCTTGATAATGAAGAAATGTGTTCTGCTAGGTAATAAAACCATATTTTTTGCTTAGATTTCACCTTAAGTTTTTAGGCAAATTTATCCCAATTTTCTAGTGTATTATGGTTTCATTAGTACTAAATATCTCATTGCTGTTTTACTGTACAATCGTCATTATTAACATTCTATATAAATGTTTGAAATATAATATTTAGACCTTTTTTTAATTCTACCAAAATTAAAAACTGGCAATCATCCACATCCTATATATTTACTGGTTAATAACAAATGGAAAAAAAATTAAAATAATTAAATCTTGATTGTCTTAAATATTTAGGATATATATTATTTGTCAGCAAAATCATTGATTAATTACTTTTGCAAAAAAAAATTTATTGTCATCAGGCTTGCCGAAGCTGACCAAAAGAGAAAGGAACTTTATGCTAAGCAAGGGAGAGGAAGTCATTTTCAGTCACGAGAAGATAGAGACAATTGGATTAAAAAGGAGCTTAAATCTTTAAACAAAGCTATCAAAGATAAAGAAGAACAAGTAAGGTTATACCTTGTGTACTTGTTAAATGTAAAATTATAAGCAAAATTAAAACTTCACATCTCCTGGTTTACAAGCCATCCCCTTGACCACTATACCCTCAAGCTGCCCTTCTAATTAAAATCATGATCACCTTCTTTTATTATTTTGCAGATTAGCAGATTAAGAGATGCTCAAACACAAGGGCAAGGACAAACAGCAAATTTGATGAAAGAAATTGCAGTAAGGAAAATTTAAAAAAAAAATCTATGACTTAAATTTTGTCTGTTTTATAATTTATGTTGCATCATATATATTTAATTTATTTCATAAAAGTACTGATTAACTAAATAAAATTTGTAGCATCCTTTATTTAATATGATATATAAATCATTCATAATTAGATGGTACATGTATCACATTAAAAAACTTCATATAAAAAAGTTCCTTTAGTTTTTGTTTATTTAGCATGCTTTTTTATTTTTAACAGGAGCTGGAAAAAGATTTAGAGAATAGAAAACTAGGAATTGAAGAAAACAATAGAAAATTTGCTGAAATGAAGGCTGATAAGGATGCACAGCAAAATATTAGAAAGTATGTTCTTTCGCTCATCCTCTTCGTTGCTTAGCAGCCCAAATACCTGAGTTATATAATTGCATTGTGTCTTTTGTCTTCAATAGTCCATTTTTATGTATCTTTGGGTCTATTTTTCTTTTTTTTTTTACAAACTTCTTTATTTCATGTCTCTCTTATATTCATTTAAATGACTTTATAAAGATATATAGATTATTTTTTTTTTTTCAAAATTAATTTAAATGTCATGTAAAAATAATGTACCTATTTTCTAATTCCCAATTGTGCAGCACTCTCTGGCGCCAAGAGAACACACTTCAGCAGCAGCTTACAACAACCACAGAAGAGTTGAATAAGAGATTACAGGGCTTAAGATCTCTTACAGGAAAGGTAATTATAGTTTAGCTTAACATACTAATCGGGGGACGGGTGATCAAGTGGTGTACAGCGCTTGACTTTTGACTGGAGGGTCCCTGGTTCGAATATCAGTGAGACCCTTGGGACTTTTTCAGGTCCTGGTGAAAGTCCCCAAGTCCACCCAGCTTTAAATGGGTACCTGAGTAAAGGCGGCTGGGCGTTCTGCTAACCACACAATCTCTTTATATGCCGAGGTTACTGAAACAGATGAATTCTACACTTCATCTGCCCCGATGAGCCCTTTGGGGCTTAAGGGAACTTTACTGAACATGTTAGTTACCATTATAACTGCTGAAAATGAACATAAAGATTTATTTTATTTTTTTTATATATTTAGCTTAATGTTATCTTTTATTTTTTCAGGGCATGTTAAATGGCATTGACAGTATACAAAAAGTTTTACAATCATTCAGGGAGCAAAATAAGTATCCTGAAGTCATTGATGGTTATCATGGTCTTCTCATTGAAGCTTTTGAATGTGAAAAAGTCTATTATACTTGTGTTGAAGTTACAGCAGGCTCTCGGTTTGTACTATTTCAATTTCATGTAAATTTTGTATAAGCTTTTAACTGAATATCTTTACTCTTTTCTTAATTAAATCAGACTCAAAACATTTCTACTTGTCTCAATTTTTCTCAACAGATTGTTTCATCATATAGTAGACACTGACCGTACAGGTACTATACTGTTAAAAGAAATGAATAGACTGCATTTGCCAGGAGAAGTTACTTTTATGCCATTAAACAGACTCGAAAATAAAGATACTCCTTATCCAGACACGTCAGTAAGTTGGAAAAACTATTGCTCTCTGTTGGAAATTCAAAAAAATTTCTTTTTCTTCTGAGACTTTATTTTCATATTTCTTGATACATGTAATTGAATTATATTACATCAATCTTAATCAACAAACTTTGAAATGTTTAATCTATGCCTTAAAAAGAGTTTATCTGGTGTTACCATATGCATTAATACATTATCTGATATAGCCTTTTATTTGTAATTTATTCTTTAAAAGATTTTTTTTTTTAAATTCTAGGATGCTGTTGCCATGATTAAAAAACTTCAATATGACAAGATGTTTGATCCAGCTATCAAACACGTTTTTGGGAAAACATTAATTGCTAGAAACATGGAGGTTGCAACACAGTTTGCTCGTACTCAAAATTTAGATTGCATCACTTTAGAAGGTATGTAGTTCAGTTGAAAAACTCTTTTAACATTTTTTAAATTTATAATCCATATTTAAATGTTACCATTATTAGCTTGAGATATTTAGTTTTATTCAACAATTATATATATATGCCAGATTTTTTTTTGGAATACGATTCTTTTTATCAAGTGAAAAATTATTAGATTTCAGTTTTTTATCTTTTAAATTAGTCAATTTAATTTTATAGGTGATCAAGTAAGTCGAAGGGGTGCTTTAACAGGCGGCTATTATGATACCCGTCGGTCAAGACTTGATCTGCAAAAGAGTAAAGTTGAATTAACAGAAGCAAAACAGGCACAAGAAATGGAATATCAGAGCCATAGGGTAGAACTTGAAAAAGTTGAGCAGTACATAACAAATCTTCTTTCAGAAATGCAAAAATTAGAAACAAAAAATAGCAAAAACAAGTAAGTTCAACTTAAAATCTATTAATCTGCATTTAAAAAATGGCAGTCTAGTTTAAAAAGTTAATTTTTTATTTTTTTTTTTTATTCTAGAGATGCTTATGAAAAAGTCCAGGCTGATCTAAGATTGAAAAAAGAAGAGTTGGCATCTCTACAAAATACACAGCCATCCAGAGTAAGTACATTATCAAAAACCATGGTTTGCATAGTAATGCTTCATGGGTTGTCTGAATATGCTCTATTAAATAATTAGGATCCTAAATAGTTAGTGTCATGGATGTGTGTTGTGTGTGTGACTGAGCTGTGCATGAACTCAGTCTGTTTGTGAAGTAAATAGTGAGATTGAACTGAGTGGATGTTCAGGTGGAGATAGAGGGACAGTTAGTGCTAGGACAGTGAAGGGAAAGGAAGTGTTGTGGAATATAGTGTAAATATAGAAGTTAGAAAGTGATATTATGTAGTCTTAAAGAGACATGTGTTCTAGGTGATATTATGGACTATTCGTTCGATGGATTTCTGGTATTTGTTTATATGTATATACGTTATTATTCACTGTTTGTGTTGTGGATTTATATATATTAATAAATGAACCACGACCTTTGAAGTTTTCTTGTGATTTATAAGTGAATGTGGAAGATGAAAGGTGACGTTTGAAGATAATTTAAAACGATCTATGACAGGCATAATAAAACAATGCATATGTTTAACAATTGCCTAATAGTTATCGGGATATTAAAAAAAATGTACTTGTAAAGATTTAACAATTCATGTAAAGAAATTCGGAAATGGCTTTCTTAATTAATACAAAATTCCATATAAAAAACTGATTTATGCTAGATCATGTAAATACTTAGAGATCCATTATTAGGAAAATAGTGCCCCATCCTATTTAGTGTCTGAGTTGTTGATGTCTTAGGATAGGGATAAACTATGATCCAGTTACAGACAGCTTTTTTAGAGCAATACATTTTTTAAAAAAGGGGTTATTGGAAGTACTAATTTAAAATTTTGTTGTTTATTCTGTTAAATTCATATTCAGTGGTAACACCCTAAAAAAAAGTTGTTTTTTTTTTTAATTATTTTTATAATGACAAACTTGATTTTCTTCAGGGAAAAAGTGTTGCTAGTTTAGAGTCTAGCTTGCAAGCAATGAAAGGTCAAGCAGAAGCCCTAAAAGAAGAACTAGGAACTGAACTGCAGTCTCAGTTGAGTGTAGAAGATCAGAGACATGTAGACTTTCTTAATGACCAGATCAACAAATTAACACAGGAGAATAGGCAAGCTTGGCAAGAAAGAATTAAAGTAAGTGAAACATTTATACTGTCAAACCTCAGTTTATTAGTGTAAGTCGTTCCATGGTGATGCTCAAAATCTAAAACACTTGTATTTCAAAGCAGAATACCCTTTATGAAATAATGGAAACTTAAATGATAGGTTCCAGAAAACTAAAATTACTCTTATGCTTTTATTTTTAAATTGTATAAATGATGAAATAAAATCATAGCCCAGGATATCTTTCTCAGTTACTGACATCTGTTTCTTTTTGTGTCATTAACAGAACCTATCTAGTGACACTTGCTTTTGATGACATTTTAAGAGTTTTGCAATGTGTTAAATAGTTTCATCACTCGCAATGTTACGCTTTACTGGTGGAATATTTCCAATATTTTACACATCTCCTTAGTTCTATTTGAAATGTGGGATTTTCACAATTTTTCCATCATGGGGGCTATTTGTCACAGTTATAAAATTGTTATAACTCTTTGGTAAAGAAAATACAATCATACATATGTTTCTATACAAGTTATGCTGAGTGAGACAGAGCATATGATAGTGAGAGAAAAACCATTTCAGTAAATCTTGACAGAAAACAAAAAAGCAACAGAAAATATGTATTAAAACCTTGCTCATATTCAGTTAGAATTAGTTAAAAAAAATTATTCTCATTTTGCAAGGCGTTAGTTACTCTTATATCTAGACAAATATTTGTTTAAAATTTTGCTTGTCGTTCTAAACACTTGTAAACCAAGGTTTGACTGTATTGACTTAGTATGTGTTAACAAATATACTTCAAATAATTTTAAATCATGTTTTTATAGTTGGAAACAGAGAAAAACAAGTTGGAAAATGTTTTGAATAACAACTTAACGAAAAAACGAGAAAGACTTCAACAAGACTTACGAGAAGTTAGCTTAGAAGAGCAAGACAAAAGACTTGTTGCATACAGAGCTGATAAAATATTAGTTGAAAAACGTATAGCTGAATTAGATGCACAAACTGCTGGTAAATATTTAGAATTATATTTTTTTTAATAGCCATTAGATACACTTAAATTATGTCAAGGAGAGAAAAACTGACCTAGAAAATTAGAAAAAGAATACAAAAAAGTGTAAATGTTACTTTTCTATTTTGCTACATTTTGTCTAAAATAAATTATTAATGGACTGTTTCTGCACTTTTGCCTCATTTGTACTAAATAGTACAACAAAATAATAAATAAAAGTGTAATATTTGAATTCTTACTGATCAAATGCTAATTTAAAATTTTCAATTGAATATTGATTGATAGATAGCATTACTTACTTTTTAGTATGTACATGTATAACTTTTTTTAAAAAGCAGTATTAACTTTAAAAAAATGTTTTTTGAAATTCTTATATGATAGCCTTTTTGAAACATTTTAGTATAATAATATTTCCTATGGACATATTATGATGAGTGCAACTATTTTTAGTTTCAGAAAAGTTAAATAAGGAAATTTTATTATTCTTGTAGTTTAACAATTTAAAAATGCAATGTTATTAAAATGGTAGATTTTTGTCTCATATTTAAAACCACTGAAACTATTTTAAAGCAGCCCATAATATTTTAACAGGGTACAGTATTCTTACTTTTGATATATATCAGGCACAGTGCTTTTTTTTCTGGCAGAACGCACTTTCAAAAATTTACTGTTTACTGCCCTATATTTTCAGTGTTATTTCTTTATTACATGACAGGCATAAATAGGAGTTCTGGTACCTTTTTTTTTTTTTTTTTTTAGAAAAAGTACACTGATCAGGCATATATACTGTATACATGTATTTGTAATTTTGCTAGCTTAGTCTCAAATCGCTCAAGTATCACTTATCTAGTCATTAATACAAAAATTGGTTAATTCACTCATTTAGAACATTTCTATGGATACAATGTACTAAGTTTTGTTGATGCTATTTTGATCTATTAAATGAACGTTTGAGATTCGGTGTGATACATTTTTAATGTTTCGAATTCACTGAGATAAAAAATCTTTTCTCAGAAACTGACAGCAACATAGAAAAGTTAAATAAAGAACAAAAGCAATTACAGACACAGTTAGAACTTTGGAGGGTAAGTACATCAGTGTATTTAAAGAAAAATCAATGTAAAATAATATATTTTTCAGGTCATATTGTATTATACAATTATATCATTTTCTAGGGTAAAGAAAGAGATATCCAGGAAAAAATTGGTGAAGATGCAAAAGAGCTAGATAAAATATCACAGAAGCAAAGCTTACTGATTAAAAAGGTAAATTCTGTTATTTCAGTTCATTTCTATCATGAAAGTCCAACATAATTTTTAAAATTATTGTTACATCGAAATACAAAATGCGCTTTAGTTTTAGAATAATTTCTCACTTCTCGGATTCAACCTGTTGAAAATAAAGAGAACTGTCAATTTTAAGGAAATAATTTAACTTATTCTATTACAAATATGATTTTATTTATGCCTGCTTCTAATAAGATTTTCTTTTAAAATCAATAACAGCTCTGTTTTTACTTTATCCTTTCACTTAAATCTAATTTAAAATTTCTTTAATTCTCTGTACATAAATCAAAACGTGATGCCATTTATGTTTCTGTAATTTTTTTTTTTTTTAAGAAAAAATTTGTCATTTCTCTACATTTTTCCTGCTATATTTTTAATTTGCAGAAAGAAGATTGTATGAAGAAAATCAGAGAACTTGGGTCTTTGCCCTCTGATGCATTTGAAAAATACCAAAATATGAATTTGAAACAGGTGAGACCATTTGTATGTTTCTTATAACAAAATTTTTAAGAGCCATTAAATATTATGCCCTATCATCTGATTTCTCATAATACACATGATTTTTTTTTTTCAGCTGTTTAAGAAACTTGAGAGCTGCAACCAGCAGTTAAAACGCTACAGTCATGTTAATAAAAAAGCATTGGATCAATTCGTGAATTTCTCTGAACAGAAAGAAAAGTTAATGAAGAGAAAGGAAGAATTAGACAGTGCCCAACAGGTACTGAATTGTTTTTTAATTCTAAGTTTTTTTTTTGTTTCTTTTTGTCTCCTTTTTTTTTTCTTTTTTCAGTCTATCATAGATATGATGATACTATTGACCATGTATGAAGCTATTCATCTCACATTTAAACCCATATTTAAGTAACCATTTCCTTCTTTTTGTTTAGTCTATCATAGATTTGATGAATGCACTTGATCATAGGAAGTATGAAGCTATTCAACTCACATTTAAACAGGTTAGTTTCATATTATACCTTTCAGGATTTTATTTATTTTAAAAAACCAAAAAAACTTTTGTCAGATACACCTGTATACTGTATTTCTATTTCATGTCCATTGTAGGTATCTCGTTACTTCAGTGAAATCTTTAAGAAGCTTGTTCCTCAAGGCCATGGTGTGTTGGTTATGAAGAAGGGAGAGATTGAGGGTGATGTAAGTTAACAATAAATCATTTTAAATAATTTTTTAACAATGTTAAGCTAGTTTACAAGAATTATTACTTTATTTATCATTATTATTATTATTGCTTGATAGGGAGCTGAGGCAGATATTCCTCTTGTTGAGCAGTTCACTGGAGTTGGGATAAAGGTCAATTCTAAAACTTCTTTACATTAGATATTTTATTACATGTATATAATAACTTAACTTTTCTTTTTGATGGTCTATATTTTTTACTTACTTGTTTAAGTATTTTTTACCATCCATAGGTGTCATTCACTGGCAACAAAGCAGAAATGAGAGACATGCAACAACTTTCTGGGGGTCAGAAGTCATTAGTAGCTTTGACCCTGATTTTCGCTATTCAAAAATGTGATCCAGCGCCTTTCTACCTGTTTGATGAGATTGACCAGGCTCTTGATTCTCAACACAGGAAAGCTGTTGCAGGTTAGGCAAATAATGATCATTTTTGTGTATAAATCTCATTGGCTTTTCTTTAGCTTTATAGTATACTTGTTTATATTTCAAACCAGACATGATCCATGAACTTGCCCAGGAAGCTCAGTTCATAACGACCACCTTCAGGCCTGAATTATTAGAACACGCTGACAAGTTTTATGGTGTGAAGTTCAGAAACAAGGTATGATAAAAAAATCTTCCTTAACTCTCAGGTTGAATATAATTTAATTAGAGCTGCTGTTCATTTAATAAAATTGACCAAAATTAATAAATAAAAAAAAAATAGCAAATTAACGTAAATTTAATTGACACAAACTATGTCATTTATTTCTATCACAACGTTAGCATAATTTAAAAAAGTCAAATTTACATAAGAGATACAATGCATTTGTTTTTAACAACAATGTCAAACATGTGTTTATCACTTGAGTGTACATTCTAAACGCTGACATATCTCCATCCTTTTACCTCCATCACTGTCATATTTTGCCACAATTCACCCCAGTATAAGTCTGGCTCCCCCCCCCCCTCCATTTCTATCACGTATATGCTGGGAGATGCTTGCTTCCAAGTCATAAAAATGTCTTAGGGTACTCTTTGGATTATTTATTAGCTCTACCATTGTTATCATTGTTTTTTTTTTGCTGGCTTCCTATAAATCTGTTTTATTATTTTATTTTATTACATAATCTTATTATATTGACTATAGTATGCATCATTATAGAAAATGTTAAATAAAAATATAAAAACTTTGGGTGAATGCTTTTTGCACATATATATTTATTATAAACTAATTTTCAGGGTCAGAAAATAGAATAAAGAATTTACTAGGTCACGCAGCTGCTATATATTTGTGTTAATATGACAGTTTCTGCGTTTTCTTTTGAGATTTTTCTGATCAATGATGATCGATAAAAGGGTTTTATCAAAATCATTCACTTTCGCTTCCTGCTGTTTCTAAACTTCTCGGAAGTAACCAAACTTTTCTGAATCATATATATTACAACAAAAGACCTAAAATAAAACCCATTGTGGGTGAACCGCAACCTGCACATTTCTGTTAATAAAATTAGGCTGGTGGGTCATATACTGAATTTTTTATTTTTTGTTATTCTGAAGTACTAGAATTTAGGCCTAACTAGCCATTGCGTTAACATTTTTAATAACATAATTTATTAAGCTCATTAATGGCGATTCATGAGTAGCCTGTATTATAACATAATATTTCAATTAGATGAAATATATAAAAATGGTAAATTTTAATATTAAAAAATGGATTTTTCATTTCTTTAGGTGAGTCACGTAGAATGTGTAACAAGAGAAGAAGCTGAAGACTTTGTGGAAGATGATGCCACACATGGCTGAAAACAGTAAACAAAAATGCTCTAACTCATTTTGTATGAAACTTTGATCTGATAGCTGAGATTTAAATTAATTTGAAAAAAAATTAGCTATTCACTTAATAGCAGCATATTTATAATTTACAGAAATGGTTTCATTTATATTAATCTTGTGGTTTGAGTGTGTAATTGTGTGATGAGCTGTTGATAGTCTTACATTGTGTTAATTTCATTTTATGTTGTATTAAACTTTCCCCTGTATTCCTAGATGCGATTTTTAAAAGTGTTTAGAATAAAATAATTCTATTAATGATGTTGGTCAACTGACTCACCAAAGGTTTGATTAGATCAAAATGACTTTCTTGAAGTGCCATAATTTTCAGACTTTATCAGAGCACTGTTGAGAAAATTAAGCTAAATCTAGTCCTTGTGTATTGTCTGTAATTTCCTGATGTTATAAAAATGATCGATGAAACATTGATTGTGCTGGAAAGTGATTTTAGTTATAAAGTGTATTATATTTTTAATAATATATTAACACAATATTTGAGCCCTATAATTTTATTTTGGATTTTCAAGCTTTTTTTTTTTTGGGGTTTAAGTGGATTTATTTTATGGCATAGTTTGTTATATCCTGTTGAAATTTTTAGTAGTTTTATGATTTTTCCCAACTTATTAATTGTCAAAGTAACTTTAATGAGAAAGGAAAGGATCTGCATTACTGGTCCTGTTCAAAGGCTAAGTTATTAAACATCCAACCCCTTCCTTACATAATTCTAAATTTTTTTTCTTGTGTAGTGAATATTACAATAATACATTTTCTCATGCATTTTAAAAACTGAATGGGTAGATTTGTTCTTAACAATACCATACTGTACAACCATATTTGGTAACTAAAAAAAAGAGGTGCATGTATGGCATTCTTAAAATATTCATTATTTGTATGTCAGAAATAATTACATGTATCTACATAGGTAATTAAATTTTTTTTTTTAAATACATGTATCTGTTTTTAAAATTATTTATCATCTATTCATTTAAAACTCCAAGCAATTTCCAAATTCAAAAAATTGAAAGAAAATAAATCATAAAATAATCTAAAAAAGATGTTAGTGAATGTTGTTTACATTTTTATGATAGTTTTCATCTGAGAATATCACCATAAATAGTGATAATCTATGGTGTGATAATCTATGATTCTGTGTGATTGAATTTATGAGTCTGATTAGCGTCAATGATGCAGGCAAACTAAAGCCTTTCATTTCCATGCAAGATTCTGCTTTCTTTATTTTTAAATATTTTTTTAATTTTTTTATAGTTATTATTGGTATGTTTTAGTATTTAAAAATGTAAAAAAAAAAAAAAATTGAATTTTTTAGACAGTGCATTTTTCGTTCTATTCTACACCCTGTTCATGGGCAGTATTTGCACATTACATTCATCAAATTTTTTGTCTCTGTTTCATAATATATTCAGCTTAAGGATAGAATGCTTTGTAATTTAAATTTTTTAAGTTTTTAAGTCAAATTATGATATATATTCATATAAAATTGAATTAGTAGTAAATACTACTAAATAAATATTTTGAAAATTTTATATAATATAGACTGTTAAAATAAAATTTTTAATCCAAATGTGGGGGACTCTTGATTTTTCACGTTGCTTTTTTAGTACAAGTATCAGTTGTTAAATTTCCTCCTTGAAATAATTCTGTGTACCATAGTTGTGAATATTTTATTTGGGGAGATTAAGTTTCCTTATTCATTTTTTTTTTTATTTTTACAACAACCTTGGTCTTGTGTGAGATAGTATCTGTGCCTTCATCTGAATGAGTTTTTGTTCAAACTGATTAGCTGAAGTTTTCACGTCTTAGTTAATGCTTTGATCCACATACATATATATATATGCCCCACTGTTGTCTGTTCACTTTATTTTCATTCACAATGTTTAATTAAAAGTATGATATTTTTATAACCCCCTCCCCCCATCATCTGTAAATATCAAATAATTATATCTGTTTAGTTTTGTACCAATCCTTGTACATTATTTAATATATTTTCTTTTAACCATGTATATATTCTCAAATTATACTGTAATTTTATTTATAAATTTTGTTTCATTGGGAGTTTCTTTTGATTTCATACATTTTTATGTCCATTGACATTTTTTTTTATTGGTCTCATCTTACCTCCATGTGTTTGCCTCTTAAATTTAAATATATAATTTTTTTTTTTTAGTTTACCGTAAACTATTGATAACTATTTACTTTTAAAAGGCAGCAAAAAAAAAAAGTACCTGAAGAATAAGGCAACAAGTGTTCATGTGTAACTCATTAATCAGTAAAAGATGTGTTTGTCTTAATGGCTTTTATCGTGATTTTAACCTCCTCATTTCAAAAATTAAATATGAAATTGCGTTGTCATCACAAGGAATAATATCAGTGAGTGTTCATAGCTGCTTCACATAAACTGCAAATATCAAGAGTCATAATTGTTTCCCCTGATTAGTGAAAAAAATAAATTAATTCCACTGTTGTTACTGGGGTTTTTTTTTAGGTTTTTATTTGTGATGTACCTCCCACATGTAAATATGTAAATAAAATGTACTTGTCATGTCATGTTTATTGAGTTTTAGAGAGCTATAGCAATGGTCTGTTTTGTGTGTTGTTATTGTTTTGTTGTTGTTTTTTTTATATTTAGGTTGTTGTTAGACATTTAGAATTTGATTTCTTTTTGACCGTTTCAAACTGAACTCAAAGTTCATAGATTTTTTCATTTCCCTTGTTGTTAATATCATTTTTTGTTATTTGTATAATATTTATACCTTCATGTTTTCTTCATTGTTCATATTCATTTTTTCTTGTTCACTTTTAAAGTTTGTTTTTTCTTTATGGTCTTTGTTTTTGATAGTTGGCAAAGTTACTATTTTTTTTTCTTTTCTTGTCCAGTTGTTTTTTTTTTAATCATCTTTAAAGATCTATAAATTTATTTTCAAATGGAATTAAAAATAAACATTGGAATTTAATCAGATGTCTGTTTAATCATATGATACACATTGTAGTATTTAATTATTGTAACGTTTTATCTTTCTGAAATTTGAAATATCTCCAATAAGAAATATATTCGTACATTAAAAAGGTTTGAGAGGGGGGGGTGTTTATGGTGTTTCTTCATTGGCTTAATGCAAGATGCAGTGCCTAATGTGCTAGTAATGCTGTTCCTAATGCCATGGCTGTGCCTAATGCAGCGGCTATTGCTGTCTCTAATACTATGGCTAATGTTTTGGTTTATGTGGCGTCTAGCAGCCTTTAAAAAAAATGAATATAGTTTACCAAACATTTGATGTGGTTTGAACCAGACACCTTCTAGTTGATTAGACTTGAGCTCTAACAGCAACACACGTGTTTGGACTCAAGTGAAACTTATACTTAGTGGAGAAATAAATTGCATTATTATTTTTTTTAAAAATAAATAACAGATTTGTAAAATAATGCGCTTGGGCAACCCACAAAATTGTTTCCTAAGTTACACAACACATTCTGAATTAGAAAGATGGGTTTCCTTCTCCTGTTCTGGAACACGCTTCTACCAGATGTCAGCTATGTGTTCGAGACCACGCCCTAAGCAACTCATTACCAATGCGGCGTTACATCATCCGAATAGGTCTTTGTGAGTAAATAGTCTAATCTCGTTGTCTTCAGTTTACACACTGTTTCTTATAGGAAAATTACGTCAGCCTAACAGAGAACAAAAAAAGTACTATTATCAATCTTACTGTGAAGAAGGGGGGATAATCCCAGCTAAACATTATATGAGTTACCTGCTCATCTTCATAATGAAGAAAATATCTCTAATAACCTAAATATCAGTTTTATTTTCAAATGCATACAATGGATATATGTGAGAAATATAAAAAAAACATTTTAATTAAACGTTTGCGTTGGGGATAAAAATCATTAATCAGAACGATTGATTTTATTTACTTGCAGTACTGAAAGCGGATAACCAACAGGAAAGGTAGTGGGGGGAGACAACAATGGCGGGCTTTGACTCTACATATGAAGAAGTGCTGACATCTACACAAAAGGTGTAGGGCGAACTAAAACACATGCCAGATTTCATCTAAAGTCAAAGTACGAGAGGTTTACATGAGCTACTTAAAAGTCAAGGGTGGCTTTCGCATGAGATCTAGTTAGTTCACGTGCTTTGTATTTCGATACTGCCCTATATAATATACTGTTGTATCCAACTGTTATGTGCTCCTACTACCTAGTGTTGTTTTAGTCCCAGGTCATATTTTACTTTCAGTTTTTATTTCGTTTTTTCTGTAATAATTTTAGCTTTCGTCTAGTTTTAGTCTTGCTTCTAATTTTAGTTTTAGTTTTAGTTCTCGTTGACGAAAAGTCAACATTTTCGTTAACGAAGGTTTTAGTTTTAGTTTTCGTGAACGAAAGCAACACTATATTTTAGTTTCAGTTTTTATTTCGATTTTTCTGTAATAACTTCAGTTTTCGTCTAGTTTTAGTCTTGCTGCTAATTTTAGTGTTAGTTTTAGTTCTCGTTGACGAAAAGTCAACATTTTCGTCAACGAAGGTTTTAGTTTTAGTTTTCGTCAACGAAAACAACACTTCTACTACCCAGCACTCCATCAAACAAACTAGTGTGGGCTATATTATCTGACTCGTATCCGATTGTAGTTAGTTTATAAGTATAATATACAAAAAAATAACGCAGTGGCTACGGTAACATCAAGACGGAGTTCGTATTTTTTTTTTCCGGGTTACATCAATAGATATTGCTCCACACCCTATCCTTGACCCTAATCCTAACCCTTTTCCTAACCCTAATATAATTGCCGGTACCCGAAAGAAAAATGAGTACTCCCGCTAACCCTGATATAATGGCGCTTGATGTTACCGTAGCCACTTCGAACAAATAAAGTAAAAAAAATAATTAACTACATAAAACTCCAATACGTTTTTTTTTTGTAAAATCAGCGAGAGGAAAATAGAGGAGGGGTGTGTGTCTTTGCCTGCACGTTTTATATTGAGAGCTAGGAACAGCTTAGCCTATAGTAACACATGTCATTTGTTACTTTACTATGTAAACCTTGTTTGTTACTTATTAAATGGCCCTTCTAATTGTAAAAAAAAAAGCAACAAAGGACAGTTGGGAAAACAGACTGTTATAAACAGGGCCGCAGATTTTTAGTGGGCCCTAAGATGAGATTTTTGCGGACCCTAGTGAAAGAGAGCATATCTATTGGGGTCATAATATAATCAGATGAAATAGAAAGTAATACTGGATTAAGGCACTGTGACACTGGTAACATAGCGGGTTGTCTAGCTTGCCTGTCTATAAGCAGGCACGCCGAGAGGGGGGCGGGGGGGTCATTGCCAGGGGGCCCACATCTGTAAGGGGGCCCGGCCGCCCCGACCATGTCATTTTTTTCACGACTCATTGTTTACTAAGGGGCCCACAATGATGTCCTGCCCTGGGGCCCTTGTTGGCTCTCGGCGTCCCTGTATATAAGAACTACACTTATAATAAACTATATCGAAGTGTTATGAAGTATTGCTGCATGTTGTACACAAACTGTAGAGAATTTTGCTCGAAGAAAAAGATGCAAAAAAAAAAAGGTCAGGCTAATTACCGAGATACCGAATGGGCAAAGTGACCTAACCTAAATTTTAAATTACTAAGTGTAAGTAGGTGTACAGGTCGCACATACACACAAACACACTCACTCATATACATTACCAATACTAAAAGTCAAATATATGTAAATGAAACTATTTTGATTCAAATAAGGGGTGGAAAGGGTGGTTGGTCAGAGACCCGTCATGAATTAGTGAGATATGATTTTACACGTAATTATCTAGTGTTGGTGTGAATATTTGCTCGTCTCCACCCACTCACGCAACACGTTCATTGAGCGCCGGGATTTTTTTTTTTGTTTTACTTGTGAGTCAGTGGTGGCATGAGCATACAACATTAGGGTTGTGGGCCTCATTCTGGCAGATCTCTTTCTATTTATAGATTGTACTATTAATAGAAAAAAGCCGCGAATTGTGCTTGGTATATAACTGACTGTAACGGAGTTTACGCTATCTATCTCAGCTGTAAACAAATTAGATCTGGCACTGATAACAGAGGGAGGGAAAATTTGTGTCAATTTCGAAATTGTCAAACAATCACAGGCTTTATAGAAAAGCTATAATAATAGACCATATTGATTAAATAGAATTCAGAACACAATATTTTACATTGTTTGACTTGTTTCTACTAATAATATTTCATTAAAAAAAAAGGATAAACACTTCAATTAAAAAACAAAAACTGGTAACGAGTGATCCATCCTAGCATAAACGTACGCGCTGAATCTGCACAACAGGCCCATTTTTGCTTCTGGGAGGTTAACATGTGGAAGTTTTCCCGCCTAGTCAACAACTAAAAGAAAAAGGAAAAAGATTCGTTGTCAAGGTAAGCACTGTTTCCTACTTTTGGTAAATGCAACCAATATTATTTTTCTGTATATTGTAATGTAAGCATTTATATCATTACTTTTTATAACACAAAAAAAAGTTTATTTACAAATCACTTTGATGCTTTATTCATTGTAGCTAATTTGGACTTCATTATATTATATATATATATATATATATATATATATATATATATATATATAGCCTATATATATATATGAGCGCGTGTTTTTACTATATAAACTCAATGATTTTTCTTGGGAAGTTAGTATCAACAATAAATGTTGACGCCTTTTGCATTTGTATACTATTTTATTGTAATTATTGAAGTGTACATTTTTTTTTATTAATTTTTTTTAAGTTAAAGAAAAATAGGTAAACATTGTGTTTTAATTTTTTTAAAACATATCGGGCATAAAACGTAGTTGTTTTTTTTAAAGCTTTTTCTTTGCTTCTGTTTGTTTTGAATGTTATTTCTTTCATTTGTGTGCATGGTACTGCTCTTATTTTCATATGGAACTTTTATAATAGACACGAAAAATATATTATTTTTATTTTTTATTTTTAGCATCATAGATGTTTATCTGGTAGCTCGATTACTTTTATAAATTAATGCTTGCTGGTAGTTTGTCATTTATACAAGTTGTGAACTCTTCTGTGTTTTTATTGTCGTTACAATTTGGCGTTTAGATCACAGAGTAGGATGATGAATCACTTTATATAAATATGAAATTATGTATGTATGTGTGAATTTCTGTCTTTTTTATGGCTCTACGACTGGGAATAAACAAAGAAAAAAACCAACAACATTTACACCCCTTTAAAAAAAAAGAAAATAGCATGTCCTTGACCTTATGGCATAAATATTCACGACTTCTGCCAAACACACTTCATTGAACAGATGATAATTATACATATTACACAAAAGAATAGTACTCAATGTGTTAGATTAAAATGTAGACTTTAGTACTGTCACTAAAATAACACTATAATTCAGTCCAGCCTTCACAACAACAAAACAAAAAAAAGACACAATAGTAGACACACATTTTTTTTTTCAGAATTGTAAAATCTTTTTTTTTTAATATGAAAAAATCAATGACCGTCGAAACGATTTATCCCGAATAAGATTGAGAGGTAAAATGTAATTTGTGATGGGTGATATGTAATTTTTTTTTCTACACATTAGGTAGTTGGCATGAAATAGCACCAATCTATTAACCATAACAAGCTCACTTCCTCTATTGGTGTCGGATATAAGCATTAGAAATGTTTCAAGTGTCACGTGGCCGTCCAACTTCCCGCGCAACGCTGGGTACACTGCTAGCATATGTTATATTCGGTGTTTTAGACTTTTCTTTGATCGTAGGTTGACCCATTTACTTGAAAACATAATACTATAGATATTATAGAAGAGTTAGTGGGAAAATTGAGCACAGAAAGAAAAAAAAAGTGCAATTAAAACAAGCAATTAAGCCTGTTCTATTCTGGACACAGGACGTGTTAGCGCATTTTCATGTTATGTATCAGTACGTATGTTAGCTTTCAGTAAATATTTGTAAATTTTGGAAATGTTTATAAATTCAATTAAGTAATGCATATATCTGTAAAAAATATTATAAAGACGTTTCTTTATATTTGAAAAAAAATATTTTCTCTTAAATCTAACTACAAGTGGTTTGTGGTTACTGAAATAGGACTCATAATTGAAAACATTCGAAATTATAGTCATTTAATCGTCCGAAAACTCCGTCAATTGTTGCATAGCTCTGATACTTTCAATTAAACTCAGAACACAAGCTTACTATTTCATTTGATGAGTTTCTTAATAAATCTTGGTGAAACTACGTGCTGCAGTATTTCGCACCAAATGAATGGGTTATTGAACGTACAAGGTGTATATATAATATATAAGCCCCTTAGGAGCCCTGAAGCCCGGCCCTCAGAGGTCCTATCGCGAAATGAACTTTTGATGTACACATGGCAGGCCAAGACCTACAAAATGATATATACATCATGGGTCTAGGACATATGGTTGCTGAGATATAGGGCGCTCCATTATTAATATAGCTTATATAGTAAAAAACGGTACTTTTTAAGGCCCCTTTTACGGCCCTCAGAGGTCAGATCGCGAAATGGAAAAAGTCATTTCTTGGCAGGCCAAGACCTACAAAATGATATATACATCATGGGTCTAGGACTTATGGTTGTTGAGATCTAGGGTGATGACATACAGACAAAACAAAATAGCATTGCGTCAGTTTTCTAATGACTTCACTGTTTTGTTTTTGTTTTTTTTTCTTTTTTTTCTCGCCTAGTCCAGTAACAGTTCATTGTGATTATTATTTTGTATAAAGCTGAGGGAGAAGCCCAGCAATGGTTAGGAGAAGTAACACATTTTTTTTTCATTTTGGGACTGTGCCCTTTTTTTTCGCGAATCTCTAAATAAAAATATGATTCAGAACTACCACCAATGACAAACTAACTTAAAGTCGAAAGTGTCGGGATTATCAGTAAAAGTCAATAATTGCTGAACTGAATCATGAAGGTGCACACCTCCCACCCCCCATCATAAGGAAAGAATATGAGTGCTGGAACTTCTCTGAAAGGGTAGGAAGTGTTCTTTTTTGGTGGCCGAATGCCCAAAATTATATGTGCGTACAAGAGATGTCCGTTTCAGAAAAATGGGCGCCATGTAAAAGTTCAAATTTTATAGCGCCAAGATCATGTTAGCAGATGGCGAAACGAAATTGAAGTCAAAACGTTTGTAAATGGTTGAATTCCTAAACGCCTACAGTCAAAGTTTAGGTAAATAATAAACACTTTTTTATAACTGGCAAAATAAAAAATAAAACGCCCACAGTAAAGGTTTGTATAAATACTAAATATTAAAAAAAAAAAAAAACTCTCTTAAATAAAATCAACTTTTTGACTCAAATGGTCTTTCCCACGCCCTCATAAGTGATTACAGCAAAACCAATTCACGCTATAAACGTCATGTATATATATATATATAATTATAGATATATATTTATATATACATATATATATATATATATATATATATATATATATATATATAAATGTGTGTGTGTGTGTGTGTAAGAGAGAGAGAGAGAGAAAGAGAAAGAGAGAGAGAGCACTGCTCACTAGATCTCTGTAAGCGGAACAAGAGCGACAGTTGATCTATTGCGTAGAATGTTGCGCAATATGTCATACTGGTGAAGGTGTGTGGTATGACGTCATTCGCCTCTACACTGTGAGCAGGGGTTGATGGTGGAGAAAATAGGTTACCGAAGTAAGACAAGAACCGAGAGCAATTTGCTGAGAAAACAAACATTTCTCCAGTGCCATTTTTTTTTTCCACCAAGAAAGAAATAACAAGTTATATTGACAAAGAACACTACAGAGCAGAAAAATAAATTCGAGAAAAGAAAAAAAAAACATATGAAGAAAAACAATAGACTGTTTGTATATGTCGCATCCTTATAGGGGTTGGGGTACCCTCAGCGCAAAGGGGTACTTTAGGAACCTTAGTAAGGGGAATTATTTTTTATCATTATAACTATTATATATATATATATATATATATATATATATATTGAACGGTCTCCAAGTTTCTAGCGACGCCACAGTATTTATAAGGCCAAATGCAATAGTTTTGAAAAAATATATTTTAAAATTTATAAAAGAAACACGACAATGAATAATACCAATAATTATATAAGCAGAAGTTTCTTTAAACCTACATTTTAGTTTGTATCGTTCAATAATTAATTTGACTATGTAAATATTGAAGTGATAAGTTATGGAAAATATTTAGAAAATACGCGTTTATTAACGTCTCTTTAAGAAACCGCCAATGAAAACAGGTTGCAATGATAACTAGCGGGCTAAAGCTTCATTTCAGTACCGTAATGAATATTTTCATTTATGCTTGAAAACAAAGCACCTAATGAGCAACAGAAATTCAGTCTGAGAGAGAGCCGCCTGTGGCTCACTCCTGATAAGTGGTATTATGGTTTAATCATTAAGTCTAGGCCTACTTCGTTTTTATTATTTTCAAAGTGACTTAGACTGTTAAGTCAACATTTCAGACATAAGTAAACAACAGAGAGAATATAAGTTCATTTTATTTATTTTTCACAAAATAAAAACTTTGAGTGGATTAACTCATCGGTTGTATTTTTCTAATAGCCCACTCCTTATTTTAATTTAGGTAGACAAGGTCTTTGGCTGTACATTTCAACGTACGCTAGCACACGTAACTAGCTTTGATATGCGCCCTAATTTGATGGTAGGGCCTTAGCTAGCGCCCCCTCCCCCTTCCGAACAGCTGATTATTTCAACCTGGATTTGTGAGATGTGTCAGGTGGAATCGTCAAAGCACACTCGCAACCGTTAGGTGTATACCTGCATCCATCGTCATGACCTTTCAACAGATTTATTACCAAAAGAGCAGCAATATCTCATTTCACGGCAAACAGCGCCAACGTAGTAATAATGCAGATCCATTTTTTTTTTGGTTCCCCAACCAAGTTTCACAAGAATACGATATTTGAACTTTATAGACCGGGACGGCAACACATTGATAGCCAAATTCCATTATTTTTTTTTAAATACTGTAGAACAAAGATCCATACCACAGTCTATTTAATCTATATTCAAGGTGCTGAAATAAAAGTTTTGTAAATTATTTCAATTTTCAAAATGAGGCAAATTAAACTCAACGGAGAGCTTCATACAGTTCTAGGCAATACAAACTAGTAAATGTGTAGTGTACTACAACAAAGAGTATCATAAGTTGTAGGCAATACAAACGAATACATTGTGCTACATTTGGCGGGGACGGATCTTCGTGCGGTAAAACGCTCCGACCTGAGGGTCCCTGGTCTGATCTGTGGATATTTCAGGTCATGGTGAAAGTTCCCGTTATGTATCCCGTGGTGCCTCTATGAATATTGCACTATCGGCTAGGGTGGGATGAAAGAAGAGCACCATAAAAACCGTCCCATCAGTTCATAGGATCTAAGAGATTTCATTTCATCCTTACAGGAACTTCACACACAAATTTGGCCACCGATACTCAATACCAGGGGCTCTTCGTTAAGTTATGTAGTTCCCAAAGGAGCCAATTTTACTATTTTACACTTTTTTTTTACACTTTTTTTTTAAAAGTAAAACTGTATAAATTGTCTATGATGTGACTTTTTAAATTATTTTTTACTATAAATATAATTCGGAATGTGACTCTCATCGATCTCAAGTGTGTCCGCCCCTGCTCTATACATTCCGACTACCCCCCGCTCTATACATTCCGACTACCCCCACTCTATACATTCCGACTACCCCCCGCTCTATACATTCCGACTACCCCCCCGCTCTATACATTCCGACTACCCCCGCTCTATACATTCCGACGACAAGGGGATGTGGATTATTTTGTTCTCTTATTTAGAGAATTTTTTGTGGATAATCAAATGGAGCGAGCGCCTGGTCCCATACTCACACCCAAAATTGGCCCTTTCTAATACTAATCATTATCTTTAAGGGACCTCGACTAATACTTTTGCCGCCAAATACCTACAACACTCTCTGTCTAGAGGCTAGAGCCCAAAAAGACCTAAAAACGGCTCAACTCCTCTAAGTTATTTGGTTATTTATTTAAAACTGAAAGAGTGACCGGTTGAAACTGATGAGCTTGAATTTTAGTTTATTGAACAGATTGGTCTAGTCTATAAAATTAAAGAAAATTAATTCTGCTTATTATAAACAAATCCAAAAATGGACTCAGGCCACAGAGCATCACCTTGTCAGTGTTCTTGTCAGCCATTTTGTTTCTAATTTCTTAGTAAGATAACCAGATAACCAAATCGTTTATTATTTTAATACTCAATCACTGGAAAGATTCAAATTCGTCTTTAGATTAATTTCTTAAATCTCGATAAAGCTCTTGCATTAAATTTTTATTTGAAACTTTGATTTATGATATCTTGTTGATTTAGCATGTTCATTTTCTCAGAAATATGATCCAATATCTCTTAATGAAAATATTCTGTATGTTTTTGTTTTTTTATTTCAGGCACACAAAAATTTCCTCGAGTCAACACTACCTGAACAGGTGTTCGTAATTTAGACTACACCATGGGGCAATATGTCGGCTGCGTGAAGTACATTTTATTTGTCTTTAACTTTTGTCTATGGGTACGACATTTACCACACTCATTGTACCGCCAGTGTTGATATCTCTACTGTTACTTTTTATGTATAGGCATAATGACCTAATATATTGGTCGTATATTTTGAAAAAAAAAATTCCAGTTTTATTATCATTTAAAAAAAAAACACCCTTAATTTGTGTCAATTTTCATTTCCGTTAAATACAACTTCACCCATCAAACAAAGTTTTTAGCTGTGGTCATCACTTTATAAGTACTCTCCCCTAATTAAATTAAAAAGTGCAAATAATTTAAAGAAAACTAAATAATGTGTAATTTTTGTTACACAGAAATAATATAATTTTATTTCAAAAGAATGTGTAGTACATTTTTTGCTTGAGATATTACCAACTTAGTTTATATTCAAATCACGAATTTTGAAAATTGAAATATTTTTTTAAAACAATTTTGACGATTTTTAGGTACACAACTTATATTTTTTAGAGCATTTTTTAGCCCAATTTTTTTTTAAATTAATATGATTTAAATACAATTAGTGGAAGTCTTATACAGATAGATGATACACACGAAATATTTCTAACAATATTTATAAAATGAGATTATATAAAAGAAAGATGAATATGATAATTAATCTCTTACAGAATAACACGCAGAGAGTCCTAATTTAAAAAAGATGCATTTATAGGTCGTTCAGACTGACAAAATAATTTCGCAAAGGTCGACACATAAACAGTGACGTATGTAGACACATAAACAGTCACGTAGGTAGACACATAAACAGCCATGTTGGTAGACACATAAACAGCCATGTTGGTAGACACATAAACAGCCATGTTGGTAGACACACAAACAGTCATATAGGTAGACACACAAACAGTCATGTAGGTAGACACACAAACAGTCATGTAGGTAGACACACAAACAGTCATGTAGGTAGACACACAAACAGTCATGTAGGTAGACACACAAACAGTTACGTTGGTAGACACATTAACAGTCATGTAGGTAGACAGATAAACAGTCACGTAGGTAGACACATAAACAGTCATGTAGGTAGACAAAGTCTAGTCTAGTCTTAAATATATATTTTTTAAAAGAATAAATATCCTTGCCATTTTGTTACAATGTTTCGAAAAAACGTCTTATTGTCAAAATTACTTGACCTTTCACCTTTTCATCTTTACTCCAACAGCTACTAGGCTGTGCCTTGCTTTCAGTGGGCATTTGGATGAAAATGGACGACAGTTCGCATCATTTTGTCCAGAAACTGACCGATAAGGAGGATGAACAATTTCAAATAAGTTACAGGTGCGAACATACTATTGACATGAATTAATATATATATACATTAATTAATATATACTTTTGAGTAGATATTTTATAGGGCCGAACTCACACGATGGTTTGCCTTTAGGCCTGGCTACTCTGGTACAAATATATGTTATGTGTGCATCCACTATGTCAGTTTTCTTTAGTTAGTATATACCAGTTTTTATATTAGTTTATATGATGTGTGCAACCACTATTTCAGTTATGTTAACGTGTACTACTGTATACATATAATATCATGTTTTGTATATCCGCCTACTTCAGTTGTTTTATTTTACTATGACTACGATATTTATATCTTTGATGTGAGCATCCAGTAGTTCATCTTTTTTATGTATGTTCATACATTTTGACTATTCCAGCGCTACTGGTGGCACGGATGTCTCTGTAACCATTTCTTACCTGCTCATTGTGTTTGGTGTCGTGCTCATTGTGGTCACCTTCATTGGCTGCTGTGGGGCAGTCAGAGAGAACATGTGCCTTCTAATCGTGGTGAGCACTGGCCTATATATTCCAGATTTTACCATTGAATTGACAGTGAATAGGATCAAATCACTGAGTAATTGCTATTAGTTTTAATCATAAGAAAATACGCGAAGATTAATTACCCAGAAGGAATAAAATGAGTGATGGGACGATTCACAGGAATTGTGAATCGAGAGTATCGCAAGTATTTTTTTTTTTTTGGTATTTGAGTTGGAGAATTTTTACACAATTTCAGATTTCACGTACGATTCATTGAACCCCATGGACATGCTAGAAGATGATGACGCGACTAGCATTCATGAGCCTTTTGGGTTTAGAGACAATATCATCAATAAATAATAAATACATTTTAATTAATAAAAAAAAGTTTAATCAACGAAAAGATTGTTAACTGCAGTTAAATGTGAAATAAAAACAATAATTCATTATATAATTTTGTACCTTTGACTTGACTTATAATGCTTAATTAGCAGTCGAAATCCAATTTAAACCGCATAAACTGGCTAGAAAACCGTTTAATCTGGCCACACGTTTGCTTTTCTTGGGCCTTTATGAATTTAATAAGTACCGGCTTTAACCCATATTCGAGTAGTCGAGTAGAAATAGGAATCGGGAATCGAATCAGAATCGGAAATTTATAGAAGAATCGGTCATTAGAAATTTTTTTGGCATCGTTCCATCCTTAGGTGAGATAGTTAGTTATATGGATGAAACGATGAAAGAGTTAAATATTGAAAGAATTTGTGATCCCACCTCATGGCGCCACCACACATATATATAGTTGACGTGACCTGGTGGCATTGGGCTAAGGGGGTGGGGCACAATTGGGCGTGGTGCTGATCACCCGTTCTGTGATAATGAATTGAAACATTCCAGTCACTAGCCTTTATATGCTAGCCATAATTTGTAGCAAAAGGCTTTTTTTTCAAACAAATATGATATTAGAATTACTAGATAACAACATGGATCACTTCTCTTCCTCAATGTTATGTCAGTATGTCACTCTGTGAAATATTGGTTCATGTAACTTGTTACGTTGGTTCATCAATACAGTTTGCTGTCTGTCTTTTTGTTCTGATGGTGGCGTTGATTGGTGTTGGATCCTGGGCATTCATCCAGAAAAAGAACATCGACAGTGAAGGATACAAAATAAATGTAAGGTCTTTGTTTCAATATTTATATCTCTTGGATACACAATAAATGTAAGGTCTTTGTTTCACTATTTATATCTCTTGGATACACAATAAATGTAATGTCTTTGTTTCAATTTTTATACCTCTTGGAAACACAATAAATGTAACGTTTTTATTTCAATATTTATATCTCTTGGATACACAATAAATGTAAGGTATCTGTTTCAATATTTATATCTCTTGAATAAATTTGTACAACCCTTTTTTTTGCTATAATTAGTAGGTGAAATATCACCGAAACCTTCAAAAAAAAGTTCTTTAAAATACAATAATATAATAACAAAACATGAATTTATTTTAATGTGTATAGGAAGAGTTGAAGGAAAAGACTGACAGGAACATAGAGAATGGAGCGAAGACATACTACAACAGCACCAGCTCAAGGCAATTTATGGACAACATTCAGAAAGAAGTAGGCAGAAATAAACTCATCTGTCCTTAGTACTAACCAGTGGCGCCACTTTGCCACAAGAAAGGGGTGACATTTTCACCACTAAATAGTATTTTTTTAAAAGTATTTTTCGGAACGGGAAAGGGGGCAGTATTTTAGACACTATCGTCTATAGTGCTGGTCACGCCACTTGCGACTAACGTAGTAATCAGATTGTTCTTATTTTATAAAACAGATCTTTTCATTGTATGTCCCATTTATGAGGTTTTCATCCCATAGCAATAAGTTAGTTTCTTCTTCAAACACATACAATAATCTTCTAACACATATGGTATTTTTTCTACCTTTAAACACGTAGGTGATATTCTCTATCTTCTTATACATGTTTAGATTGAATTTAACTTTAACCCGATGAGTCTTATACATGTACTTATTTTCTTTTGACATGTTCATCAGCTCAGATGTTGTGCTTCCAATAAACTGAAAACGAGTCTCTATTCACCCAATCCTATACCAACCAGCTGTGACCCTGAGACCTACAGACCTAATGTATATGTAAGTGGCCAACAATTCATTGTGATATTCTTCACATTTATTAATTAATGGTTTTAGTATATGCCTGTTTATTTTCTAGCAATTTGTGTACGATGTGGAAGATAATTTGTACAACCACTGTGATGTAGGGACCGAAAATTGAGATTTTGAATTTTCGCCAAGAAAACGTATTTTTATAATCACGTTTGTTAACTAAATACAATGGAAGCTTTATAAATATTACAACGAGTTTTTTTTAATATAAATATTCTATTAGATAATTATAAATAGTTGGAAGTGAACTATTACAGCATGTCAGTCAATATATGTTGGGAAGGACCATCGCATACATTTTGAGTTAGGCTGCCAAGTTGTCAGACCCGCCTATGAATTTGCATATATTATCCATCCCCGTAAACATTAAATGATAAAATTATTTTAATATTCTGAGCTAAATATGGCTGTCTCTTCACAGACATGTAATTATCCTTACTACATCAAAGTCAATCGAGAGATCAACGAATTCATGATGAAACGCTACACCATACTCTCGGCCGTTTCCTTCTCTTTTGGATTTAGTTTGGTGAGTTGATTAAAGTTTGTGTCTCATTTTGAAATGTTGATTTTTAAAAAAAAAACAACAGATAACTGTATCGATTCAGATCTTAACAAGTTTATGTGGATCTGCCATTAGTTTTATTATAAAGGTTCATGAAGAAACCAACAGTTCAATACTCTAAAGAGATTTAGTTTTAAATGTGAGGAACCCAGCGTAGTAAAACAACTTATGATATCTAAATACAATTTGCCATTTGTATAGGATTCAATATCTGAAAACAAAGTAATGTTAGTGTTGGATTTGAAGAAAAATATGATAAAATGAAACAGTCAGGTGAATAACGAATATAACAATTTCATTTGCATAAATTCAACGTGCACACGAAACACTATATTTGTCAGTGTCGATGATGTTCCCACACGCATCAGTTTTTCTGGCATTTTATGCCCAAGTTTGTCAAATAATTTTATTTTTATTTTCAATTGCTCAACCTTTAATAATTAAACTTAAATAACCATATTTTATTAGAACATTATTAATCAACGATTCTCTCCCTTTTATCTTTTCCTCAGGGTCTTGGAATGGTTGTTTCCATTCTACTGGCCGTATTAATTCGTCGGTCTACAAGACTGGTCGTTTCTTAGAAGGAATTTGGCGATTCCAAATCTGAAAATCAAATCACAAATGGAATAACTAGATTCATTGTATCAACATTAGTAAACAGGATTTTTTTTTATTTAAATGTCTTAATCATAAACTGTATGTCTTGTTACCAATTGAATTCATTGAAATGTATCAGGGAGACCCCCCGCCCCCAGCAAGAGGAACCACTAAAGGGAGACTATAAAAAATAACATGTAAGATGAAAGGTGTATTCATAGGTGCATAGCATTTCATGTGGATAAAAGCAAACAAAGCGATCCACCGGGGCACCAGCTGCCAATGTACTCCTCCCTCCCCATCGGGACATTTATTTTACTGTACACCAATAGAAAAGTAGATTTTTAACTGCTGTCATTTAAAAGTTTAGACTGTTGTTATTCTGAACCATCTTTCTATTCAAGAGTTGTTTTATAGTTGTGAAAGAATTTGTATGAACTAGTTGCATAGTCTTTTAGGCCTAAATCACAAGTGATGGCAATCTGAGCAATTTTACTTCATAGACTGTGGTCAAAGTGGCTTCAGTTAAAAAAAAAATATATTTATATTGGGGGGGAGGGCAATATTTTCAAGTGGCAGCTTTAACAGCGTTTTAGTCTCGGGCCCCCAAACGTGCCTTGCCGAGGGTCGCATGAACGTATGATATGTAGTTTAACATCTTAATTATGATTCAACAAAATTTAATAATTATAAAGATACCATTTCTCACTTTTTTTTTAATTTAAGAAGCATAGCAAATAGTTAATTTTTCTCATATCCCAGGGGTAAAGGAAACCAGGACCCAAGGCAAACTGAACACGATTTTTTAAGCTTTTAAAGTGCATGTCACGAAAAAAACTTTTACCGGTATCTAAAAAAATATTTTATCCCCCGATATCCACTTGCCAAAATTAAACCAATCTTAATAAATTGTGCGCAAAATATTTCTGATTACAGCTTGATTTTTTAAAAATGTTCTTATACAAGCTATCTACATAGGATATAAATTTTAAAAAAACATTATGTGGGTATCTATCTATATGTTTGGGCTGATTCTTTTTACCCTCTCTCTCGGATCCTTTTGCCCGGTTTTTTTTTTTGGTTCAGCATCCATCCATTATTTTCTACTTTAAATATGCAATTAGTCTGTTGACGTGAGTTACTGTGGACGATCAGCTACACAGAGATAAACACAAGTAAATGTATGCACTAGTTATGATAAGCTGTACGAACTATACGTACATACATAACAAAAAGTGTAATGTGTCTAGGCATCTACAAAAGATCGTCTCACAATGCATTGTGTCATAATGAAGTTATAACATAAAGTTGGAATGTGTTTTATTTACATCACATTGTTGCTAAGTAAAACCCCCACTCTAGTGCATATATTGAACTGCGTAGTCTGATGATCAACTGGGAATACATTTGTTTTTTTGTCTAGGGTTGCCAATTTGGATAATTTATTTCCATATTTGGATATAACTATTATCTAAAGAAATAATGTTTATGTAATAGATTTAACTATTTTTTTTCTGTCATTTAGATATAAAATTTTGATGTTTTTTTTATATTTGTATATATATATATATATATATATATATAGAACAGGGTCATGTCTAGAGTATTTGTAATCATTTTCTGGATAATTATTCAGGAAAAAAATTTGACAGTCTTGTTTTTTTTCCCCTTTTTTGTTTCATTCATTATTACAAATGAATAGCGCATGTGTTCGTATGTGTGTGTGCGCGCAATTGTTGTAATGATTGAATCCACCACCACATAGCCAGACATACATGGGCAATCACACAGGGTTAAAGTCTTCAAGAGTATTTCAACCTTTTGTTTTTTTTTCTTTTATATGTAAATTTGTGTGTTCAATGATAATAGCCTAACTATACGTCTCATTCGTAGAAATTTTTTATTTTTTTTTACTGGATACATTCACAGAGAGCAACTGTTCACAATGTAATACATTTTAAAATAGAAAGAACATACATAATCACGAGATCATGAAAAACAAGACATTTATCAACATAAATCTTCACACACATGATGCATGGATTAAGAAAACAAGACATTTATCAACATACATGTTCACAGACATAATGCATGGATTAGGAAAGCAAGACATTTATCAACATAAATCTTCACACACATGATACATGGATTAAGAAAACAAGACATTTATCAACATACATCTTCACACACATAATGCATGGGTTAGGAAATCAAGACATTTATCAACATACATCTTCACACACATGATGCATGGATTAGGAAAACAAGACATTTATCAACATACATCTTCACACACATGATGCATGGATTAGGAAAACAAGACATTTATCAACATACATCTTCACACACATGATGCATGCATTAGGAAAACAAGACATTTATCTTATTTTTGTATAATATTGTTCTATTTTATCCCAGCTTTCATTCAGCTACTGCTATTAGTGAGGTAAATCACTACATGCACAAAAAAAGCCGCATAAAAAAGCACATAATTATGAGCCCCTAACCCTCGAATACCAATGCGGACTTGTGTTCTAATTGTGTCTCTGTACATTGCCAGTGTATTAGAGAGTGTGTTTGATAACTTGTCATGTGATATTTAAAATCAATGAATTTTAGAATCTTTAGTTATGATCTTACTACAAGATAAAGTTACTGAGGTTGATAAAAGCAGAAATTTTCAAGTAGATATTAGTTCCAGTCTTGTGTGCTGCTATATGTTGATTTAAATGCCGTGCTTTTGGTACAATCTTGATTTTCTTGTCTGTTATAGATTTCTTTTTAAACTTGATTCAGTATACTTCTGTACCTCATTTCCTACACTTTTTTTTCATTTCAATTATAGAAGATTTTTTTTTTTGTATTTCCATTGCTTGAGAACAATAAACTTGTTTTAAAAAAAATGGTATTGCTTGATGCTCAAAACTTAACTGGTAGTCATTGAAGTGTAGATGAAGAAGAGTTAATGGTCTTGATAACTCTACACCAGTGGTTCCCCAACCCCCGGGCTGCGGACCTGTCCGTCCGTTGATCAAATGGTACTGGGCCGCCGCCTAATAAACATTAAATTGTTTCCTTTTTTTATTAAGTTTGGTGTATTTCTCTCGGGATTGTGTGACTTTCCATAATCGAGAAAGAATCAAAGCCCCCCCCCCTCACACCCATATTTCCAGTGGGCCGCAGTGAAATTATTAAACATAGACCGGTCCACAGCGAAAAAAAAGATTGGGGAACATTGCTGTACACAGTAAGAGGTTTAATGGTGAAATAAAGTGTCGCGATAAGAGCTTCTTAAAATGATGGGTTAACTGGTGTGTGTGTGTCTCTGTGTGTGTCTGTGTGTGTGTCTGTGTGTGTGTGTGTGTGTGGGTTGTGGGGGGGGGGGGGGGGGGGGGGGGGGGGGGGGGGGGGGGGGGGGGGGGGGGGGGGGGGGGGGGGGGGGGGGGGGGGGGGGGGGGGGGGTGTGTGTGAGTGTGTGTGAAGTTCCTCAAGGATGAGATGAAATCTCCTAGATCCCATAAACCACTAATGGGACGCTTTTTATGGTGCCCTTCTTTCATCCCCACCATAGCAATGGCCATGGAGACACCACGGAAGATATATCGGGAACATGAGCCAAGACCTGAAAAATATCCTTGGTTCTCACCGGAGATAATGTCGACAGTCGAGTGCTTAACCACACGACCATCCATCCCTCAGGGTTAACTGGTCGATGTCATTAGTAGAAGAGATAGTGAGTTTAAATAAAAGAATTTCTATTACAATTTTTCTGGGTTTTTTTTAATCTTCAGCTATTTGGTTAGCTAAAATTAAGCCTATTCTACACAGTGGGACGGATGGCCGAGTGGTGTAGATACTCGACTGTCGACCTGAGAGTCCTGGGTTCGATCCTCGGTGAGGCCCATGGAATTTTTCCAGGTGAAATTTGGTGCAAAGTCGTCCCACAAGTCCACCCAGCTTTAAATGGGTACCTGACTTAAGTTGGGGAAGTAAAGGCGGCTGGGCGTTGTGCTAACCACACAATCCCTTCATATGCCGAGGTTATAGAAACAGATGAATTCTACACTTCACCTGCCCCGAAGGCCCGTTAGGGCTAAGAAGGGAACTTTACTTTACTTACTACTATACAGTTTAAATAAAAAAAAAATTTTTCGCGATTTTGTTTTTTTAGGATTTTCATGTTATTTCTATGGTTTAGAAAACTTGTAGAAATGTTGTTAATAGTAAAATAAACGCATTCAGTCTACCCATCACAGCAATTAAAATCACAATGTATAAAGAATGAACGATCTATAGTTTGGTTTTGAAACACAATTTATTAATGAGTTAACACATTAAGTACGATAAACAATTTTAAAAACAAATTAAAATTAATTTCAAGACATTTCTGATAAAAAATGTACAGGTATTCGTGATGACCATTCCGGCTGGACATCGTATTCTTTTGAAGTCCTTGTTCTCTTTCTATCATTTTTATTAAAGAAGGAAGATAGATTCATCCTGACCTCTTGTTGTGGAGAAACCTTTAGTTCAGAAGAAATAATGCAAACAGGAACTGTTAACTTGGGTCGCTCAGGAACACTTCTGAAAACAGTGATTAAGAACAAAATATCAAAATTCCGATAGAATAATTTAACTAAAATTTGAATGATTCTATCAAAATAAAAAAAATTAACCTATAGGTATTTAACAGAATATTTGTATATATTACTATGAATCAAGTCAGTCAATAAACAAAGATTTGAGACACATATAATAAAATATTGAAAAACACATTCATACTTGTGGACTTTATTGTTCCAAAGGTTCGGGTATTTCCTTATAGGAACATGATGCTTTGAAAAAGCGTGTGGTATATTAGGTAAACTGTTAATTATTTGATTGGATTCCGTCAATGCTGTAGTGGGCCTATATGTGTCTGTACTAGCTAACACGGTGAGACCTCTAAGATGAGTATTCGGTAATGGAGCACTTTTACTAGACCTATCTACACAGTCAGTTGCATTGAGAACTTTGGCATGACGGACGTTTCTCCCTCCAAGGTAAACAATCAATGTATTAGTTTCTCTAAGACGAAATGGTAGTTTTTCCTTTGAGTGTAACGATTTCCATACCTCCCTTAATGCGGCCGTTTCTGTTAGAAAATAATGGGGACAGTATTTTAGAGAGGCATACATTAGTAATTATCATAGTGGTATATAATAAAATGTAATACCATTTATTTAGCAAACAATAAAGGATTAATTATATGCAGATATTTATCATTAGCTTTTTTTCTGAATGAGTTTTGTTTTCATATAATGTATTGTTAATTTACAATAAAGTTTTGTCTTCATATAATGTATTGTTAATTTTACAATCAAACAGTAATATGTACCTTTCCTCCTTGTCAGTAAATCTTCGTTTCTCCTCTTCAAATCAACATTAGTAGTCAGCTGACATAATGAGATTGCTTGTCCGACATCGGGAGTTTTAAGTGTCTAAAACAAAATGAATTAAACAAATTTAAACATTGGCTACTATCTAGAGACTATAGCGTGGTGTGTTAGTTAAAACATGACATTGTATCAGACAATTTCAGCGTTTCTTTGCAGTGAGGTATCTGTGATGCAGTGCTGTGTCTGTGATGTAGTGATGTGCCTGTGATGCAGTGATGTGTCTGGGATGCATTGTTGTGTCTGTAATGCAGTGTTGTGTTTGTGATGCAAAGATGTGTCTGAGATGCGGTGCTGTGTCTGTGATGCAATGATGTGTCTGTGATGCATTGTTGTGTCTGTGATGCAGTGCTGTGTCTGAGATGCAGTGCTGTGTTTGTGATGCAGTGATGTGTCTGTGATGCAGTGCTGTGTCTTTGATGCAGTGATATGTCTGTGATGCAGTGATGTGTCTGTGATGCAGTGATGCGTCTGTGATGCAGTGATGTGTTTGTGACGCATTTATGTGTCTGTTGTGCAGTGATGTGTCTGTGATGCTGTGCTGTGTCTAGTGCTGTGTTTGTGATGCAGTGATGTGTCTGAGATGCAGTGCTGTGTCTGTGATGCATTGCTGTGTCTGTGATGCATTGTTGTGTCTGTGGTGCAGTGTTGTGTCTATGGTGTCTGTGATGCAATGCTGTGTCTTTGATGCAGTGTTGTGTCTGTGATGCAATGCTGTGTATGTGATGCAGTGCTGTGTCTGTGATGCAGTGTTGTGTCTATGATGCCATTTAGAATAAAATCATAATATTCACGATCTATTTGAATTTAAGGGAAAAAGGTAAAAAAATATTTTTGCTAGAACGTTTGGTATTTAACAAATGTTAACTCATCAATGTAGAATATTGAAGACTATTTAAACTTCCATCTTCAAATACACAATATTTATAGAATAGGTGCTGAAAAAATATACTATATATTATAGTTTGTATAGACTAAAAAAAGATTTTCAGAAGTACTCATCGCAAAAATCTAAAGTCCCTTCTCCTCCCTATTATATATCCCCACCTCTTCCTATTTTGTATGTTTTCTCCCTTCTCTGTATTCTCTCTATCCATATTTTGTATTCTTTTCCACTTCTTTTTTGTAATTACTCTCGAAAGTTGAATTTATATCTCAACCGCTTAACAAACACTCCTGTTACTGGCACACGAATAGCATTCTCATGGCTGGTAAGGTATTAATGTTTATTCTTAATAATGTTTCATATTTTATAAATATTTTTTCAATCACGTAATTCGAAAATTCATTTTCATGTAAAAATCAACGATGCACATATTCGTGTTGAGAGAATGAATTGTTGCAATTATGTATAAATATTTTGTTCGGCACGCTGCATTGTCTCCATGGCAACATTCGAGTGATAACATTGCCGATCATTTATATGGAAAGTGGATATTGGTTTGTAAAAGTACACCCGAAATTTCACACATAATAGACTCACCAAAAAATTTAATCCATTTTTCAAGTCCATTTCCTAGTCTCTTTACCATCCATTGAAATTGAATGAATACCAGTGTTTCTGACTACCACAATAAAACATTCTTGTCAACAAGTCCAATGATCTACATTGATGTATCAAATCAGACCGAAAATACAAAAATAAAAAGAATGTTCCTTGTGACTAGGTACAAATTTGGAATCCTTGAAAAGTATTTTACGTTATTTTTTTTTTGTATAAAGGTGATCTTGTCTTAACTGTTTGCGACACTTAAAGAGTACCAAAATCTTTGTCGTGGCCCGGGTCTGATATTAAGTGTAATTAAAAGTTCTGTTGTTCAAAGAAATTCAGAACTTTATTTGAAACATAATAATTAGAGATTAGCTTGAATGATGGCCAACTATGTGTATTTTTTTATACACGTACTTGCACCTAATGGAGCGAATCAATCTATAAGAGATTCATTCTGGATAGTATAGCTAATAATATATTGAATGGCGAGATACGCTCTGATGGTTTTGATTATCTTCATACAGCAGTGACACTTTATTTCCATTTTCTATAAGAATAATGAAAAAAAAAATCGATACACATTTTTTTTACAATAATGTAGCATTTACTTCGTCTCTTAATAAAGAAGTAGATATTGTCGATTTTACCACAGAGTAGAACTACCATGTAATCTTTTACAAAATAATAGATTGTAGAAGGACCGGATACAAATTGGTGTTATTATGCAGCTTAAGTCCCATTCATGAAATAGTATGAACAGCTTAGAAAATACAAAAATAAAATTAGCAGCACTCCAAGAGATTAGATGGAGTATACCATCTTTTATAGTGGGAACACCACAAATACACTAGGTACAGGAACAGCAAATAATTGGCCTCAAACCAGCTAACGAAAGATTGTGCAGCCTCAGGTTGCGTAGCAAGATTTCAATATGATCGTAATGTGTGCCCTAACGGCCTGCCCCTAACCCAGGGGTCGGCAACCTTTTGAGAAAAAAGAGCCAAAAAGTTATAATTTACAATTTTCTCAGGTTTTAAAGAGCCACTCAAATTGTTGTTCCAGTATTATGGTATTTAATTAGGCCGCAATTTGACATCGAAAGAGCCGCAACTTGACATCGAAAGAGCCGCAGGTTGCCGACCCCTGCCCTAACCCTCAGAAGATTCAGAATGGAATACCAAAGAAGAATTTTATGATGCCCTAGAAAGGTTGTATGAAGAAGCACCTGGACATGATATTAAATTTGTGTTAGACTTCAACACTAAGATTGGCAAAGAGGTAATATGCATACCAGTGGCGTAGCGCGCTTAACTCGCGCCCGGAGCACAATACCTTTATACCGCCCCCCCATTCGAAAACCGTATAATATTTTATGTAAATATACCATTTGGCGCCCCTTTGTGAATAGCGCCCGGGGCATGATGCCCCCTGCCCACCCCTCGCTACGCCACTGATACACACCGACAATTGGAAGCTGCGGCCTACATGAAGAGAGCTACGGAAATGGAACACGATTTATTGATGTCGCATCTGGTGACGGCATGACCATCAATAGCACTATGTTTCCACACAAAAGAATCCACAAAGAAACACGAAGGTCACCAGATGGGTGACAAGAAATTAAATAGATCACGTGCTAATAGACAGGCGACATGGCTCAGATATTCAAGATATCAGAAGCTTCAGAGGAGCAGATGCCGACACAGACTACATGTTAGTAAAAATAAAGTATAAGCAAAATATAAGTGTATTTTATAACAAGCAAAGATAAGAAATCAATTTGACTGTGAAAAACTAATAAAAGTAACACAAACAAAAGAAAACAATGCACAAGAAATAAAAAAAGCAAGATGGAAGCACTAGTTATAGATAATACTTAAAATCTAAATAGTCACTGAGAAAATATTATACAAACTTTAAAAAAAAAACATAGCAGAAAGTTTCATAGGATACAAGGAAAAAAAGAAAAGAGGTGAATGGTATGACGATGAGTGCAAAATAGTAGTGGAAGAACGAAACAAATTGAGGATGATAATGCTACAAAAAAGCAACCAGAAAGTCAACTCAAGCATACACGGAGACTAGAAGGAAGGATACTAAAATATGCAAATAGAAAAAACGTGAATGGGAAAAGAGAAAAGTAGAAAAACTAGGGGAGTTAAAAAAAAAAAAAGAAACAAGTAAAATGTGCATGGCCATTAAAGAGGAAAGCAACGGCTTTCAAGTAATATCTTATCCAATCAGGCGACCTGCTTATGGAAAATTAAATGGTTCCAGAAAGGTGGGCGGAATATTTTTAAGAAATGCTGAACATTAAAACTGACAGCCAATGAGATGTCCCAAACATCGCAGAGGATGATGGTGCAGAAATAGAAGAACCAATCATAGAAGAAATAAACAATATTATTAAAAAGACCAAAAACAATACAGCACCAGGAGAAGATAACATAAATGCTGAGTTACTCAAACATGGAGGACGCACGTTACACCTAGAAATACACAGGATGGTCAATAAAATATGGAAAGTAGAGATAATGCCAACAGAATGGGAAACAGCCTTAATAGTGCCACTCCACAAGAAAGGTTTAAAACTAAACTGCAAAAACTACAGAGGAATCTCACTTCTTAACACGGTATACAGAATACTAACAAAAATAATTGCCTGCAGAATAGGGAATTTCTTTGAAACAGTGATAGGTGACTATTAATTTGTTTCAGACCTAACAGAGCAACCATGACCACATCTTTTCCCTACGAAACACTAGAAAAATGTTAAGACTACACAGCATTCAAGATGGCGTAAGACAGCATCAATAGAAATTATCTTTATAAAACACTGCAGGAATTGTGTATCCCCAACAAGCTCATTAGACTAGTGAACATGACATCAAATAACTCACGAACCAATGTGAAAATACAATGGGAACGTTCAAGAGAATGTCAAGTAAACCAATGCCTTAGGCATACTGTTCAACTTAACCCTAGAAAAGTCATAAGAAACGTCCAATACAATAACACATTGTCTCAGAAGTGAAAAAGCTATGAAAACAGGAACAATATTTACGGAACCCCTCCAGTACATCGCATTATTTGATAAGGAAGCAAAAAGCAAGGATATAGCAAATGCACTCATAGAATTAGAAACGGCAGCGCAGAAAGCAGATAAAACAGTCAATGAATATAAGACACAATACATGCTATTAAAGAAAAAGCATTCAAAATCAGTGATAGAACATTTGAAAGAGTTGAAACTTTAAATACCTGGGATCAACCATAAGTGAGAAAAATTGATATAAACATAGAGATCAAACAGACTAGAAGAAGGGAACAGAATATATCACACATTGCATAAAATACTCAAAAACAGACAGATCTCCAGAAAACTTTAAAAAAAAAACATATACATGTACAAGTCAATGTTCCGACCTCAGTAATATATTATAGTGAAACATGGACCATCAGCAAACAAGTAGAAAATAAACAAAAATAAACTGGCCAGTAAAGGACAATAACGAGTGGAGAAGTAGACCAAATTCAGAACTGTATTAGTTACACGATGAACCAAATATAACAGCTGACATTAAAATTAATAGATTGAGGTGGGTACTGGGGTAGGGATCAAAGAAAGAATGGAAAAAAACAGAGGTCCAAAGGTATAAAATAAGGCAACACCCAGTGAGAAAGGGTGAGGTGAGAAAGAACTTAAAGCAATATGAGTGAGAGAGTGGAGGAAAAAGAACATGGATCTGTAAAAGTGGAGAAGAGTAGTATCGCAAGCCATGGCCCTAAATGGGCTGTAGAACCAAAGGAAGAAGTCATTCCCGTTAAAAGTGATTTTTTTTTTTGCGACAAATAATTTATTTTGACTATAAAATTTAACATTGCACCGTAAGAAGACATAAATAGATTTGAATGTCAGGTGACTAAATTAAGTCACATGATCTTTGGCAAATACTAAAATAGTAATCTTCCATAAACCACATGATTTTGAAGTGTAAACTAAAACAACAATATTATTTTTCACCAGATGCTTTCTGTAAGATGTTTATTTCAGTTTTTTTAGAGTCTATAACTATTGCTAAAATCTTTCTGAGCTCACCATTAAAATTACAAAATTAAAACAGTTTTTTGTTTAGACAAGAACTTCGTCTAGCTAGGCCAAGACTCAAGAGAGTAAATAATTGACTCGTTCAGTTCTTAGACTTAGGCAAGGTAAGAAAAAAAAATATCATTTTATGTGGGTAATTTGAAACTTTTGAAATTAAGATAAATGTATTTTATTGTTTCGTCTGTGCTTTCAGTCATTTAATATATCAGTATTGAGTATTGATTCTCATTGCTGAATAATATCTTGTAGTGTAATAAGCCGAAATAATATTAATCTATGATGCATGATATTGATCACTTTAAATTACTATGTGACTGAGTATGTCTATGATTACTATGTCTATGAAGCTTTTGAGCTGCTTTTGACTTTGTAAAAAAAAATTAATTTTAGTATAAATCTTCAGCCTATTCATTAGATTAAAAATGGCAGCAGAAATTTGGGATGCTGAAAAAAATAAGTCATCACATACTGTGTCTTCAAATAATGCAAGTAACAATGAAAAACAGAATAACTGCCAGACAAGTACAAGGAGTTTGAAGTACACTTCTAGACTTTGTTATGGAGTTGGTCATGTTCTCAATGACCTTACCGCATCAATGTGGTTTAGTTATCTTCTTGTGTTTTTACATCAGGTTAGTAAAATACTTTAAAATATTTTATGTTCTATATAAAAAATATAGAAATAAAACTTTTCTTTAATGACAATTAAATAATGGTCTCATTGAAAGTCATAATAGGGGATTGGCCACAAGCAGGATTTTTAATTTATTCATCAAGTATTTCCATAGTGACATAGAATATAAAAAACATGTTTATGGTCCTAAATATGTTTTTACCAGTTAGAGTCTATAGATGTGAAATAACACCCTTAACGTATCATTACACACAAAAAGTTCTTAAACACAATGACTAACCAATGAAAATAGTGCAACTTGTTCAATGAAGAGGACAGTATAGCCAATTACTGAACATCACACTCTGGCTTGCTTTTACCACACCCAATTTTTTTTGTTAAAAGTTCTTGACTACACAAGGAGTCATCAAGTGGCTGCACCTGGGGCCATGTTGCTCAAATATGCCTTCATTCCATATGTTCAGTAATTTTAATTTTCATTGTAAAACAGGGGTGTATAATCAACTCAAACAACCAAGTAGGAGCTACACCATTTTCCCTGTCTCAATAAACTTTTAATGAATATATTGTGAAAAAATTATGAAAAAATGAATTGCTGAAAGTCGAAGCCTGAAGTGGGTAGGGACAACTTTATAGTATGTGGTGCTTTATAGACTGGGATGGATTCCAAAAAAATATAGAACATATTTTTTTAATGTATCAATTGTTTTATAAAAATTGTATAATTTCCTTCACGTGAGTGTGATTTTTTTGGTTAAAAAATGATTTTCTTTTTCAAAAATAGAGGTGTTAAAATTGGAGTGTTGCTCAAGCTAAGGCATGTTCGTAAAAGCTCTTTTTTATTCTCACAAAAATTGATAAATAAATTGATGCAGAAATGAGCAAAAGTGGTGTACATAATGGTGTTTAAACCACCCACACTGTAATGGTGAAAAGGCTTAAAATAATAGTTCAATAATTTTCTCCCTTTTAAAAAGTATTTTAAGCTCATTACTAAAATATCAATTCATTCAATATTGACTTTCAGTTTCATTGTTGAATAATTTGTTAAGGTTTTTTTGTTAATTTAATGTAAGACAATATTACATTCATTTTCACCCATCATTAAAAATTCTATTCAAGTTTTTATTCAATTTTTAATAGGTGAATAATTTTGAAAATATTCTGTCTGGCAATCTGATGCTTATTGGTCAAGTCAGTGATGCTATTTTTACACCTTTCATTGGTTTTGAATCTGATCGAACTGCTGGGATCTGGAAACTTGGAAAAAGGAAAACATGGCACTTACTTGGTAAGTATCATAAAATGCCTTTGATTAACCAAAATGACTTTCTCACTGATAAAAATCAAGTATTTTAATTTAAAATATATAAATAACTACTTATATCTTATTACAGGTACAATTTGTGTGATGGCAAGTTTCCCATTTTTGTTCTCCAAATGCATAACCTGTTCCCATGCACCAAATATTGCACAGTTTATATACTATGCACCCTTCGTTGTCATCTTTCAGTTTGGATGGGCTGCCACACAAATTAGCCACCTCTCTTTTTCATCTGACATTACCAATATTCCTCATGAGCGTGTTGCTCTTCAGTCTATTAGGTGGGTTTAATACTCAGTAGCAGTTTTTTGTTTAGAATTTTATGATTAAAGAAGATAATTCAACACATCTTGTGATGATTAGTATTTTTTTTTGTTAACATATTCTTTGCCTTGTCTTCATTTTTCTTTCAGAAATTTGTTTACAGTATTAGCCAATCTGTCAGTATATGGTGTTTTTTTCCTTCTGTTTTATCTGGAAGGTGGCCATGGTGTGAATGATGATCTTTCAGAGCAGGATGCCCCCAAATTTCAGGTTATTAACTAATTACGCTGATTGTTTGTTCTTTTTTAAATTATAATTAAGTAGAACTAAATGCATCAGTGGTATAATATGTTGACCTTTAAATATAGAAAGCAATCAAATAATGTTTTAATGAGATATGGATGTGGAATTCATTTGAACCAAAAGTTAAGTAGAATTAATCTAAAAATCAATTTTAAAATAAATACTACTTAATAAAGTTATATTTTCTAAGTTTATAAAATTCACAAGAGTGTTAGGTAGTATGTTTTAATATTTAATAATTGTGTTACTCTTAGATAATTCTCAGCCTCATTGCCTAAGCTATTCACATTATAGATAATTTAATAATATAATATTATTTACATCATACAGGTTTTTCTTTTATCCACTTAATAAAAGTTGTACTTTTGCTCATTAGTATGAAATATTTATTTCAGCACCTTGCATTAATAAGTATAGGAATAGGTCTAATTACCAACATTATATTTCACTTGGGAACAAAAGAAAAGTCTAATAATGTTGGCACAGCTCCCAGTAGCAGTGGGAATCAAAATTCTATAGAACAATCTACAGTAATGCATTCAAAGATGAAATGGAAAGATTGGCTAAAAGAAAAGCAATTTTATCAGGTTAGATTTTATGTGAATAATCTTTGAACATTTTTTTAAATATCATTCTTTTTAAATGATTTATTTAATTGTTTTAAAAAATTTCAAACTGCTTTCAGATAGCTCTACTCTACATGGCTACTCGTTTATATATCAATGTAAGCCAGGTTTATTTCCCAATGTATGCAACAGAACCAATTCAACTAAAAAAGGTAATGAGTCTTTATTTAATGATAAATATAACAGTTTTATTGATTTGTAATTGCTTTTGTTCTGCAGTTTCATTTAATGATTTCATTGGAATAGACTAGTGGACAAGTAAAATATGTATACAAATGTACATCTCAAGATTTTGTAAATATTTCAGCTTATCAGTTCTTCTTATGTTTTTTTATTTGTTTTTGTTTTTGCCTTTTGTAATCATGACGTGAATGATTTGTGAAACAGTGAAATAGGACAAGGTCTACATAAAACGTGTTATCAATGCGTTATTGAGATTAAATTATTCATGTTACTAAATGGGAGTGTTTGATAAGAAAGAAAATACAAGTCACGTAGCGTCTGGTTTGACATAGATTAGTATCATGTGCCTTTATCTGCTTTTTTGCACTTGTGATCGAATTTGATTATGGAGACAGAAGATAAAATGGAAATAAAACAACTCTTAAATTAAATTTTCAAAAAAATGTTTGCCACAGATTTTATCTTCTAAATTTAGAGATCCACTGCATGTTGTGTTTGAGTAAAAGTTATGCTCTTACAGCTTAGTTCTTTTTCATTTCATTACTGTTCAACTGTTTCTTTTATTTTTTAAAAATTAATATTCAATTTAGATAATACAGTGTATAATTTTACATTTAATGTGAAAATTTTTTTTATCTTGATTTAAAATAATATGATGAATAAAATGTTTTATTCTTTAATTTAGGAGTCCATTGCTTTGCTGCCTCTAGTATCTTATGTATCCAGCTTTGTTATGTCTTTGGTTTCTCCTTTCATCAATAAATATTTTGGAAGAAAGGTAAATTAAGATGCCTCTTTTTGAAATTCAATCCTTAATGAAAAATTAAAAATAGCTAGGTAATTTTATGTACTTGCTTGTAACTTTTCTGTGCTTCAGGTCAGTTTCCTTATTGCTGTAGTCATAGGACTTGGTTCATGTGTTTGGATGTATTTCATAGAAGCCCTCAGTTATCAAGTTTATGGTGCTGCTTGTCTCTTAGGATTAGCTGGGTCTTTACTTCTCATCACGTCACTTTCTATGACCTCTGACCTAATAGCTGCTAATACTGTAAGTTGGTTTATTTACTTATTAAATTTTTTTCAAGCACTACCTAAGGAAATAAAAGTTACAAGTTAATTAAGAGGCTTGCATTTAGAGTTTTGAAATTATTGTAAATGTTTTAATGAGGATAGAGATGTTTATATTTGGCTAAGTACTGAAAAGAAATATTATAATAATATAATGAAATAAATTTAGTATCACTTATAATAAGCAGATTCCTAATTGGATTTTATACAATACATTTTAATATTTTGTCTACTTTCTAATTCATAATGTTTGCACTTTATCAATTTTAACAGGAAAGTGGTGCATTTGTATTTGGAGCGATGAGCTTTACTGATAAACTAGCCAATGGCATTGCTGTATTATTGATTCAATATTTTCACCCCTGCACGTAAGTTTTAAGAGATTAAATTACATTAAACTTTTGTTGCCTAAGATATTAATCATTTATGCGTAAATTAGTTATGTATCCCTTACTCCATTTAGTTGTGCGTTTTATATTTTTTTTTTTAGAGGCTGCTGTCCAGCTTGTGAGCCGTACTATAGGAATATTCAAGTTTTTGTTCCTGGTGGATCATTACTATTGGCTTTGTTTGCTCTTTGCACATTAATCTTTCAGAATATTGGAAAGAGAGATAAAGCACAATCAGGTGATTAAAAACCCGTTTTTTTTATAAAAAGTATTCATAATATTCAACCCTTTTTACTATTTCAACTTCAGAAAAGGAAATCCATTGAAAATTTTTAATTAACTTTTTTTTTATTCCTCAAAATTTTTCTGACAGTTTTGAAAATAATGGAATCTCCCGTAGGAATACATACAGATGGTCAGTTCAGTGTCGAGCAGTGTTCTTGTGGACAGTTTTATACACCACCAAATACTTGTTCTACCTGTGGTGTTATGCCTAATTTCAGTAGACAAGATCAGAACCTGTTAGCATCTGTAAGTGAAAGTGATGATGATCTTTACACTGAAGAGAGAAGACCTTTACTGACAAGAACAAATATAAATACTCCATCAAAAGACCTAAATGTCTATTAAGAAGTCTTCAGTTTTCATAAACCATGCAGTAGTTTTATTAAGTTAGTTGTTATTTTTTTAGTGTTAATTTTTATAAAATTTGGTCAATAAATTATCGAAATTAAAATAGTTCTGAGATCTGATATACATAAAATTGAGGGTAAAAAAAAAATGTTAGAAATAAAGAAAATACTTTTTGTAATCTATATAGTAGTATCTTTTCATCTAAATGTCTTTTAAAGATGTTTGTTTAGTTTGATGAATACAAAGAATTTTTTTTTCTAGTCCTGCATTGTATATATATTATCAGTCTTTTTTTTTAAGACAGACCCAAATACTATTAAACTTCTTCATAAAATTATCTTTCTTTCATTCTGATACATTTGTTTTAAATGTATCCAGAAAGGGCACATTGTAAAATTGCATTGTCTCATTAATTAGAAAAAAAAACAAAATGTATTAATTCTCTACATGATGTTTTTTGTACACACGTTTGTCACATTCCATGGAATAATTTTTTTATGTTTTAATTTATTCATTATTAAAGATAAACATAAACATGATAGTTATTTTATATCTTGTCTTTCATATCTTACTGCATTGATTTATTTTTCACAACTTGTATTTTTTACCTCTTCATTTATAATTATGCCCATTGTTTTCAGTTTTTAAATTATACATTGTTTTGCTAACTCAATACATCTAACAATGTAAATACTGTATAAGTAAAAAGTTTTTCATAGCAAAGGTTTAATATCAGTCATGTAAACTAGATCTGGCCTAGTTAGGTTGCAGTATGTCTCAAAATTTGAAATATTTTTAACTTCATTCCCACACCAATGGACAAGTCTATACATTCTAATATTTTTGAATCTGGATGGTTCATTTTCCTACTTTGTGCTAGATGATGAAATACCATTTGAATTTGTTGCACATTTTGTTACTTGCATTTCTTTATGGTTTATGACATGATTTTTTTTAATGTATACTTGTATATAAATGTTTTTGGAGATATTTATAAACTTGTACAGTTGTGAATATTTGAATTAAAAAAAAATCATTAATTGTTTAATGATGCTTACCGCAACTTAATGCATTATTTATTATTTTTTTTTACTTCAAAAAATCTTTATCGAAATGTTTTCAGTGATATTATTTTAATAAATGTGATCTCATTTGAAAACTTGACAAGAAATTTTTTAATAGTAACAAAAAAGCATTTATTTTTTTTAAATCTTCCAGAAATAAAAGTAATCTTCTAGATTATTATTTATCTTTAAATAAAAAAAAATTCCCAGTTGAACTTAAATGAATATAATAAATCATTTAGCAAAGGGAACATTTTGTAATAGTTTTCATGTATGTTAAGTTCATATTCTTGCAATACATTCATTTATCTACTAATTTGTGCATAACTAATCAAAATGTCATTTAAAGTTTATACCTTTAAATAATTCTATAAATGACAGGGACAAACATTGTGAAAATAGTTGTCATTTTAGTCACTGTCTGGTCAACACTTTCTCTCATGTTAACATTTACTTAGGTTCATGGTGTTTATTTTTCATTTTAAATTATCAAAGATTTATTGCATGCTGTGTGTTGATTTATGTGTATTACATGTGTACGTGCTCATTAAGATCATATTACTGCATAAAGACAGTTAATTTGCTGTAAGAATTTTTGTGTTTTCATTACAGTTGTAACAATAAAATGCTTATAATTTACAACACTTAACACAGTTACTGTCTTAAAACACCTTTTGTTGATTTCACAATCAATTTAATAATTTAAGAAAAAACCTGTACAATTTTATACAGCTGGGGAAAATTTACAAATGCTCCAAATGAGAAAAAAACTACAAAATAATGATCCAATCTTTTTAATCCTTGTACACTATATATATGTAGGAAACTTGTTTTGTCGCTGTAGTATTTCATTCAATGAAAGAACTAAACTGCTCTACATTAACCATACAATAACTACTAATCATGAAATAAAAGTTATATCTTGATATAACAATGTCAGATTTTAAAAATATACTATAATGTACCATACATATTAATTTTTGTCAAGTATCAATCTTTAAATAAAACATTTCTAATACAATAAAACCTCCATTATAAAGAGATCAGAAAAGAAAAAAAAAAAAAAACTCAAACAGCACTAAAGAGACATGTGTTAAATGGAGTCTTACTGTACCACTTAATGTGTTTGTCTAAACCATCATCAAATAATGTATGAGGAATCCAATAGAAAAAATAAGCTGTTACAAACTAGCAGAATTCCAAAAAAAAAACATATCAATAAAAATATTTCTATAATTTAGTAAATTAGTCTATGCCTATTTTTTCTGTCAATTCCTCATATGTATTGCATTTGTTGATTAAATTTCACCATTTTGCCCTAGCAAGATTAACAGGACAAGATAATGTCATTTGAATTATAAACATTAACTGAAATACGCTTAAGATTATATGTGTCAAAAACCAATCAAGCTAAATATTTACATCTTCCAACATGAAAAAATATATTAAGAATTAATATAATAGTGTAATTCAATTAACTTTCTGTCTGCTCACAAAGTGCATCACATTTATCAAACAAAATGAAAGTGTAATGTCAAAAAGGTAAGAGATAATTACAAGCATTCATGTAGCTGACTACACTAACACATCACTGCTGACTTCATTCCTTTTTACGTTTCTCTAAAATCCATATTTAGACTGTGTCTGTTTCTTTGTCAGCCTGTTCTGTGCCCAAGTATTTTTCAGTTCCATCTCACGTTCTTTAGCCTGTTTAGTGGAAAAAAGAATGCAAACAACATAATAAATGTAGAAATAACCCATTAAGATGAAAATATACCAATAATTTAATTATTTTATCTTTTTTTTATATATATATTTTATTGCCTCTGAATGGTTATTGTTTATTAAAATAGAACCTTTTTTAAAGAGTTAAATAAATCCTTCAGTACCTGATAAGCAAGGTAAGTGATCTGCTTCTTTCGTCTTTGCTGGGCTGTAGGCGTATTGTCTTTTTTCTTGTGTGAAACATATGAACTCTCTTCTGTTAAGTGTTTTGAAACCTCTGTAGGGTCAACATAGTCATCAACATTAGCATCAACAAAGTTGATGGCCTCCTCTGAGCCCCTTTTTCGTTTCCCTTGCAGTCTCTGAAACTGTAAGAAAAAGATTATGATTATTCCACAACACATTTGAATGAATTTACATGATTATGGATAGTTTGCAGATTACAAAGTTATGACAAGACACGAGCTCATCTCAGAGTTTTGGTTTGGCATAACCATGTGTCTTTTAACATTTGTCTTTTAACATCTTCAATGCTTTCAAACCTCATATTTGACATTGAATATAAATTTTATGATTGGAAATGATATGTTGTCAGTCTATCATGTCAGTATTATGTGAGATACAAATTTTTGGGGCGGACAAAGGCAGGAGACTACTACCTTGTAGTCAGTCAAAGGATCCACAAAGGTTGGGGGATCTAACCTTAAACAAAGGCAGCTAACCACAAGGCTGTGTGGTTTTGATTATTTGTTTGGCTTTCATAACAATGTGCTTTTTAAATGTCTGGGTGGTGGGAAGGGGTCTTATTACTGTTGTTGTTATATTCAAAGATAGAATAACAATTAAATGAACTTTCTGAGTCGCAGACTTTGATACTCCTGTGAAATCAAAAACAGGCACACAGATGACACTGATGAAACATAAGTAGTTGGTTTTCACATTTGCTTATATTGATTAGAAACAGAAAGGGGGTATTCTCAATGTTATGTCTATGATAAGAACAAGATGGATTGATAAATCTAGCGTTCTATAATCAGTCACTAATATTGATTTTTATTATTTTATCGATGTTCTTGAGTTGTAAGTATCTTAATAAAATACTCTAAAATAAACAATTATTATTGTTTATTTAAGCTTATTTGGAAATGCTTTCCTTTGAGTTATGTTTATAATTATTCCATCTCAACTTACAGATAGATAATTATTTTAAGTAGTTGATCTATTAAAATGATATCAACAGTAAAAACAGAACCTTCATTGTTACATAAAATTGTTGATAACACCATTTAAATACCGATATAAACAAAATATAGTTCATTACCTCTCTGTCATTCATGAATTTCATCAGATCATCATCTTCCATTGTTCCTTGTTCAGTCTCATCCATTTTGTCTTCACCCTTTAAAGAAAAAAATATATTGCCCATCTATAAAATAGTAACATTATCTTTAATATTATAAACATTAAAAAGATTTTAGAGTCAGGTCTCAATTAAGTGCAGTATAAATTAAATTTCCATCAAAAAGAATAGATTTTATTTTAAATAAAGAGGTTATGTTCAGTAATTTTCTGAGAATCACATTATTTCTTTAAAACGAGTTGAAATGAAAATCTAACCGCAGAATAAAAGTTTAAAGACATGAAAAATAAAACTGCTTATTATATTATGTTTAAATTGCTAGTAAAACATCAAAAAAGAGCCCTTTTCAAGCATAATGTATTGTTATAACTCTGCTTCACCCCCCCCCCCCCCCGGGGTCACACCCCTGTAGACTGTGAATAAACCTTATTATTCAGCAACTAACGAACCCACGTGTCCTATAGTGCCTACCTAGAGAGATTTTGGAAGTTTGCAACAGTATTTTATTAAATTGGTGTAACCAGTCATCTCAACAAAAATAGTCGATTCCTAACGATGTAATTAAAAATAAAGTGGGATAAAGTCAGTATAAAAACTCATGTTTTCAACATATTATTAAAGTTTTTTTTTAAATGCAGAATGTCGTTTAGCTTGAAAACTATCTGTAATTAATGATTCTTTAAAATATATGAGTTTAACCTTAACTAATTCTGATGATTCACTATAAATTACCTCTGCATCTGCTAAATTATACTGTGAATTTGAAGGCACAGGAAAGGAACTGTCAAATGAGGTATAGGCTGCAGAAGTGACTGGACCAGAAGGTCCCACTGGTGGAAGAAAGCCATATGATGTTCCTGGCCAAGACCTCAACTGATTAATACTGTTAAATACAAGGGGCGCATCGTTGAGTGAACCAGGTTCTGGGTCCATGTTTACGGATGTAGCAGGTTCTTCAGTACACGGATCTGCGCTATCACTACTAGTAATGTCTTTCACACTGGCACTTGTTTCTGTTTCTGAACTTGAGACTTCTTCTATTTGAAGAACACCCTGTGCTTTTATTGCTGAAGACACCCTCTCCGGTGTGTCTGATGATGATGACAATGAGAAAAAGTTTGTAGAACTGTGACTGTATTCCTCATCCTCACTATCACTCTCAAAACCTGTAAGTGCATTGAAGGTTGTCATATGTTTTGATGAGATCTCAGTTGTGCTTTTCTTTGACAACAGACCATCAGAACTACTTGAGAGCAAGTTGCTATCCTCTACTATTGGTTTAGTAACAGGCTTTTTTGCTACACTATGGGGAATCAAAGGTCTGTTAACTTCTTTCTTGGCAGAATGCATAGGTGCAGGAAGTAAAGCAAACAGACCAGTTTTTTTCTGGAAAGAACAAATAAATAAATAAAAAAGTAAATATTTTTAAATAAAAAAAAATAATCAAACCTAACAGTTTATCAAGAATTTGTAAAATAAAAAGTTTTTCCCATACCAATAAAAGCGTGGTGTAGAGCACTCGGCTGTTGACTGGAGAGTCTTGGGTTTGAACTTCAGTGAGAACCTTGGGATTTTTTCAGGTCCTGGTGTAAGTCTCCTTACAAGTCCGCCCAGCTTTAAATGGGTACCCGACTATAAGTTGGGGGAGTAAGGGCGGCTGGGCATTGTGCTAACCACACAATCCCTTTATATGCCGAGTTTACTGAAACAGATGAATTCTACACTTCTTCTGCCTCGATGAGTCCTTAGGGACTTATGGGAACTATACTTTTATTATATAGTTTTTATATTAATGGAATAATTTTTTTAAAGTCAATAGTTGAAGACACAAAAAGATGGGGTGACCATGCATGACTTGGATGAGAACACCTGTTTTTTTATAACAAAAATCGCATATAGAGCCATGCTCTACTAAATTTAGCCAGATTTAGTAATAAAAAAAAAAAACGATTAAGTTGGAGCCGCACTAAACTTGACAACAGCAGGAAATAATATATTGCTGCAAAAATGCAAAATGACTATAAGCTACAGAAGATTCTTGTTTAACCAGGCTAAGTAAAGTAATACTTGTAAAATAATATTTTTTCAAAACAGCGAGGTTTTGGAACAACAATGGCATTTTTAATGGTATGGGTGGAGCAGAAAGTATATAAATAGCTATGGCCTATCTAGATATTCAGTTACCCAGAAACCCCTCCCACCATAGTAACTGGAAAAACAAGGGTCTACTGTATTTTAAAGCACAACTGCTAAAGGTTTTAAGACTTATCTCTATTTATCATCATTTATGACGAAAATGGGACATTCAAAATGCTTAAAAAGTATTAAATTTTATCACATTCAAATTTTTTTGTAACATCAATATTATCCTCAATGAAGCAAGTGAATGTTTTTGGCCCATTTATTTACAAGTATCTGTACTATTCCTGCCAAATTAAAAATGGGAAATTTTCATGTGTTTAAGCTACAACCAGAGGCGTAGCGAGGGGGGGGGGGGGCAAGGCAACTTGCGCCGGGGGCATTTTACCTTTTTAATACCTTTTTAGCGCCCCCCCCCATTCAAAAACCATATAATAATATATGTAAAATATACCATTTGGTGCCTCTGAACCTCAGCGCCAGGGGACATATGTACCCCCCCACCCCCCCAGCTACGCCTCTGGCTACAACTCTCTCATTTTTGCAATGCAACAGTATCCTCCTATAGCACACAAATTGGTCTAGTTGAGAGGTTCCATAGGACAAGTATAGATGCATCCAAACAAGAAAATTGTAAACTAATAATCTTTAAATGAGACTAAATATCACATAAATTTAATTTAAATAATTTTAATATTTGAGGGTTGAATTATCATTTATAACTAAATAAGTAGCTAATTTTTTTCTTACAAAATAATACTATCCTTAACAAAATTAGTTGCTTTTTTTTTTAATAAACATGTTATATAAAGTAGGGATGCACAAAATCAGGCTTATAATTCCCACAAAAAAAAACCCACTCAAGTTTGCTCTTTTTTTTTTTTTCATTAGGCTAGATGATGTATTTAAAAGTAAAAAAAATGCTTTCTTTCAATGTGGCATAGGGAAACTAAAAGGTTGTGCATCTAGATCTGGTGATTTAGTCAGTTAATAGATTGGGACTAAATTTTACTATATTTGAAATTAATCTGTGTAAAAGCAAACTTTGTTTAAGGCACATATTTACATCATTTTCACAATGTAAGTATATACTATATTTATTTATAGAGTTGAACAGCAATAAGAAACTGGTCAGATTACAAAAAAAGTTTACCGATGAAGAGGAAGCAGAAGTTGTTTTATCAGGACTAGATTCATCATCAACCTAAAGATAGACATTTAAAAAAAAACTGCATTAAAGATATTTTTGGTATATATCAGTTAAAAATTTAAAGTATAAATGTTCATAAAAAATCCAGGGTACACATAAAGTAATAAATAAATAGAATAAAATACCTTATTTAAAGACGGAATTGTAATTTTTACAGGCTGTTTAACTTTTTTATTAGGAGGTAGCTGCGCATTAGCTATTTCAGCTGCTTTTGGTTTAACTTCATCTTCTAGCTCATCCTCTACTGTATCCGACAAGCTAGCAGACAATGGCTGTGGTGCAGGTAGATCTGAAATGAGTTTGGTGCAGTATATTATTTTACTAACAATTTAAACTAATAAAACTGAATTTTTATTATTTAAATTTTGACCACTTATCTCCAAGAGATACAAGAGTTGTGAAAATCAATTTAAAAGTATCATATATTATGTATCTGTGATATCAATTAAAATGTATTGTTTTAATTGCTGTGCTTTTCTGACCCTATGTAAAAATAAATAAATTATACATAAAAAAAAAGGGAAAAATGTTTTGCTTTTATCTCAGTCATAAGAAAATGTAATAAAAAGGCAGATTGAAATGAGACCCATGCAGAAGGTCTTAAACTTAGAAACTTAAAAATCACAGCTAAAATAAATAAAATTTATGATTTTATTTTAAAAAATGTGTTGAAAGTGTAGCAGATATTATTTTCCCCGATTTGACAAAAAACAGAACAATTTTGCTACTTATGCAGCCCAGTCTGCTATTTTACAAGAGGAAATGTTGGTGAATATACTACATGTATTACAGAAGAAATCGCCTAATTAGGACAATAATTAGGCTAAAGTCACAATGGGATGCCTTATTCATGCCATTATTAGCTGGAAGAGCCAACTTTGTGAGCTATATAGTTTAATCTATAGCAGTTAGCATTAAATTAGTCCAGAGGCAGAGGCTTCCTTAGCAATGAGCAGGGCCTTGGGTGAGTGTCTTTTGCAAGGCATAGGGTGATTGTCATGACAGTCATGTGGGGCCTGGAACAAACATTTAGTTTTGCTAGTTAGGTAACAAATAAAACACTTAGCATTGACCCCCCCCCCCCCCAAGGTGTGAAGCCTGGGGCAATCATCCAAGTTGCCAACCTCGACGCCCGTTACTGATTTTTCTTGAAAAGAATCTTATAGAGTAATTAGAATTTGGTAACGCAGTGGCTACGGTTACGGCCGGCCATAATCCGTATTTTTTTTTTCGGTAACAGCCATAGATATTCCTCCACACCCTATCTTATCCCAACCCTATTCCTAACTCTAATATACTGGCTGTTACCTGGGAAAAAATACGGATTACGCCATATTCCTAACCCTAATATAATGGTGCTGGCCGTAACCGTAGCCACTTCGATTTGGTAATCTTTAATCTTTACTGCTGTTGAAAACAGTCAGCAGTGTTGTTATTGAACATACACTTATGAAATTATTGCAATATAACATAGTATATAGACTATCGTATACCTTCTAATGATGATAAGGATGTTGAATTAACATTATTATCAAAGATATTTGCACTTAACATCCGAGATAATGAACCATCTGAAGCATTTACATTATCCTTAGAATTAGTCGATGACAGATATATTGGTGCTGAAGTTGAGCTCACAGTAGGAAATTCGTCTTCATCACTAATGTGTCCAGATACAACACTCGTTTTTGAAACAGGTAGCTTTTCGTTATCAGAGTCGCTAGCATCACTATCGTCACTAGCACCATAAGCAACAAGACCTGAAGACATTTTACATGGATAATATCTCTCTCATTTAAAGTCTGTTTTTTATTCCACCGGAAATGAATTACAACACATAGGGGATACAACTCTTCGTTGTTCGTCAGATTTCGCGAGGGGTTGCGTTCCACGGAGTAAGCTACTTTAGGGAAAGA